>OU612004.1:5000-25000 GCA_914767915.1 Agriopis aurantiaria | reverse complement strand
GCAAATCCCCGCTGCAGTGCGTTGAGTTGCTTCCGGAGCCCTCGTTTCTCTGCCGCCGGCGCCCATGCACTAGCTGCGTATGTAACTACTGGCTCTACTACTGCCGTGTAGATCGTTCTAATGACCTCCGGATGGAGGCCCCAGCTGACCCTGGCGGCTCTGGATAGCTGTTTATACAGCATTAACACTTTCCTGCAGATGTAGCTTGCTTGGGTGTTAAAGGTCAGCTTGTGGTCGATCCAGAGTCCCAGGATCTTGATTTCGTTCGTCAAGGCAATGTCGACTCCGCCCATGGTCAGGTGTGGGGTGTCAAATTTCAGCTTCCGCGTCAGGACCATTGCATTTGTTTTATGCGGAGCGAACTTCAGCTTGTTTTGTACACCCCACTCCCGGCGGAGCGAACTTCAGCTTGTTTTGTACACCCCACTCCCGGACATGTGCGAGGGCGGCATTTGCCTGTTGCTGAACTTCCAGCGCAGTATCCCCATCAAAGACTAGCACCACGTCATCTGCAAATGCCTGACAGTAGTCACCTCGCTTTATCAGGCTTTGGAGCAGTGGATCGATGAGGAGGTTCCAGAAGATCGGTCCGCCGATCGATCCTTGTACGCAACCTTTCGTTGTGATTCTGGTGACCTCCTCTCCGGCGTACCTGATCCGCACCCTGCGGTCTCTCAGGTAGCTGTCCACCACTCTTCTGATATTTATAGGACATTGTTCCTCAGCCAGACGGGTTCTGATCTTAGGCCACCATGCACTGTCGAATGCTCCCTCTATGTCCAATGATACCATGACTAGCAGCTTTTTCTGTCTTAGCTTGCCTTGTATATGCTGGATCAGGTCATAGAGGGAGTCTTCCGTGCTTCTCTGGGGCATAAACCCGTACTGGCGAGTACTCAACCTTGGTGCGAGGTGCCACTTTACTCGGCCTACAATCATTTTCTCCAGAATTTTGCCCATCACTGGCAAAAGGCCAATCGGTCGGTAGGATTTCGGCGCTGTGTAGTCGTCCTTCCCAGGTTTCCGGAGAACCACTACAGTCGCCTCCTTCCAGATGGTAGGGAAGTATCCGAACTCTAGGCATTTGTTTGCCAGTGATAGGCAAATCTCTGGTTTTTGAATGATAGCTTTTTTGCAGATGTCCGCTGTTATACCGTCGACCCCGGGTGCTTTGAGCTCTACCATAGTAAACGGCGGGTCATGTTTTTCAGCATGCGTCCAACCGTTTACTTTTTCAGCTTCTATTCTGGTCAATCTGTGGTCGTTGTTGTCTTCCGCTGTGTCGTCTTCTGGGTAGAATGTTCTGGCCAGAAGTTCAGCCGAATCGATTTGGCTTAGGACTCTCCCATTTTCGACGAGGGGCAGATCCTCTTGCCTTTTTGTTACTCTACCTATGACTCTATAAATCCCCTCCCATACCCCCTCCCTGTCCTGTTTCTCACAGAATTGCTTCCAACTTCTTGTCTGTGCTAATTTGGCCTCATGTTCATACTTTTCTTTTGCTTGCAGGTACTCACCGACTACTCTGGCTCTCCGGACCGGCGCTGCGCAGCGGATTCTACGTTTCCTGGTGGCGACATCCTTCTTCAGCCGGACGAGCTCTTCTGACCACCATGGTAAGTGATTTTTATTTTTTATTTTGATTTTAGGTATGCTGAATTTACTTGTTTCTTTTATTGTGTCTATGTATGTATCTATTATATTTTCTAATTGCTCGTTGTTTTCTATTTTGTTTATTTCTGAATCTATAATATTGTTTTCGTTGAGCAACTGGTCCAATTTCTCATGAAATTGGCCCCAGTTTGCTTTTTTAGTATTATAAATTCGCGTTGTTCGACTAATTTTTATACCTTTTGAACGTTTTAGGTTAATTTCGAAAAGTATGGTGTTGTGGTCGGAGCTCGTCATGCCTTCGTCCAGTCGCCAGTCGTCGACCAGGTCCAGCAGTTCCGCCGTGCAGGCCGTGACGTCCACATAGCTGCTGTATATTTTCCCTCCTCTGACAGTGTAGAAGGTAGGGATGGTGCTGTTGTTGAGTACCTGCAGGCGCATGTCTTCGAAGCATCCCGCTAGGTCTTCGCCTCTTTGATTTATTATAGGGCTACCCCACCAGGCGCTTTTAGCGTTGGCATCTCCTGCCATTGGTTAGGTTAGGTTAGGTTAGGTTAGGTTAGGTTAGGTTAGGTTAGGTTAGGTTAGGTTAGGTTAGGTTAGGTTAGGTTAGGTTAGGTTAGGTTAGGTTAGGTTAGGTTAGGTTAGGTTAGGTTAGGTTAGGTTAGGTTAGGTTAGGTTAGGTTAGGTTAGGTTAGGTTAGGTTAGGTTAGGTTAGGTTAGGTTAGGTTAGGTTAGGTTAGGTTAGGTTAGGTTAGGTTAGGTTAGGTTAGGTTAGGTTAGGTTAGGTTAGGTTAGGTTAGGTTAGGTTAGGTTAGGTTAGGTTAGGTTAGGTTAGGTTAGGTTAGGTTAGGTTAGGTTAGGTTAGGTTAGGTTAGGTTAGGTTAGGTTAGGTTAGGATAGGTTAGGTTAGGTTAGGTTAGGTTAGGTTAGGTTAGGTTAGGTTAGGTTAGGTTAGGTTAGGTTAGGTTAGGTTAGGTTAGGTTAGGTTAGGTTAGGTTAGGTTAGGTTAGGTTAGGTTAGGTTAGGTTAGGTTAGGTTAGGTTAGGTTAGGTTAGGTTAGGTTAGGTTAGGTTAGGTTAGGTTAGGTTAGGTTAGGTTAGGTTAGGTTAGGTTAGGTTAGGTTAGGTTAGGTTAGGTTAGGTTAGGTTAGGTTAGGTTAGGTTAGGTTAGGTTAGGTTAGGTTAGGTTAGGTTAGGTTAGGTTAGGTTAGGTTAGGTTAGGTTAGGTTAGGTTAGGTTAGGTTAGGTTAGGTTAGGTTAGGTTAGGTTAGGTTAGGTTAGGTTAGGTTAGGTTAGGTTAGGTTAGGTTAGGTTAGGTTAGGTTAGGTTAGGTTAGGTTAGGTTAGGTTAGGTTAGGTTAGGTTAGGTTAGGTTAGGTTAGGTTAGGTTAGGCTAGGTTAGGTTAGGTTAGGTTAGGTTAGGTTAGGTTAGGTTAGGTTAGGTTAGGTTAGGTTAGGTTAGGTTAGGTTAGGTTAGGTTAGGTTAGGTTAGGTTAGGTTAGGTTAGGTTAGGTTAGGTTAGGTTAGGTTAGGTTAGGTTAGGTTAGGTTAGGTTAGGTTAGGTTAGGTTAGGTTAGGTTAGGTTAGGTTAGGTTAGGTTAGGTTAGGTTAGGTTAGGTTAGGTTAGGTTAGGTTAGGTTAGGTTAGGTTAGGTTAGGTTAGGTTAGGTTAGGTTAGGTTAGGTTAGGTTAGGTTAGGTTAGGTTAGGTTAGGTTAGGTTAGGTTAGGTTAGGTTAGGTTAGGTTAGGTTAGGTTAGGTTAGGTTAGGTTAGGTTAGGTTAGGTTAGGTTAGGTTAGGTTAGGTTAGGTTAGGTTAGGTTAGGTTAGGTTAGGTTAGGTTAGGTTAGGTTAGGTTAGGTTAGGTTAGGTTAGGTTAGGTTAGGTTAGGTTAGGTTAGGTTAGGTTAGGTTAGGTTAGGTTAGGTTAGGTTAGGTTAGGTTAGGTTAGGTTAGGTTAGGTTAGGTTAGGTTAGGTTAGGTTAGGTTAGGTTAGGTTAGGTTAGGTTAGGTTAGGTTAGGTTAGGTTAGGTTAGGTTAGGTTAGGTTAGGTTAGGTTAGGTTAGGTTAGGTTAGGTTAGGTTAGGTTAGGTTAGGTTAGGTTAGGTTAGGTTAGGTTAGGTTAGGTTAGGTTAGGTTAGGTTAGGTTAGGTTAGGTTAGGTTAGGTTAGGTTAGGTTAGGTTAGGTTAGGTTAGGTTAGGTTAGGTTAGGTTAGGTTAGGTTAGGTTAGGTTAGGTTAGGTTAGGTTAGGTTAGGTTAGGTTAGGTTAGGTTAGGTTAGGTTAGGTTAGGTTAGGTTAGGTTAGGTTAGGTTAGGTTAGGTTAGGTTAGGTTAGGTTAGGTTAGGTTAGGTTAGGTTAGGTTAGGTTAGGTTAGGTTAGGTTAGGTTAGGTTAGGTTAGGTTAGGTTAGGTTAGGTTAGGTTAGGTTAGGTTAGGTTAGGTTAGGTTAGGTTAGGTTAGGTTAGGTTAGGTTAGGTTAGGTTAGGTTAGGTTAGGTTAGGTTAGGTTAGGTTAGGTTAGGTTAGGTTAGGTTAGGTTAGGTTAGGTTAGGTTAGGTTAGGTTAGGTTAGGTTAGGTTAGGTTAGGTTAGGTTAGGTTAGGTTAGGTTAGGTTAGGTTAGGTTAGGTTAGGTTAGGTTAGGTTAGGTTAGGTTAGGTTAGGTTAGGTTAGGTTAGGTTAGGTTAGGTTAGGTTAGGTTAGGTTAGGTTAGGTTAGGTTAGGATAGGTTAGGTTAGGTTAGGTTAGGTTAGGTTAGGTTAGGTTAGGTTAGGTTAGGTTAGGTTAGGTTAGGTTAGGTTAGGTTAGGTTAGGTTAGGTTAGGTTAGGTTAGGTTAGGTTAGGTTAGGTTAGGTTAGGTTAGGTTAGGTTAGGTTAGGTTAGGTTAGGTTAGGTTAGGTTAGGTTAGGTTAGGTTAGGTTAGGTTAGGTTAGGTTAGGTTAGGTTAGGTTAGGTTAGGTTAGGTTAGGTTAGGTTAGGTTAGGTTAGGTTAGGTTAGGTTAGGTTAGGTTAGGTTAGGTTAGGTTAGGTTAGGTTAGGTTAGGTTAGGTTAGGTTAGGTTAGGTTAGGTTAGGTTAGGTTAGGTTAGGTTAGGTTAGGTTAGGTTAGGTTAGGTTAGGTTAGGTTAGGTTAGGTTAGGTTAGGTTAGGTTAGGTTAGGTTAGGTTAGGTTAGGTTAGGTTAGGTTAGGTTAGGTTAGGTTAGGTTAGGTTAGGTTAGGTTAGGTTAGGTTAGGTTAGGTTAGGTTAGGTTAGGTTAGGTTAGGTTAGGTTAGGTTAGGTTAGGTTAGGTTAGGTTAGGTTAGGTTAGGTTAGGTTAGGTTAGGTTAGGTTAGGTTAGGTTAGGTTAGGTTAGGTTAGGTTAGGTTAGGTTAGGTTAGGTTAGGTTAGGTTAGGTTAGGTTAGGTTAGGTTAGGTTAGGTTAGGTTAGGTTAGGTTAGGTTAGGTTAGGTTAGGTTAGGTTAGGTTAGGTTAGGTTAGGTTAGGTTAGGTTAGGTTAGGTTAGGTTAGGTTAGGTTAGGTTAGGTTAGGTTAGGTTAGGTTAGGTTAGGTTAGGTTAGGTTAGGTTAGGTTAGGTTAGGTTAGGTTAGGTTAGGTTAGGTTAGGTTAGGTTAGGTTAGGTTAGGTTAGGTTAGGTTAGGTTAGGTTAGGTTAGGTTAGGTTAGGTTAGGTTAGGTTAGGTTAGGTTAGGTTAGGTTAGGTTAGGTTAGGTTAGGTTAGGTTAGGTTAGGTTAGGTTAGGTTAGGTTAGGTTAGGTTAGGTTAGGTTAGGTTAGGTTAGGTTAGGTTAGGTTAGGTTAGGTTAGGTTAGGTTAGGTTAGGTTAGGTTAGGTTAGGTTAGGTTAGGTTAGGTTAGGTTAGGTTAGGTTAGGTTAGGTTAGGTTAGGTTAGGTTAGGTTAGGTTAGGTTAGGTTAGGTTAGGTTAGGTTAGGTTAGGTTAGGTTAGGTTAGGTTAGGTTAGGTTAGGTTAGGTTAGGTTAGGTTAGGTTAGGTTAGGTTAGGTTAGGTTAGGTTAGGTTAGGTTAGGTTAGGTTAGGTTAGGTTAGGTTAGGTTAGGTTAGGTTAGGTTAGGTTAGGTTAGGTTAGGTTAGGTTAGGTTAGGTTAGGTTAGGTTAGGTTAGGTTAGGTTAGGTTAGGTTAGGTTAGGTTAGGTTAGGTTAGGTTAGGTTAGGTTAGGTTAGGTTAGGTTAGGTTAGGTTAGGTTAGGTTAGGTTAGGTTAGGTTAGGTTAGGTTAGGTTAGGTTAGGTTAGGTTAGGTTAGGTTAGGTTAGGTTAGGTTAGGTTAGGTTAGGTTAGGTTAGGTTAGGTTAGGTTAGGTTAGGTTAGGTTAGGTTAGGTTAGGTTAGGTTAGGTTAGGTTAGGTTAGGTTAGGTTAGGTTAGGTTAGGTTAGGTTAGGTTAGGTTAGGTTAGGTTAGGTTAGGTTAGGTTAGGTTAGGTTAGGTTAGGTTAGGTTAGGTTAGGTTAGGTTAGGTTAGGTTAGGTTAGGTTAGGTTAGGTTAGGTTAGGTTAGGTTAGGTTAGGTTAGGTTAGGTTAGGTTAGGTTAGGTTAGGTTAGGTTAGGTTAGGTTAGGTTAGGTTAGGTTAGGTTAGGTTAGGTTAGGTTAGGTTAGGTTAGGTTAGGTTAGGTTAGGTTAGGTTAGGTTAGGTTAGGTTAGGTTAGGTTAGGTTAGGTTAGGTTAGGTTAGGTTAGGTTAGGTTAGGTTAGGTTAGGTTAGGTTAGGTTAGGTTAGGTTAGGTTAGGTTAGGTTAGGTTAGGTTAGGTTAGGTTAGGTTAGGTTAGGTTAGGTTAGGTTAGGTTAGGTTAGGTTAGGTTAGGTTAGGTTAGGTTAGGTTAGGTTAGGTTAGGTTAGGTTAGGTTAGGTTAGGTTAGGTTAGGTTAGGTTAGGTTAGGTTAGGTTAGGTTAGGTTAGGTTAGGTTAGGTTAGGTTAGGTTAGGTTAGGTTAGGTTAGGCTAGGTTAGGTTAGGTTAGGTTAGGTTAGGTTAGGTTAGGTTAGGTTAGGTTAGGTTAGGTTAGGTTAGGTTAGGTTAGGTTAGGTTAGGTTAGGTTAGGTTAGGTTAGGTTAGGTTAGGTTAGGTTAGGTTAGGTTAGGTTAGGTTAGGTTAGGTTAGGTTAGGTTAGGTTAGGTTAGGTTAGGTTAGGTTAGGTTAGGTTAGGTTAGGTTAGGTTAGGTTAGGTTAGGTTAGGTTAGGTTAGGTTAGGTTAGGTTAGGTTAGGTTAGGTTAGGTTAGGTTAGGTTTTTTTTTTTTTTTTTTTTTTTCCTGTCCGGACGCATTTGGTCCGGCCCGCGAGCTACCTCTGACATGAGTCAAAGCCATTTTATATCATTGTTCTTTCAATCTAGTTCTATCTTGCATTCTACATTCTAGTCTTTCTAACATTCTTCCATCGAGCATTCTTTTATTTTATTCTATTGGTGGGATTTCCAATATAAGGTTTATCTATTTCTTTATTTTCTTATGTTCTTATTCTATATTAAAGGTTTATTTATTGGCTTGAAATTTTCTTACATAGTAATTGTTGACATGTTTTGTTTTAATCTATACAATATACATATAATCATATATTTCTAAACTTGTACGATATACATCAAAATATTTTTAACATTTATGTTTATTTCTTTAAATTTTCTTACATAATAATTGGCTAACGTGTTTTAATTTATACCATATCGCATACAATATACCCACAATTATATATTTTTAAACTTGTACGATATATATCAGTGATTTTTACCATTTTTACATAATAATTGGTTAACATGTATTTATTACTTTAATTTATACAATATCGCATACAGAATATATACCCATAATTATATATTTTACCAAAATTGTACGAAATACATCAATAATTTTTTACATACATACAACATACTATAAATACAGAGAATCATTTTAAGGGCTAGTTACCAAGTTTTCTGCCTTTTCCACAATATGACTGGTTTGGCCACACATGGCACTATCGTGACTTGACGACCCTGATTTTTGTAACAATTTTTACTTCGTATGCTTTACTAATATATATAGCAATATATATTGTCAGCATAATTTTATTTATCTTACGGTGTATTTTTTGCTATTGTTAGTTTTTTACCTACACAGGCTCTTGATCCATACTCAAGGAGTTTCCTGTGTCCTGGTCCTACTGGTCCTGCATACTACGGCATGGTTTTTTAAGTTTTATACATATATACTTATTTATTTTTATACCATTTAATTTTGTTGTATTTCCTAAATGTTTATTTACTGTAATTTTTGTGTCAATAATTTTTATTTTATTTTCCGGGTTTAATTGAGCCAGTTTCTCATGAAACTTGCACCAATTAGCTACTGTATAGTTAAATTGTTTTGTTATTTTATGTTTATCGCGTAGTGTTGTGTGTCTAATTTTGGTGTCCATGCCGTAGTTATGTGGGCTGTCCCTAATTGCTGCCGTCTCAACTTTAGCAGTAGGCTGTCTTGGCCCTGGCCAATGCGTCCCACTTTTTCCTTATAGGACAGTCTGTACTGAACGCGTTGTGCTCAGTGTCGTCGAACTTCGCATGCGAACAGTTACAGCAGTTGGGAATCGTACCAGCCAGAAACTCCGGGCAAGCAGTCTTTATGTGTGGCCCCCCACAGTGGCTGCATTTCGACAGCGCGTCAGTGCAGAAGCGTCGCCCGTGCCCGTATCCCAAGCACCGGGAACACTGCACAAGTGGCGACTGGTCTGCTACTCTGACACGCTGCAGATCTACGTGCACGGACCCCGCGTCCGTCATCCGCTGCCACAGCTTTGGGGAGACGCGCAGCACTATATGATTTGCTTGAGGGTTTCTAGTTCGCCTTTTGTAAGCTAGTTCAAACCTATCGTCTTCCTTTTCTAAATCTCTAAACAAGTCCCTATTCTGATTTCTCAGGGCGTGCTGCACCTCTTCATCGCTGTTGAGCTGCAGCACGTCCTTGAGGATGACCAGTGGGTCCTTGTTTTGGATATCCTCAACTATGAGTTGGAAATCCTCACCCGCAAGCCTTTCCTTTACTCGCATTCTCTCTTCTTTTGTCTTGCAGCCAACTATTACCTTCCTGTCTTTTGCCTTTCTTACCCTTTCTACATTTATTCCTCCTTCTTTTGCATTAACTGCTTTTCTTATTCTGTTTAAGACTTCCTCTCCAGTTTCAAAATCGTCTTTGGATGTGACCACCACCGAGTGTAGCGCCACACGCTCAGGAGCTTTTGTTATTGTGCGGCCTGCCGCCACAGATGCGTAGGTGTTCACTTCCAAAGTCTCCTTCTGTCTTTCCATTTCGCACCTCAAAGCTTCCATCCTTTCACTGCTTTCCTCCATTATCCTACTGTGCTTTTCCATTCTTTGTATCATTTTGTCGCTTTGTTCCCCAGCTATTTTGTTGCCTTCCTTTATCAGTTCTAACTGTTTTTCCATCATCCTTTCTAGATTTTTCATGTCGTCTTTTATTTCGTCTCTTTCTACTCTCTCCGACTTCCCAGACTTTGGTGTATTGCCCAAAGGCCAGGACGTCTCTGCGTCTTCCACCAACTGGCAGAGACGGTCAATGTCGAAGTGCACCTCCGCTTTTACATCGCGTCTTAGGTTGCCGGAGAGGTTCAAGTTGGCCTTTGCCCTTTGAACGCACGCCTCCGCCTCCGCTGTCCTATCCGCGTATTTGCAGCCCTCGACTCTGGGTTGACACTCGGTCGCCTTCGTCAACTGTTTACTGGCAACAGCAGCAGCAGGTTTGGGCTTTGAGAGCCCCGCTGCAACTGTCTTCCTCGTCATCTCGACCGATAACCTCCGCACTGCAGGGTTCGGCCTTGGAGGTGGGGTCGTCAGTGCCTTGGTGGGTGTGATGCTGAGTTGACTCTGGGCCGGGGCGATGTTCTGTTTTGCGCCGGTCTCTGACTCGGCGAGGGTTACCGTGATATTCGGGTCCTCGTTAGGAATTACGGGCTTTGCTGGGGTTCGGTACATCTTGAAGAGATGTTGTGGGATTTCTCGCGGTTTTTAGTTTATGTTTTAAAATTGTAAACACGTTTGTAATTGTCCTAAATTATATACCTAATTTAAATTGTAAAATGTAAATATGTAAAATATTAAGATAGTTTATATTATGTCAGTTGTTTGTTTATATCTACAGATATGTCTGTGTAGTATTATTAATGTGTATTTTCTGTTTCAGGTCCTGTTTCTGGTGAGAGCTGCCTCGTGAAAATCAGATATAGTGTATTACAGTAACTAACAATAATAATTCTATTTCCTGTTTCAGATGCAGTCGTTGGGCGGATGGAGCTGCCAACCAGAGGTCTTCAACTGAACGTCGGGCGTCGAGCAGAGCTTTGGAACCTTACGAGTAAGTAAACCGGGTCATGTAGTCAAGATCTAATTAGGCAATAAACCTTGTCCAGTAGTTTTGTATAGGCCAATAGAGCCCTAGTCGGAAAAGGCACAAAAATAGGAAGTCTACTCGTATATAAAACAAAAATCACAATCCAAACCTATCTACTTATAATAAGATCTCGATATCTGTCAAAAGAACAGTACCGGTCTGATTGTTCCTAAAGTTAACTAATCTATAATTATACCAGAATTAAAATTATATTTATTTATGTTACAGGTACTTAGCGAGTGCGGCGGACGGCAGGCGGGCCGCAGGTCGTCGCGGCGGGCACGGGGAGGTATGTGGGTGCCTGTCTACAGCTAATTGTATTTATTTCCAGATGTTCCGGCGCGCAGCAGAACTACAACGGCAGCACCACGCTACAGCAGCGCTCCCGGTGTCCGACGCTACGACACAAAACGCCGCACTGCACCTCAAATCCGGTATGATATATTAACAAGTAATATTATTTATACCAATTTTAATATTTAAATTTGGTCCGAATTTATTTTAAAATAATAAAATGATAAATATATACTAAATAGTCTGAAATATTGAATTTTCTTGAAATAAAGTTAAATTTCGGGTAGTCAAAGTATATATATGACACTATGTACGTAGTACATAAGTGCTAAATTTGCTTTCAGAATTGAGCTGTCTCTTTCCGTTCCTGAGATACGGCGACTCAAAGCGCGCGGCGGGTGTTGCGCTCACCACCACGCCGAGTTCCCGCTCGCGGTGTAGGGCACTGCGCAGGCGACACGCGCGGCGCGGGCGGGGTATACGGGACGGAGGGAGGTGCGCGCGCAAGCTCCGCCTCTCGCGGTCGGGGGCGGGGCTCCGCCACTCGGTTTCAAAATGGCGGCCGGCGGAACGGGCAGGGAAATAACTCCACTATCTCTCGGCTGATAACGAAGGAATGCGGGCGCTCGCTAGACTTCCGGGCGCCGTAAATTGTTCAAAATGAACCAATTTGATTTTAAATTTTTGTGCTCGATAAAGGGGGTATGTATATACTATTATGTGTGCTTCAAAAGTGGTAAGTAATTTTCGAGCTGGGGGGTGGGGGGGTCAATATAGGCCAATATAATATATATAATAACAAGCTCAACAAACAAACAAATCACAATAAAGAAAATTTAAAATAAAATGTGGGTATGAAAAATAAAAGTGGGTACCAAGCGACTTGACCGGGACTTTACTAAGAGGAGGTGGTCGTAACTTGTAGAACGTCCCGAGGCCCACAGATCACAAAAAACCGCGACCTCGTAGGATGACTTTCCACAAAGTTATCTTACTATTTAACAGTTTTAGTTGATGATGATGATTTACGGTCAAGTGTGAGTCGAAAATTGTAAAATATTAATTTATTTTTGCTTGTGTATTTATTTTGTAACGAGGGGGGCAATGAAATTTAAATCGAATATGAACGTTATATTGAATATTGGGGGGGGGGCAACAACAATGGGAGAGGGGGGCAAGGGGGGGCAAGTTCAAATTCTATAACAGGCGTGTGTACCACGTGCTAAACGTTGCCTTGTAAAGAAAAGCAACTAAAATAAGAGGGGGGCAAAAATAAGGGGGGGGGGCGTTCGGAGGAAATTTAACTTTCTATGGCAGCCGAGTGAGAGTTGATTGCAGAAATTAAATTTTTTGAAATTTATGTAAATTATATTTAAAAAAGGGGGGGCGGACGTAACCAGGCGTGATTGGGGGGAGGGAAAGGGGATACCAATAAGCTATATAATACCTTTGATCTTAATATGCAAAAACAGTCAGTGATACTACTGTAGTTTTGCTTTTACAGAGTGTTTTCTATGACACTAGGGCCGGCTACTCGGCTCAAGAAGGTGTTGGGTAGGGGAGGGCGAATATTTAAGCTATTGGTTACAATTTATTAATATCTAAAAATCTACTTTATGAATAATTAATTAAAATATATAAACAATAATTTTTTGTCGGCGCCAATTAAACCGACCTGCACTTGACGAAATTCCTCACAATTCTATTTATAGACACCAGCTTGACCTACTTTTGATGTCAATTAAACAGATGTTCACTAACAACAGTGTATCTTATTATCTATTGAAGCTAAAAATCCAAAAATTTTACAAAATGTTGATCTTGAAATTGTCTATTTTATAGAATTAAAAAATTTAGGGGTCATAGATCGTTTCTAGGTTTGGCACTGGGTCAAAGTTCATCAAAAATTTTCCAACCTTGTATCTCCACCGGGAGTGGTCCAAATTTCTTGATCGAGGTGTCCAAAGATTCGTCTCGGCGCCCTGCACCTTGGTCTTCTGTGCAATTTTGTCCCAGACGTCTGGAACCAGATTTTGCAGTCAGGTGTTTCCAGGATTTTCCCGATATCTTGGCGAGTTCGACCGGGAAAAATCCGGGACTCAGCCAAGTTTTAGGGTACTCCAAGTCCCTTCAACTGACACTTGAAAAATTGCAGGTCGTCGCTGAAAATCTCTTAGCGTTTCGGTTTGTAAAGTGTTTGTCGGTCCTGGTTTAGGTTATTTACCAGTTTTTCTTCTATTACTTGGTCAAAAATGGTCCAAAATCCAAAATTTTTGCACTGACACTTCGCACACGTATTTCCGCAACCGATTTTTTATATCACAGCACAATTCACGTTTGATAGCTATTTTTAATGCTATTTTTTTGTGCGCGGAGCGGATAAAAAATTCCAATATTAATTTAGAATATTGCTTGGGCACGTAGCGAACTTGTCGGAGGCCAGCGCGCGACTCGGTTAGGTTAGGTTAGGTTAGGTTAGGTTAGGTTAGGTTAGGTTAGGTTAGGTTAGGTTAGGTTAGGTTAGGTTAGGTTAGGTTAGGTTAGGTTAGGTTAGGTTAGGTTAGGTTAGGTTAGGTTAGGTTAGGTTAGGTTAGGTTAGGTTAGGTTAGGTTAGGTTAGGTTAGGTTAGGTTAGGTTAGGTTAGGTTAGGTTAGGTTAGGTTAGGTTAGGTTAGGTTAGGTTAGGTTAGGTTAGGTTAGGTTAGGTTAGGTTAGGTTAGGTTAGGTTAGGTTAGGTTAGGTTAGGTTAGGTTAGGTTAGGTTAGGCTAGGTTAGGTTAGGTTAGGTTAGGTTAGGTTAGGTTAGGTTAGGTTAGGTTAGGTTAGGTTAGGTTAGGTTAGGTTAGGTTAGGTTAGGTTAGGTTAGGTTAGGTTAGGTTAGGTTAGGTTAGGTTAGGTTAGGTTAGGTTAGGTTAGGTTAGGTTAGGTTAGGTTAGGTTAGGTTAGGTTAGGTTAGGTTAGGTTAGGTTAGGTTAGGTTAGGTTAGGTTAGGTTAGGTTAGGTTAGGTTAGGTTAGGTTAGGTTAGGTTAGGTTAGGTTAGGTTAGGTTAGGTTAGGTTAGGTTAGGTTAGGTTAGGTTAGGTTAGGTTAGGTTAGGTTAGGTTAGGTTAGGTTAGGTTAGGTTAGGTTAGGTTAGGTTAGGTTAGGTTAGGTTAGGTTAGGTTAGGTTAGGTTAGGTTAGGTTAGGTTAGGTTAGGTTAGGTTAGGTTAGGTTAGGTTAGGTTAGGTTAGGTTAGGTTAGGTTAGGTTAGGTTAGGTTAGGTTAGGTTAGGTTAGGTTAGGTTAGGTTAGGTTAGGTTAGGTTAGGTTAGGTTAGGTTAGGTTAGGTTAGGTTAGGTTAGGTTAGGTTAGGTTAGGTTAGGTTAGGTTAGGTTAGGTTAGGTTAGGTTAGGTTAGGTTAGGTTAGGTTAGGTTAGGTTAGGTTAGGTTAGGTTAGGTTAGGTTAGGTTAGGTTAGGTTAGGTTAGGTTAGGTTAGGTTAGGTTAGGTTAGGTTAGGTTAGGTTAGGTTAGGTTAGGTTAGGTTAGGTTAGGTTAGGTTAGGTTAGGTTAGGTTAGGTTAGGTTAGGTTAGGTTAGGTTAGGTTAGGTTAGGTTAGGTTAGGTTAGGTTAGGTTAGGTTAGGTTAGGTTAGGTTAGGTTAGGTTAGGTTAGGTTAGGTTAGGTTAGGTTAGGTTAGGTTAGGTTAGGTTAGGTTAGGTTAGGTTAGGTTAGGTTAGGTTAGGTTAGGTTAGGTTAGGTTAGGTTAGGTTAGGTTAGGTTAGGTTAGGTTAGGTTAGGTTAGGTTAGGTTAGGTTAGGTTAGGTTAGGTTAGGTTAGGTTAGGTTAGGTTAGGTTAGGTTAGGTTAGGTTAGGTTAGGTTAGGTTAGGTTAGGTTAGGTTAGGTTAGGTTAGGTTAGGTTAGGTTAGGTTAGGTTAGGTTAGGTTAGGTTAGGTTAGGTTAGGTTAGGTTAGGTTAGGTTAGGTTAGGTTAGGTTAGGTTAGGTTAGGTTAGGTTAGGTTAGGTTAGGTTAGGTTAGGTTAGGTTAGGTTAGGTTAGGTTAGGTTAGGTTAGGTTAGGTTAGGTTAGGTTAGGTTAGGTTAGGTTAGGTTAGGTTAGGTTAGGTTAGGTTAGGTTAGGTTAGGTTAGGTTAGGTTAGGTTAGGTTAGGTTAGGTTAGGTTAGGTTAGGTTAGGTTAGGTTAGGTTAGGTTAGGTTAGGTTAGGTTAGGTTAGGTTAGGTTAGGTTAGGTTAGGTTAGGTTAGGTTAGGTTAGGTTAGGTTAGGTTAGGTTAGGTTAGGTTAGGTTAGGTTAGGTTAGGTTAGGTTAGGTTAGGTTAGGTTAGGTTAGGTTAGGTTAGGTTAGGTTAGGTTAGGTTAGGTTAGGTTAGGTTAGGTTAGGTTAGGTTAGGTTAGGTTAGGTTAGGTTAGGTTAGGTTAGGTTAGGTTAGGTTAGGTTAGGTTAGGTTAGGTTAGGTTAGGTTAGGTTAGGTTAGGTTAGGTTAGGTTAGGTTAGGTTAGGTTAGGTTAGGTTAGGTTAGGTTAGGTTAGGTTAGGTTAGGTTAGGTTAGGTTAGGTTAGGTTAGGTTAGGTTAGGTTAGGTTAGGTTAGGTTAGGTTAGGTTAGGTTAGGTTAGGTTAGGTTAGGTTAGGTTAGGTTAGGTTAGGTTAGGTTAGGTTAGGTTAGGTTAGGTTAGGTTAGGTTAGGTTAGGTTAGGTTAGGTTAGGTTAGGTTAGGTTAGGTTAGGTTAGGTTAGGTTAGGTTAGGTTAGGTTAGGTTAGGTTAGGTTAGGTTAGGTTAGGTTAGGTTAGGTTAGGTTAGGTTAGGTTAGGTTAGGTTAGGTTAGGTTAGGTTAGGTTAGGTTAGGTTAGGTTAGGTTAGGTTAGGTTAGGTTAGGTTAGGTTAGGTTAGGTTAGGTTAGGTTAGGTTAGGTTAGGTTAGGTTAGGTTAGGTTAGGTTAGGTTAGGTTAGGTTAGGTTAGGTTAGGTTAGGTTAGGTTAGGTTAGGTTAGGTTAGGTTAGGTTAGGTTAGGTTAGGTTAGGTTAGGTTAGGTTAGGTTAGGTTAGGTTAGGTTAGGTTAGGTTAGGTTAGGTTAGGTTAGGTTAGGTTAGGTTAGGTTAGGTTAGGTTAGGTTAGGTTAGGTTAGGTTAGGTTAGGTTAGGTTAGGTTAGGTTAGGTTAGGTTAGGTTAGGTTAGGTTAGGTTAGGTTAGGTTAGGTTAGGTTAGGTTAGGTTAGGTTAGGTTAGGTTAGGTTAGGTTAGGTTAGGTTAGGTTAGGTTAGGTTAGGTTAGGTTAGGTTAGGTTAGGTTAGGTTAGGTTAGGTTAGGTTAGGTTAGGTTAGGTTAGGTTAGGTTAGGTTAGGTTAGGTTAGGTTAGGTTAGGTTAGGTTAGGTTAGGTTAGGTTAGGTTAGGTTAGGTTAGGTTAGGTTAGGTTAGGTTAGGTTAGGTTAGGTTAGGTTAGGTTAGGTTAGGTTAGGTTAGGTTAGGTTAGGTTAGGTTAGGTTAGGTTAGGTTAGGTTAGGTTAGGTTAGGTTAGGTTAGGTTAGGTTAGGTTAGGTTAGGTTAGGTTAGGTTAGGTTAGGTTAGGTTAGGTTAGGTTAGGTTAGGTTAGGTTAGGTTAGGTTAGGTTAGGTTAGGTTAGGTTAGGTTAGGTTAGGTTAGGTTAGGTTAGGTTAGGTTAGGTTAGGTTAGGTTAGGTTAGGTTAGGTTAGGTTAGGTTAGGTTAGGTTAGGTTAGGTTAGGTTAGGTTAGGTTAGGTTAGGTTAGGTTAGGTTAGGTTAGGTTAGGTTAGGTTAGGTTAGGTTAGGTTAGGTTAGGTTAGGTTAGGTTAGGTTAGGTTAGGTTAGGTTAGGTTAGGTTAGGTTAGGTTAGGTTAGGTTAGGTTAGGTTAGGTTAGGTTAGGTTAGGTTAGGTTAGGTTAGGTTAGGTTAGGTTAGGTTAGGTTAGGTTAGGTTAGGTTAGGTTAGGTTAGGTTAGGTTAGGTTAGGTTAGGTTAGGTTAGGTTAGGTTAGGTTAGGTTAGGTTAGGTTAGGTTAGGTTAGGTTAGGTTAGGTTAGGTTAGGTTAGGTTAGGTTAGGTTAGGTTAGGTTAGGTTAGGTTAGGTTAGGTTAGGTTAGGTTAGGTTAGGTTAGGTTAGGTTAGGTTAGGTTAGGTTAGGTTAGGTTAGGTTAGGTTAGGTTAGGTTAGGTTAGGTTAGGTTAGGTTAGGTTAGGTTAGGTTAGGTTAGGTTAGGTTAGGTTAGGTTAGGTTAGGTTAGGTTAGGTTAGGTTAGGTTAGGTTAGGTTAGGTTAGGTTAGGTTAGGTTAGGTTAGGTTAGGTTAGGTTAGGTTAGGTTAGGTTAGGTTAGGTTAGGTTAGGTTAGGTTAGGTTAGGTTAGGTTAGGTTAGGTTAGGTTAGGTTAGGTTAGGTTAGGTTAGGTTAGGTTAGGTTAGGTTAGGTTAGGTTAGGTTAGGTTAGGTTAGGTTAGGTTAGGTTAGGTTAGGTTAGGTTAGGTTAGGTTAGGTTAGGTTAGGTTAGGTTAGGTTAGGTTAGGTTAGGTTAGGTTAGGTTAGGTTAGGTTAGGTTAGGTTAGGTTAGGTTAGGTTAGGTTAGGTTAGGTTAGGTTAGGTTAGGTTAGGTTAGGATAGGTTAGGTTAGGTTAGGTTAGGTTAGGTTAGGTTAGGTTAGGTTAGGTTAGGTTAGGTTAGGTTAGGTTAGGTTAGGTTAGGTTAGGTTAGGTTAGGTTAGGTTAGGTTAGGTTAGGTTAGGTTAGGTTAGGTTAGGTTAGGTTAGGTTAGGTTAGGTTAGGTTAGGTTAGGTTAGGTTAGGTTAGGTTAGGTTAGGTTAGGTTAGGTTAGGTTAGGTTAGGTTAGGTTAGGTTAGGTTAGGTTAGGTTAGGTTAGGTTAGGTTAGGTTAGGTTAGGTTAGGTTAGGTTAGGTTAGGTTAGGTTAGGTTAGGTTAGGTTAGGTTAGGTTAGGTTAGGTTAGGTTAGGTTAGGTTAGGTTAGGTTAGGTTAGGTTAGGTTAGGTTAGGTTAGGTTAGGTTAGGTTAGGTTAGGTTAGGTTAGGTTAGGTTAGGTTAGGTTAGGTTAGGTTAGGTTAGGTTAGGTTAGGTTAGGTTAGGTTAGGTTAGGTTAGGTTAGGTTAGGTTAGGTTAGGTTAGGTTAGGTTAGGTTAGGTTAGGTTAGGTTAGGTTAGGTTAGGTTAGGTTAGGTTAGGTTAGGTTAGGTTAGGTTAGGTTAGGTTAGGTTAGGTTAGGTTAGGTTAGGTTAGGTTAGGTTAGGTTAGGTTAGGTTAGGTTAGGTTAGGTTAGGTTAGGTTAGGTTAGGTTAGGTTAGGTTAGGTTAGGTTAGGTTAGGTTAGGTTAGGTTAGGTTAGGTTAGGTTAGGTTAGGTTAGGTTAGGTTAGGTTAGGTTAGGTTAGGTTAGGTTAGGTTAGGTTAGGTTAGGTTAGGTTAGGTTAGGTTAGGTTAGGTTAGGTTAGGTTAGGTTAGGTTAGGTTAGGTTAGGTTAGGTTAGGTTAGGTTAGGTTAGGTTAGGTTAGGTTAGGTTAGGTTAGGTTAGGTTAGGTTAGGTTAGGTTAGGTTAGGTTAGGTTAGGTTAGGTTAGGTTAGGTTAGGTTAGGTTAGGTTAGGTTAGGTTAGGTTAGGTTAGGTTAGGTTAGGTTAGGTTAGGTTAGGTTAGGTTAGGTTAGGTTAGGTTAGGTTAGGTTAGGTTAGGTTAGGTTAGGTTAGGTTAGGTTAGGTTAGGTTAGGTTAGGTTAGGTTAGGTTAGGTTAGGTTAGGTTAGGTTAGGTTAGGTTAGGTTAGGTTAGGTTAGGTTAGGTTAGGTTAGGTTAGGTTAGGTTAGGTTAGGTTAGGTTAGGTTAGGTTAGGTTAGGTTAGGTTAGGTTAGGTTAGGTTAGGTTAGGTTAGGTTAGGTTAGGTTAGGTTAGGTTAGGTTAGGTTAGGTTAGGTTAGGTTAGGTTAGGTTAGGTTAGGTTAGGTTAGGTTAGGTTAGGTTAGGTTAGGTTAGGTTAGGTTAGGTTAGGTTAGGTTAGGTTAGGTTAGGTTAGGTTAGGTTAGGTTAGGTTAGGTTAGGTTAGGTTAGGTTAGGTTAGGTTAGGTTAGGTTAGGTTAGGTTAGGTTAGGTTAGGTTAGGTTAGGTTAGGTTAGGTTAGGTTAGGTTAGGTTAGGTTAGGTTAGGTTAGGTTAGGTTAGGTTAGGTTAGGTTAGGTTAGGTTAGGTTAGGTTAGGTTAGGTTAGGTTAGGTTAGGTTAGGTTAGGTTAGGTTAGGTTAGGTTAGGTTAGGTTAGGTTAGGTTAGGTTAGGTTAGGTTAGGTTAGGTTAGGTTAGGTTAGGTTAGGTTAGGTTAGGTTAGGTTAGGTTAGGTTAGGTTAGGTTAGGTTAGGTTAGGTTAGGTTAGGTTAGGTTAGGTTAGGTTAGGTTAGGTTAGGTTAGGTTAGGTTAGGTTAGGTTAGGTTAGGTTAGGTTAGGTTAGGTTAGGTTAGGTTAGGTTAGGTTAGGTTAGGTTAGGTTAGGTTAGGTTAGGTTAGGTTAGGTTAGGTTAGGTTAGGTTAGGTTAGGTTAGGTTAGGTTAGGTTAGGTTAGGTTAGGTTAGGTTAGGTTAGGTTAGGTTAGGTTAGGTTAGGTTAGGTTAGGTTAGGTTAGGTTAGGTTAGGTTAGGTTAGGTTAGGTTAGGTTAGGTTAGGTTAGGTTAGGTTAGGTTAGGTTAGGTTAGGTTAGGTTAGGTTAGGTTAGGTTAGGTTAGGTTAGGTTAGGTTAGGTTAGGTTAGGTTAGGTTAGGTTAGGTTAGGTTAGGTTAGGTTAGGTTAGGTTAGGTTAGGTTAGGTTAGGTTAGGTTAGGTTAGGTTAGGTTAGGTTAGGTTAGGTTAGGTTAGGTTAGGTTAGGTTAGGTTAGGTTAGGTTAGGTTAGGTTAGGTTAGGTTAGGTTAGGTTAGGTTAGGTTAGGTTAGGTTAGGTTAGGTTAGGTTAGGTTAGGTTAGGTTAGGTTAGGTTAGGTTAGGTTAGGTTAGGTTAGGTTAGGTTAGGTTAGGTTAGGTTAGGTTAGGTTAGGTTAGGTTAGGTTAGGTTAGGTTAGGTTAGGTTAGGTTAGGTTAGGTTAGGTTAGGTTAGGTTAGGTTAGGTTAGGTTAGGTTAGGTTAGGTTAGGTTAGGTTAGGTTAGGTTAGGTTAGGTTAGGTTAGGTTAGGTTAGGTTAGGTTAGGTTAGGTTAGGTTAGGTTAGGTTAGGTTAGGTTAGGTTAGGTTAGGTTAGGTTAGGTTAGGTTAGGTTAGGTTAGGTTAGGTTAGGTTAGGTTAGGTTAGGTTAGGTTAGGTTAGGTTAGGTTAGGTTAGGTTAGGTTAGGTTAGGTTAGGTTAGGTTAGGTTAGGTTAGGTTAGGTTAGGTTAGGTTAGGTTAGGTTAGGTTAGGTTAGGTTAGGTTAGGTTAGGTTAGGTTAGGTTAGGTTAGGTTAGGTTAGGTTAGGTTAGGTTAGGTTAGGTTAGGTTAGGTTAGGTTAGGTTAGGTTAGGTTAGGTTAGGTTAGGTTAGGTTAGGTTAGGTTAGGTTAGGTTAGGTTAGGTTAGGTTAGGTTAGGTTAGGTTACGTTAGGTTAGGTTAGGTTAGGTTAGGTTAGGTTAGGTTAGGTTAGGTTAGGTTAGGTTAGGTTAGGTTAGGTTAGGTTAGGTTAGGTTAGGTTAGGTTAGGTTAGGTTAGGTTAGGTTAGGTTAGGTTAGGTTAGGTTAGGTTAGGTTAGGTTAGGTTAGGTTAGGTTAGGTTAGGTTAGGT
>OU612003.1:14478582-14483535 GCA_914767915.1 Agriopis aurantiaria | reverse complement strand
CAACAAATCTGCCAAATGCAGAATACTGATCAATAACCAAGTCATCCCCTTCGTCAATGAGTTTAAATATCTTGGCATAATCATCGACCACAAACTGAGATTCGTAAAGCACTGTACACATATTATTGACAAGGCTAAGAAACTTCTTGACAGGCTAACCATATTTATAAGACCTACATGGGGTATTCACCCCGAAAATGCACGTATTATTTACGAACACGTAATACAGCCGATCATATGTTACGCCAGCAGCGTATGGTCTGGCGCTCTAAGTTACTCCTACATCAGAAACAAGTTCCTCTCCCTTCAACGACTATTCGCCCTTAAAATAATACAAGGGTTTCGCACCCTTAACACCCCCACCGCTATCGCATTAGCCAACCTTACCCCACTTCCCGCCAAGATCCTGGAACTCTCAGACATTGAAACCACAAAACTCAGAGGATCTTCTAGATTCCTCCTCTCTGACATCGACATTGAAACCCTTTCAACCCCCTCACAGCTTCTTCATCCTTCTCATCGCACCGGCATCCAATTCTCCGACGTGTTGTCCATTGAAGACATCAGCACCATTGCCTCTGACTCCACCGTCCAAATTTACACCGACGGAAGTAAGCATGACGGAAAAGTGGGCTCTGCCGTAGTCATTCAACACCCTGATAACACCATAACTATCAAAAAACTAAAACTTCACGACCATTGCTCAGTGTTCCAGGCGGAGCTATTCGCTATCGAATACGCCTGCCACTGGATACTGAGCAACAATATCCCCTGTACCATCATCTTCTCTGACTGCAGGTCTGGCCTGACTGAGTTGCAAAATCCCAACAGCCTCAACCATTTTGCCACCCTCATCCACCGTCATATCCACAACGCCCTGACTGCAGGTCTGGAGGTCAAGTTTGCCTGGATCAAATCTCATATCGGAATACCCGGCAACGAGATGGCGGACTTGGCTGCCAAATCGGCTGCGGTCCTTCACCGAACTCCAGATTACCTTTCTATCCCCATCAGTCACATCAAATTGCAAAATCATGGCATCTCCCTCCAATCCTCTGCCGAATTATACAATACATCAACATACATCAAAACTCTTCTCCCCACTTATGACGACCTTCTGTTTTATCTTAAATCAGTCAGACCAAACTTTGCAGTAACACAGTTTTTATCAAACCACGGCTATCACAAAGAGTATCTACACAGATTCAAAATCACTCCAGATAACAAATGCCCGTGCGACAATACAACCATGCAATCCCTGAATCACCTTGTTAGGGATTGTCCCAGATTCGCGGCCTCCAGGAACGATCATCTCGTCGTCTCCTGCAACATAAACAACCCATACGATTTAAAGGACATACTAAAATATGAAAATACTATTGACAGTTTTCACCGTCACATTCATACCATCATCAAACAACTTAAAAACTTTAACAAGTAGACAAACTCACCCACATGCTAATTTACCTACACACGTCGTCTCCGTGAACCCTGACTCTATCGAGGACTTGGTATCGTGGAGACAACATCACAAACCCACAATTAACAAACTTCCAAATCTACATGATACTAACTCTAATATCTAAACTACGTGGCTCGGAAGACACGAAAAATTGTAGGTCCCGGTTGCTTGCCCTGAAACATAACAATAGAGTGGTTTTGGGGCAAGCACTCGTTAACTTCGGGGAAGGAGGGGGACAACCAGCTCAATTGGGTTGCCCTCCTCCAGACACCCTGAGAAATTTTCTCCCTCTCCCACTTTCCTCACTATACCACCCCCATCCCTTTTTATCATTCCCCTTTACAACTACCTGATACAACTTACGATAAAGGCTTCCACTTACTAATAAAGACCATCCAATCCAATATTCACACGCGGAGAGACTGGCAGACGTATCATTAGCGTTACCTCTCTCCATCTCTTCCATTATAATCTTAACTTGAAAAAAAAAAAAAACCTAACCTAACCTAACCTAACCTAACCTAACCTAACCTAACCTAACCTAACCTAACCTAACCTAACCTAACCTAACCTAACCTAACCTAACCTAACCTAACCTAACCTAACCTAACCTAACCTAACCTAACCTAACCTAACCTAACCTAACCTAACCTAACCTAACCTAACCTAACCTAACCTAACCTAACCTAACCTAACCTAACCTAACCTAACCTAACCTAACCTAACCTAACCTAACCTAACCTAACCTAACCTAACCTAACCTAACCTAACCTAACCTAACCTAACCTAACCTAACCTAACCTAACCTAACCTAACCTAACCTAACCTAACCTAACCTAACCTAACCTAACCTAACCTAACCTAACCTAACCTAACCTAACCTAACCTAACCTAACCTAACCTAACCTAACCTAACCTAACCTAACCTAACCTAACCTAACCTAACCTAACCTAACCTAACCTAACCTAACCTAACCTAACCTAACCTAACCTAACCTAACCTAACCTAACCTAACCTAACCTAACCTAACCTAACCTAACCTAACCTAACCTAACCTAACCTAACCTAACCTAACCTAACCTAACCTAACCTAACCTAACCTAACCTAACCTAACCTAACCTAACCTAACCTAACCTAACCTAACCTAACCTAACCTAACCTAACCTAACCTAACCTAACCTAACCTAACCTAACCTAACCTAACCTAACCTAACCTAACCTAACCTAACCTAACCTAACCTAACCTAACCTAACCTAACCTAACCCTTCAAAATTTTTACTCATTTTCGGCCATTTTTTGCATTTTGTTTGCAAACCGCACATCCGATTGGTGCCAAAAGCGCACCATCAGCTGCGCCTGAAGCGGGGCTTCAGTAATCGAACATAAATTTTCACCTTTTCATACAAAATTTTTACACGCAACAGTAAAAAAAACTGATTTTTTGGCCTTTTTTCCATATTTTCACATAACTTTGGTGTATTTTTTCATAGTTTCAGGATCTTTTTGATCGATTTCAGCGATCTGTCACTCGGACACGCTCCTGTGTAGCTCATTTGAGCGTTACCGGCAGCGTGAGAGGCGAGAGATCGCAAGAATCTATTAAAAACTATAATTTTCATACTTCGTATAATCTCAGAATCCACCTAAGGGGTGACGATATAAAATAAACTCAACGATATTTCTATTGAAAAGTTTTCTTTAGTATTGACTGTGATACATCGTTGGAAGCGCACGCGCGACCGCTACTCGACTCTGAAATCAAAATTTCATTTGTTAAATTTGACAAAATTTTAATTGCAAAAAACCAAATTTTACATAGTTTTTAAATTTTTTAATTTTTAAACTTACCTTTTCGTTGACCTGGGACCCGCCGCTGGACGCACCAGCAACCGCGCCATCCGGAATCTGCAACAAACAAAAAATTCATTAGTAAAATTTCATAATATAAGCGTTTTTTAGGAAAATCTTCAAAATTTTTACTCATTTTCGGCCATTTTTTGCATTTTGTTTGCAAACCGCACATCCGATTGGTGCCAAAAGCGCACCATCAGCTGCGCCTGAAGCGGGGCTTCAGTAATCGAACATAAATTTTCACCTTTTCATACAAAATTTTTACACGCAACAGTAAAAAACTGATTTTTTGGCCTTTTTTCCATAAATGTGTCGGTAATCGTTCAAAAAACCGAATTTCCTTTTATTGCTGGAATCGACATAGGAGACTCAGACATCACAGAATCTGTTAAAATTTCTCGCCTCTCGTTATCCGTTTGGTTTCTATAGCCCCTTTTTCATCTTAATTAGTGATATAATTTAACTCTTCTGACAAAGGGCATCATCATGTCCACCTATAGGACTCCAACAAAGCCGGCTCAGGAGTCGGACAAGGACTCAGCAGCGGCTGGTACCGCCGCAGAGACTGTCTCTCCCCCTTGCCCAAGTGTTAGGAGGAGCATTGGCGCGTGGGAAACCGGGAAATCAGACTCCCGGACCAGCCTTTCTCCTCCTAACAAGACCTTCACATTGGCAGCCCCGAAAACCAAGCCAATAGCAGCTCGCAGATTGTCGGCAGGCGCTGCGGGGAGCCCACCAATTAGGCAAAAACCAAAAACTTCCGATAGGGTGGCGGAGGCAAAAGCGTGCCTTCTTAGAGTAAAGCTCAACCTCTCCAACTCCCGGAATCTCAAAACAGATATCAAACTTGCGGTTACACAGGCAGTTGATCGTCTGTTTCAGCTGGTGAAGGAGGCTGATTCTGAAAAGAATCAGGACTCTGACTCGGAGCAACAGACCCGGGAGAAGGATAAGGTGAAAGGTGATTGTGTCTCTTCATCATCTTTTGTAGGTTCTTCCCTAGAAAAGATGATGAGGAAACACATGAGCATGATTGAGGAGAGTAACGCCAAAATGGCGTCCTTAAACGAGGCTCTTCAATGTCAGCCAGTTGCGGGAGGACACCATGATGCACAGGCCGATAACATTGGCAAACTTCTAGGCGAAGTGCGGGAGCTCCGCCAGACCTCCGAAGAGACGAGGAAAACGGTTTCTTCGTTGAAAGACGCCGGTCCCTCGTACGCGGAGGTCCTGGCCAGACCAAATAGTGCTACCACCCCGACAAAGCTTCGCCCGAAGCATTCGCTCATCGTGTCCTCTGAAGACGATCAGGACACTAGTGACCTGGTGCTCGGAAAGGTCCGAAAAGCTTTGGATGCTAAGACCACCGGGATCCAGGTCACTAGGGTCCAGAAAGTCCGCGACCAAAAAGTGGTACTGAGCTGCAGCAGCAGAGAGGAGCTGCAAAAAGTTAGTAATAAAATTACGGCGAAGGGTCAACGCCTCAAGGTGGAGGAGGCCAAAAATAAAGATCCCCTCGTCATAGTGAAGAACATCCTCAGTGTCCATAAAGACGAGGAGATTGTAGCGTGTTTGAGGTCTCAAAACGCCAGCCTTCTCGCAGACATCACAGAAGCTGAATACAAGGCGGTGGTCAG
>OU612003.1:14148582-14471082 GCA_914767915.1 Agriopis aurantiaria | reverse complement strand
CGTGTCACATGTTCCACGGTCCACGTTCAATCAACGGAGTAGTACCAACTAGCAGGACCTATTCGCGTTGACACTTGCATCCAGTTAGTAATCATTCCAGTGTCAACTCATACAAATACTGACGAGACACATCACCAGAACCCACTACCGCCGATTCAAGTTTACTCCAGTTGCAACTCGAGTCAATAGCACGAGTTACTTAAGTAATTCGAGTCAGAAAAACTAAAGTATGAGACATCACTAGTATGAAGTAACTTGAAATAAGTCATAACTGCTGTCAATTTCAAACCAACAAACGTCAAGATGGCGGATTTACGTTCCATTCCTCTATAATTTACGAAACCATAGTATTACTACATACGGTTGTATGTTTTTACTTAAAATCAGATTACGAAATTTACGATTTTTTGCGAAAAGTTTCGTTACAATGGAACTAGATGGCGCTGGCGTCGATTTAGATCGCGCAAACGTTTCATTCGTAAGAATCACCACTAGTTTCTAATGTTATTTGATTTGAGTAGTTTGGAAGACATTTATGCAAAAAAAAAAAAAACGATTCTTTGAAGCCTCTAAAGCAGGCTCCCTTAAAGTAATATTTGTTTGAGTTTTGTGTATGAATGAAAAACAACATGTAACAAGATATTTTAATCTCGGTAATAACTAAGACAATGAACGTTGTGGCGGTGGGATCAGAGGAAGTGCGCGCCGACTCCGAACTGCAGGCCGGGCGCGCGCACGTCGCCCGCGGCGGCGCGCAGCGGCACGCAGTAGTTGAGCTCGAGGCGCGCCACGCGGCCGAGGCGCAGCGCCACGCCGGCGCCGCACGCCACGCGCGCTTCCGAGAGCGCGGCGGAGAGCGGGTCTGCGCCCCCCACGCCCGCCAGGCAGCCCGCGTTCAGGAACGCGTGGCTGCGGAAGAGCGCCGCCAGGCCCGCGCCGCGCGCCGCCGCCGCCGGCCGGAAGGGCAGCGGCGCGTACAGGTGCACGCCGGCGGCCCAGTAGGCGCGCCCGCCGGCCGCCAGCCCGTCCGCGTGCGGGCCCACGCCGCGCTGGCGGAACCCGCGCACGGACGTGGGCCCGCCCAGGAACAGCCGGTCCGGCAGCTCGGTGCCGAACACGTCGTGCAGCACGCCCGCGGCGCCGGCCAGCTGCAGCACGCACGCGCCGCACGGCACGTTGTGCTGCGCGCGCAGCTCGTTGCGCAGGTGCGCCACGCCGCCGCCGAGGCCGCAGACCTCGCTGGAGAACTGCACGAAGGCGCCGCGCGTCGGGAAGATGGGCTCGTCGCGCCGGTCCACGGTCACCGTGTGCCGCAGGACGGACTTCATGGCGGGGCCGCTGCTCTCGCGCACCGAGAAGCTGGTGGTCTTGCTGAGCACGGAGGTGTCGCGCACCAGCCCCTCCCACTGCAGGTTGTGCACCGTCTGTAACACGCGCGCACACGAGTGTAAGGCGGCGCACGCTCGACGTGGCGTGGTGTGGCGTGAGAGTGAGAGCTACTCAGTGCACTCACCGCGGGCGAGGTGCGGAAGGAGAGGTCGAGCAGCAGGCCGCGGTCCAGCAGCCGGTAGCCCGACCACGGGTACTCGTGGTTCTGCTGGTACACGGACGCCGCCAACCTGCAACACGCGTCACGTCACGTCACGTCACGCTGCCGGCCAGCACACACACAGACACACGCGCGCGTGCGGACACACTCACACGGGCGCCAGCGGCTTGTGCGGGAAGGGCTTGGTGGCCTGCACGCTGAAGTTGGAGGAGCTCCGGTATCCCATGCTGTACTCGGCCTGCACGCGCTCGCCGCGCCCCAGCACGTTCGGCATCTTCACTCCTGCAAACAGCGGCCGCGGTCTTTTAAAAAAACACCTTTTTAAAATTGGGGTTACTGACAGTCCCCTATGTAGAGGAAAGAAAGAAAGAAGTGTCTGGAGACTGAAGAAACGGCCGCACATATGCTGCTGGAGTGCAGCAGCGTGGCAGAACAACGAAACACTATCCTCGGATCACCGAGGACGCTCTGGGAGGCCTGCGCAGGCATAAGCGAGCTGCTGGCTTTCCTGGAGGAGACCGGGTGGCTGAATTAGCTGCAGCCGGGTGACGCAAAATGGGCCAATGAATGGCCTAGTTGCGGAAAATGCCCGCTACACAAGTAACAACACTCACCCAGCACCAGGTTGCCCTCGTTCTCGCTGACGGTGGTATTGACGCCGCCCACGATGCGCGACAGCTCCTTCACCTGGAACGTCACCTGTGGACAAGTAGCGCACCGTCAGTGCAGCGGGGAGTGCGGGGGGGCGCGGGGCGGTCACGCCACTACCTTGCCTCAGCTTCCAAAGGCATTTGAATATCTCCAAAAATATATTATTTTTTTGTACGTAATGCCATAGATCTCATTGATAGAAGTAATGCTCATACTGAATGTTATATATTACTACTACTGAAGCTTACTTACGTGACTTAAATAGTTCGCAATTTATCCCTCGTTCGCAAAGTAACCCTGCGTGCTTGCAAAACAGTATTTATCTACTTTTACATTTGTGCCGCTCAGATCAATTTACACTGATGTTTTATTCTTCTGGTAAATAAGGTTTTGTAATTTAAAAGAATTGTACTCGCCTCGAGTCCCTCGGGCGTGGCGCCGGCCCCGGATGACACGTCGATGAAGACGCCGATGTCGCGGAAGCAGCCCATCGAGTCGAGCGCGCGCCGCACCTGCGGGTCCCGGGTGGGGGGTATCAGTGTCAGTGAGTGTAACTACACATGTGATGAGGGCAGGTAGGTACTGTACTCTCTGTCCACGGAGGGTAGGTCGGTACCTTGTGTGCGCGGAGAATGACGTCTTCGAAGTCGGTGGCGTGGAAGAGGTCGTCGACGGTGTGCTTGATGACGTCATCTTTGGTGCGGTCCAGCCCGTCTACGTGCACGCGGTCCACGCGCGCCTGCAACATCACCACAAGCCGCAAGCTTTACAACTGAAATGTATTTAGTCGAGTGGCTACTGGACATGTGGCACATTCAGCTCTGTGTCAGGATGTATGTGGACACACCCGCACGCCATTGAGGCGGATGGTGGGCTTGGAGATGGGCTGCTCCTCCAGCTCCGTGCCACCTTCGAACTCGAAGAGGCCGCCGCCGGCCGCCGCCGCCACGCTGTCCGCCTGCAACAAGCAGCACACGTCAATGCGAGGGCCGCATTACACACCAGGCGCGCCACCTGCCTGATACCTTGCTCATTCACTATCATTATAAATATCCTACTTGTACAAAGGTTCAATATTATTAAGAATGTTTTGATTGTTTCACTTTACCGAACCAAACGATCTGAATACCGTGTAACAATGGTGATGTTGCAGGGATGGGCGATGATAACAACTCGTTATGGAGGTAACTTAAATCCTGAATTAACACCAGGTTACCTATTATACCAGTCAAATGAACCGTAAAACAACTCAGCTGGTATAAATGCGGGAAAACTGGATACCCATCACCCGTGAAGCAGTGAATACCAAACAGACGGCCACATTTCAAGCAGCAAGGTTGGTACAAGGAGCGGGGCCGCATAGACACGAAACTGGCAAGAAACACATTATACCCCAAGCGGGACATCAGTCCACTCGAAGAACCGATAACCGATAGGGAAGAAAGGTTCTTGATTGGAGACCACAAACCGGAAGATGCAGCGTGGGTAGGCCTCCCACTAGATGGACCGACGGCATTGTGAGAGTCGCTGGCATCCAGAGGATGCAAAAGGCAGGCTGTCGTTCAGTGTGAAGGTTAAATGGGGAGGCCTATGTTCAGCTGTGGACGTCTTCCGGCTGATGATGGGACATCAGTGCAGGACTCCCTCCCCCTAAGTTCTAAGTCTAACGACACGAGCAGAAATAAATTCACGATGGTATCTAAGGGAAAGGGATCCTCCTTAGATTTAAACATAACCATTAATCCACCATAAACCATAATCTTGTGCGGACTGACCTTAGCATGCACTGTCCCCATTTCATAGATTCCTTGCTAGGTCTGTAGCACAGGGCAGTAAAGTGAAAAAATATTTTAGGTAATAATTTCGTTCCTTTACAATAATTACATAAAAATTCAAAATACTAAAGGAATGTCAGAAACTCCAGAATTCTGACACTGACTGATAGTTATTTAAAAAAGATGACGTTGTATTGGGGCTTTTGGCTTCGCTAGATTAACACAGTTGCCAGGTTCAAATTGTATATTATATTTAGATTTAGAGATTATTTTATTTTTCCAACTGCGCCCCACGGTTTCACCCACGTAGTGATGAGAAAAGGGTACTTGACTGTATTAAAAATATTATGCCAATTGACGCCATCCATAAACATGACATAATGAAAAAGCATATTTCATTGATTTTTTGATAAAAATATGCTTATTTTTTGTAAAAAACGCGATTAAAATAACTGTATTTTCGACATTTGATCACGTGATCGAAAACGGTCTGTAACTGTTTTCATCCCTAGTGACGTCACACAAATCTAAACAAACAGATTTTGTATTGATATTTGCGAATTTAATGTTGTAAAGCTATTTTGAGAGCGATTTATCCAGAAATTTTCACCAAAAACAGTCCGGAGGTTAAATGTGAGAAGAATGGAGAAACATTTTGTGCAAGCAGACAGCAGTAACTTACCCAAAATTAATGTTTTTATGGTTGCATATTTCTTTAATAATAATCCACGTCATTGTTTCTACGCTGCAGAACTCAAAACGTAAAAACTACAATGTCAGTATTAATTTTTAATTGTTCTCCAAGCAAAACATTCAATCAAGTTGTACAAAAAGTATGTTGTAGTAGGTGGATATCACTATTTTGTTAGGTTATGTCTTTACAATGTTTAAAAAGAAAGTAACAGTACATAAAATAGTAATGCAATAAAAACACTAATTGTAATAGAAATATATAGACTCAAATATGTACCTCAAAATGATCTTCGCACTTAGAAACACTTGAATTAGCTCCAATACTTTTGGGTTCTCTACGAGCTACTTAGTTCCAACCTTAGATTGATTCCAACCACTTTTTTCGAGTTATGGGGAGTTTTGGGTGCATTGGAACAGGAACAAATATTTTTTCGGGTGTCTTTATGGAAGTATTTGTACATTTTGGCACTACACAATATTTATAAACCATTACTTCTATTAGAAATTAATTAATCATCAAACTTTTGCAGCCTGGCTGCAGTTGTTTTGTTTTGTGTGACGTCAATTAGTCACGTGATCGGAGCTATGACGCAGGTCTGCGTTTTGGCGCGATATTTTTTTATTCAAACTTTAACATCGATTTATATCGCAAATACGACTGATATCCAGAAAATATAAATGCAGTATACATTATTTTATATCAGACAATAATGTGCAATAGTTTCCCAAAAGTAGTCAAATACCCTATTGGGGATAACACAGATATTAGATCTGTGGGGGATAATGATGATGAAAAGCCATTGCAGTATGCATATTTTAGCGCCTGTTACTTGAGTGTGTGCAAGTGCAAAAAGATTTTGCTTGTTTGTTTGTTAAATGAAAGTTCAAAGTAAATTATGTACGTCATTTATTTTTATATTTCAAGTCCAGCACATAAATTTATAATATTAGTCAAAGAGAATATAAATACTATATTACTATGATACAATGACAACAAGTCATAGTCACAGTCAGTCTTGACTGACTGTGACTATGGCTTGTTTGACGCTATTAAGACATTGAATCCACGGTCATGAAAATTTTAACAAAAAAACTGCCCGTTATGATTTAATTTGTTGTGATTGTTTGTGAGGTTATGTTATGGTTTTTTATTATAGTTTGGGAAGGTTATGTTTAAAAAAAAAAATATTATGAGATAATTACGTTACAATTTGAAACATACAACGTCGTTATTTAATGTTTCTGTTCTGTTATTTTGTAGCATTAAAAACTTAAGAACATGGATCAGAAAGCTATAGTTAAGTCCTGCAAAGAGTTAGGTTGTTGCAATGCTTGCTGTCTTCGGTACTTAGGACTGAAAAATCCCGCAGCTTATGAAAATTCTCAGGATTTTTTACAAAAAGTAAGTAACTTGTCTCCTTCGTTTGATGGTCTATCTCAATACGTAGCATTGGCTAAATTGTGGTGGCTCCTCCACAAAAGAAGCCATTAAATAAGAGTTTTATTCAATCTAATAATATCCGTCTTTAGTTATTCCTTTTGATATTTTCTGTTAGTAGTGTTATCAACCAGGATTACCTCGTGTTTAGATAATCTCACTATCTACTCCCTCACTATTGATGGCAAAATTGCATGGGGCTGTAGCCAAGTAAAAAATAAAAAGAGTTGTAAGTTGAACTTTACGCTTTTGTTGACAATCCTGCATGAGCACATTATTATGCTCCCTGGGGCTGTGGAGGTAGTGAGCAATGATGTCACAACCATAAATACTGACATGAAAGTAAGGCAGACAATGAAGTCTGGCTTCATGTCAGTGTTTATGGTTGTGACGTCATACATAAGCAGACTCCATCGTCGGCCGGCGCGTGTGTTTGGCGCAACTTTAAAATAAGTTTTAAAAAAATACTTATTTTCTGCAGAAGTATTTTTGTTTTCAAATAGTGTAGATGCAAAAGAACACTAAGAAAAGAACAGTTTTTAAAGTCAATAATCATACCTATTGTGATTGTGACATTATACGTAAGCACGGGGAGAAAAGCAACACTATATTGACATAAAGCACTTGTTGCAGCTCATAGATTGTGAGAACAATATCCAAGTCCTAAAGACGAGAGAAACTGTACAAGCGAGTCCCGGAGCTGCAGGGGAGGAATCAGAGAGTGTTCCCGCCAAGAGACAGAAGACGGAGGATGTGTGCGTCAGCTGCATCGGAGTGCTGCAGGAGGATAGCTGGCCACCCTGCCTCGACATGGTCAAGGAAATGCTGGACAAGAAACAGTGAGGGAATACTTCTCACTGTCTGAGAATGTCTGCAGTAACATTTAGTTCCGAGGGTTGCTTTTATTAATGTGTGCATGACTTAGATCTTCTTAGATGCAATAAAAAAAGCCAATGTTATCTATATCAATAACAATGCGTGAGCCGAGCGGTCGTGAAAATTTGTTGCAATGTTGATATCTTCTAATTCAAAGTGGGGGTGATAAGACCTGCACTGACATCCCGCTTGGCGTGTATTGTGCATTTGTCCGTCAGCCGACACAAAACAGCCGAGCTCCCTAAACTAACGAAGCACGGCTTTGGGTCGCTGACTAAACTGCTCTACTCCTATTTAGCCAGGTGTTGTGGTATTGGAGCCTTGTTGTCTGTCCGTGCCTTGACATGTGTCAGGGGCGATTTTCGTTGCTTTGTCTAGAATTGTACAGTGGGTTGTGTTTGACCCAGTCAGTACCTCTCCACTGGTTTGTCGATTTGATTCTCCAAGCCGCCGCCATCGCTTCTTGCTGTATGTGCTAGTGCAGTGGAATCAGGCCCAGGATGATGTCCAGGGCAGCAGACCAGGATGATGTCCAGTTTACACTATATATTCGGAAAACAAACAGCTGAAACTAACTAATTATAGTAGATAGATAGTGGACGCAAGCCATCAAAAGTTTTCACTTATAAAATTGAAAGATGTTAACATACCATATCTGGTTGAGGTATATTTATTTATTTATTTTATTTTGCATTTTTAGGGAAACTTACAGCCTAATAATACATAAGTAAGTAGTACATTGTATATCAGTCTCCGGCTGCCACATCACAAGCTTTGCTTAGTTTGAGGACAGTTTGAAGAATTTGTAAAAAAAAAAAATATTTGTACTTGCAAAAATAAATTCAATATGATGATCAAAATAATTCCAATAGTGGATGATGATGAAACTCATATATTTGAAATGGGCGACGTTCGTTTCAGTTACGAGTGTGAGACGTTCGCGTGCGCGCTGTCGGCGCCCGTCGCCACGCTGCTGCGCGAGAAGGCCATCATGCTGCTGCTGGCGGAGAGGCACCACTACGAGGACGGTGAGCAGAGCTCCCCCCGCCCCGCGCCTCCGCCCCGCCCCCGCCTCTACTGTAGCTCGCGTCGCGTGTTGCAGGCGCGGTGACGCCACTCAAAGAGGCGTGGAAGTGGGCCGCGGGCGGCGCCCTGGAGCGCCGCTGCGGCAAGACACTGGACTCGGGCGCCGTTTCGCCGCTGCTCGTCACGCTGCACCTGGAGCACCCGCACGAGGCGGCCGAGCTGGAGGTGCTGCGCGCGCTGGCGCCGGCGGAGCGGCGACGCGGCGGCCGGCCCCCGCCCGGCGCCGGCGTGACGCGGCGCGCCGCCGAGCGCGCGCTCGAGGGCGCCTCGGCGGAGACGCTGCGCGCGGCGGGCTGGCTGCCGCCGCCGGCGCCCGGCGCGCGCGTGCGCCCAGTCTCCGTGGTGTGCGCGCACGCGCCCCTCTACCTCGCCGGCAGGTCAGCGACTGCGAGTGCCGGGTGCTTCCTGTCTAAACTCGCGAGAAACTATTTGTTACATAAACGATAGCTAAATGTATGAAACTAAACTTTCACACTCGCAATTGACGGATTTTCAGTTTTGTTTCGTCCGATAGTCTCGTTTCGTCTGCCTATCATTTACGTAACGAATACTGTGAGCGAGCCAGTGGAGCGAGACGGACGGTTGTTACGGTTGTTGCAGATACGTGAAGCTGAGCCGCTCGCTGCCGCAGACGCCGTGGGTGCTGCGCGGAGAGCGCATCATGGACTCCTCCGTGCAGGAGACCATATTCGAGCCGCTGGCCAGACTGTACGGGTGAGCACTGAGCGTGCCGGCGCGCCGTTCACTTATTGTACGTTCGACGAGGGTTCCAGATGATGACGTCATCCGTGTAAATTTATCATAAATCCCAACGTGTCCCTCTGACTTAGGGCAGCGAATATAATATTAGTCCAGATTTCGGTGATCACCTATTAACGTGTACTGTTTCACTGCATGAAGTGGACACGCCAGAAACTAATCACAAGCATTATTTTTTTTATTTTATTTTATTTATATTTGGATAGCCAACAGCCTTCTTACACATAAATATAGAAATAGTAAAAACACGGATATCGCGGATAAGTCCACGTTTGACAACCAACTCGCCTGTTGGTAAGCGACGATGTGGTCGAAGATGAAGCACGCAGACTTAGAAGATATGACTAACCCCGAGAGGTATTGTCGGTCGGTCCAATTCCATAACTGATGAATGATTTTGCACAAATAAATATCAGAGCAAGCGCGTCCCACCGACCGCAGTACCGAGCTAAAGTTACATCTGTGCATTGTCTAACAATCTCTGTCATTAAATGTAATTAAATATCAGAACAAGCGCGTCCCACCGACCGCAGTACCGAGCTAAAGTTACATCTGTGCATTGTCCAACAATCTCTGTCATTAAATGTAATTAAATATCAGAGAAAGCGCGTCCCACCGACCGCAGTACCGAGCTAAAGTTACATCTATGCATTGTCCAACAATCTCTGTCATTAAATGTAATTAAATATCAGAGCAAGTGCGTCCCACCGACCGCAGTACCGAGCTAAAGTTACATCTGTGCATTGTCTAACAATCTCTGTCATTAAATGTAATTAAATATCAGAGCAAGCGCGTCCCACCGACCGCAGTACCGAGCTAAAGTTACATCTGTGCATTGTCCAACAATCTCTGTCACTAAATGTAATTAAATATCAGAGAAAGCGCGTCCCACCGACCGCAGTACCGAGCTAAAGTTACATCTGTGCATTGTCTAACAATCTCTGTCATTAAATGTAATTAAATATCAGAGCAAGCGCGTCCCACCGAACGCAGTACCGAGCTAAGTTACATCTGTGCATTGTCTAACAATCTGTCATTAAATGTAATTAAATATCAGAGCAAGCGCGTCCCACCGACCGCAGTACCGAGCTAAAGTTACATCTGTGCATTGTCTAACAATCTCTGTCATTAAATGTAATTAAATATCAGAGCAAGCGCGTCCCACCGAACGCAGTACCGAGCTAAGTTACATCTGTGCATTGTCTAACAATCTGTCATTAAATGTAATTAAATATCAGAGCAAGCGCGTCCCACCGACCGCAGTACCGAGCTAAAGTTACATCTGTGCATTGTCCAACAATCTCTGTCATTAAATGTAATTAAATATCAGAGAAAGCGCGTCCCACCGACCGCAGTACCGAGCTAAAGTTACATCTGTGCATTGTCTAACAATCTCTGTCATTAAATGTAATTAAATATCAGAGCAAGCGCGTCCCACCGAACGCAGTACCGAGCTAAGTTACATCTGTGCATTGTCTAACAATCTGTCATTAAATGTAATTAAATATCAGAGCAAGCGCGTCCCACCGACCGCAGTACCGAGCTAAAGTTACATCTGTGCATTGTCTAACAATCTCTGTCATTAAATGTAATTAAATATCAGAGCAAGCGCATCCCACCGACCGCAGTACCGAGCTAAAGTTACATCTGTGCATTGTCTAACAATCTCTGTCATTAAATGTAATTAAACTGACTTCCTGCTCCATCGAGTGGTGTAGAGAAAAATAGTACAAGTTAAGTTTGTTTTGACGGTTTTTTTATTTTAAGCTGAATTCATATGAAACAAACTAAATATCATTGCTTCTCTTTGGGATAGTTGCTCGAAGAGTACAATCTCCAAGCGGGTGCACTCTAGGGCCATGGGGGCCATGCCGCCGCCCCCCCCCCCCCCCCCCCCCCAAACACCTAGCAATTCCCGACATTCGACTAAATTTTTCGTTATTATTTTTTTATTGTAGGTTCACTAAACTGGTCATACACTCTTATCTTAGGAATGAAAACATTTGCGATGTTAGATGCGATGAATGCACAACCTTCTAGAGGTAAACACAGCATGCTACAAATAATATAACACTTACAACAATACATATTTTGATTAAAATAAACTAAAGATTAACTAATAAAAAATATTTAATTAAATTAAAGATTTTGAAGCACAACATTTTGTCTGAAACAATTGATGTTGTCACCAAAAATGTCAAAGTCATGGCATATTTTGTTGTAGGCTGAGCACATCCGGTGTAACGGAGAGTGCTGGCCATAATTCGTGCGACATGGGGAGGGGTAGAAATTTGATTCCTTCAAACCTTATCAGAATGCCCCCCCAAAATGAAATCCTGGATCCGCCCCTGACTAGGGCGCGTGGCGGCTAGGGGGACATCTGAGGAGACAGGGATGGCACTAGTGCGCGCTGCGGCTAGGGGGACATCTGAGGAGGCAGGGAAGCGACGCGTTCGTTACGCGAGCGCAATATCGCTGCAAGCTCCGTCTGGTCACTATGTATATGTGATGGCGGTGTGTGGTGTGTCGTGTCGCAGGATGCAGGGCGCGGAGGCGGAGCACCGGCTCAAGTTCATGTCGGCGGGCCGCGAGGACGTGGACGTGCGCTGCCTCGGCACAGGCCGCCCCTTCGCCGTGGAGGTGAGTCTCGACCGGCCCGGGCGCCGCCCCCCGCGCCTCTCTCACCCCGCTCCCGTCCCGCCCGCAGGTGGCAGACCCCGGGCGCGCGCCCTCCGCCGCCGAGTTGCAGCGCCTCTGCTCGGAGATCTCCGCCGGCGGACAGGTCCGCGTGCAGTCCCTGGTCCCGGTGAGCAGGTGAGTGGAGCACCGGAGTAGGGTAGGTCGGTGCGTCTGCAGCTCACACTCGGGACTGTTCCCCCCGCAGGGAGCGGCTCGGCGAGCTGAAGCGCGGCGAGGAAACCAAGTGCAAGACGTACGAGGCGCTGTGCATCAAGCTGGCGCACTCGGCGGAGGAGGCGGCGGCGGGCGCGCCCGGCCCCGTGCGCGTCACGGAGCGCGACCTGCAGCGCGTGCGCGCGTGCGCCGGCGCGCTGGAGCAGCGCACGCCGCTGCGCGTGCTGCACCGGCGCGCGCTGGCTGCGCGACGCCGCTCGCTGCGCGCCGAGGCGGCCGCGCTCGTGCCGGGCCACCCGGCTCTGTTCGCGCTGCGCCTGCGCACCGACGCCGGCACCTACGTGAAGGAGTGGGCGCACGGCGACCTGCGCCGCACGCGGCCCGCGCTCTCGCATGCGCTGCACGCGCCCGCCGACATCCTGGCGCTGGACGTGACGCACGTGCACCTCGACTGGCCCTGACTGCCGCGTGTTGTTGAACCTGCTTCACTACTGCACCGCAGACCACACCGTACAGACACCCGACAGCGGATGACCGCTTTCTTCATACATACAATTTCAATGTATTTTTCCGATACACTTATCTAATAAAATAACAATTAAATAATGTGTCCATAATTTGAAGAACATAAATGATCACCTCCGATCACCTGCCGAGGCAGCGACATTGCACGCGGCCGCGTCAGTGCATCCTTAGATACAATCGATCACGTGCCGAGGCAGCGACACTGCACGCGGCCGCGTCAGTGCATCGTTAGATACAATCGATCACCTGCCGAGGCAGCGACACTGCACGCGGCCGCGTCAGTGCATCGTTAGATACAATCGATCACCTGCCGAGGCAGCGACACTGCACGCGACCGCGTAGTTTCTAAACAGACCGTGTTTCCGTCATACCATCTCCACAAGCGCACATCGAGTGCTATCTAAACACACCGTGTTTCCGTCATACCATCTCCACAAGCGCACATCGAGTGCTATCTAAACAGACCGTGTTTCCGTCATACCATCTCCACAAGCGCTCATCGAGTGATATCTAAACACACCGTGTTTCCGTCATACCATCTCCACAAGCGCACATCGAGTGCTATCTAAACAGACCGTGTTTCCGTCATACCATCTCCACAAGCGCACATCGAGTGCTATCTAAACAGACCCGTGTTTCCGTCATACCATCTCCACAAGCGCACATCGAGTGCTATCTAAACAGACCGTGTTTCCGTCATACCATCTCCACAAGCGCACATCGAGTGCTATCTAAACAGACCGTGTTTCCGTCATACCATCTCCACAAGCGCACATCGAGTGCTATCTAAACAGACCGTGTTTCCGTCATACCATCTCCACAAGCGCTCATCGAGTGATATCTAAACACACCGTGTTTCCGTCATACCATCTCCACAAGCGCACATCGAGTGCTATCTAAACAGACCGTGTTTCCGTCATACCATCTCCACAAGCGCTCATCGAGTGATATCTAAACACACCGTGTTTCCGTCATACCATCTCCACAAGCGCACATCGAGTGCTATCTAAACAGACCGTGTTTCCGTCATACCATCTCCACAAGCGCACATCGAGTGCTATCTAAACAGACCGTGTTTCCGTCATACCATCTCCACAAGCGCTCATCGAGTGATATCTAAACACACCGTGTTTCCGTCATACCATCTCCACAAGCGCACATCGAGTGCTATCTAAACAGACCGTGTTTCCGTCATACCATCTCCACAAGCGCACATCGAGTGCTATCTAAACAGACCCGTGTTTCCGTCATACCATCTCCACAAGCGCACATCGAGTGCTATCTAAACAGACCGTGTTTCCGTCATACCATCTCCACAAGCGCACATCGAGTGCTATCTAAACAGACCGTGTTTCCGTCATACCATCTCCACAAGCGCACATCGAGTGCTATCTAAACAGACCGTGTTTCCGTCATACCATCTCCACAAGCGCTCATCGAGTGATATCTAAACACACCGTGTTTCCGTCATACCATCTCCACAAGCGCACATCGAGTGCTATCTAAACAGACCCGTGTTTCCGTCATACCATCTTCACAAGCGCACATCGAGTGCTATCTAAACAGACCGTGTTTCCGTCATACCATCTCCACAAGCGCACATCGAGTGCTATCTAAACAGACCGTGTTTCCGTCATACCATCTCCACAAGCGCTCATCGAGTGCTATCTAAACACACCGTGTTTCCGTCATACCATCTCCACAAGCGCACATCGAGTGCTATCTAAACAGACCCGTGTTTCCGTCATACCATCTTCACAAGCGCACATCGAGTGCTATCTAAACAGACCGTGTTTCCGTCATACCATCTCCACAAGCGCACATCGAGTGCTATCTAAACAGACCGTGTTTCCGTCATACCATCTCCACAAGCGCTCATCGAGTGATATCTAAACACACCGTGTTTCCGTCATACCAGCTCCACAAGCGCACATCGAGTGCTATCTGTTATATTGTTGTTACGGTGGTGCGAGTCCTATCTGCAAAACCGCTCTCAGCTAGTGATGGTTAGAGGATTTAAATCTCTTCCAAGACTAGTGCCATCAGGAGTGCCACAGGGTTCCCACCTCGGGCCTATATTTTTCCTTATTTTTGTTAATGATTTGTGCACCAGCCTAACATCGAAATATCAGATGTTTGCAGATGACCTTAAACTTTATAGAGAAATATGCACTCATGACGATTTGAGTCATCTGCAGGGTGATATCGATACTATTAACAACTGGTGTACCTCCAACAAGATGGTGTTAAATTCATCGAAATGTTTTTACTTAAACTTTTCCCGGAAAAAGAATCCCATGCAAACCGTGTACTTCATTAGTGGTACTCCTATAACAGAGGTCTCGAGCATGCATGACTTGGGTGTCATTGTTGACGCTAAGTTGGATTACCGAGAACACATCGACGTCATTAGCAAAAAGAGTTCGCGTCTGGCAGGATTTGTAATCAGACAAACAAAATTGTTCAATGACTATGAAATTCCAGTTATCCTTTTCAACTGTTACGTCCGCAGCCTTCTGGAATACTGTAGTCCCATCTGGAGCCCTTGTTATGCTGTGCACATAAATCGACTTGAAAGACTTCAGAAACGGTTTATTTATCATCTTACCTACTCACACAAACTTTGTCACCGTCTGGAATCCTATGAGTCTAGACTTAAACATTTTAAAATAAAAAAAAAAGATAGAAGAAAGATAGCTGATGTCGTTTTTCTGCATATGGCCTTATAGATAGTCCCCATATACTCGAAAAAATAGATTTCTGTGTTCCTCGTTCTTCCAGCCGTCTACATAATAGGAAAACGTTCAAGCTCCCTTGTCGTCGCGCAAACTATGGTCAGCATTCAGCCTTGTATCGAATGTGCTCTTATTACAACAATATTTGTAATAACATTGATATCTTCGGTTCATCAGTCTCTTCTTTTAAGAGGCACATAATACACACAATAACATTGTTTTTTAATACCGGCATTTGTTTTTGTATAAGTACTTAATGTTGTTGACTGGGTACCCATTTTGTAAAAGGGTACTAAACTTTTTTTTTGTGTATGCCGTGTTCACTCCAAGTAGGACATACACTAACGCTCATATTGTGTACTGTTTAATTAAGTTCTATATGTGTATTTCCAGTTCTGTGAACCTATAACAAAAAAAAAAATAAAAAAAAAAAACTAAACAGACCGTGTTTTCGTCATACCATGAGTTGTTTGATAGTGCTGAGACCGGAGTTCTTGAACCATTTTCATTTCGGATTAGGCCGGCTGCTTGCCGTCCTTTTACCAAACTTAGTGGACGTTCTCCAGGCCGGAGGGCCTTCGAAACTTGAGTAAGTGTCGGATGTGCGATTGTGCGACGCAATCCACGTTTTATTTTGATCGTGGGATGTAAATTGGTGTTATTTCGGTTACAGCTTTTGACGCTGCGTTGTGGATCTTGTCGGTGTGCTTGTCTACGTGATTGCCTGGATTCCATCCTCCAACTTGGTATGTGAATTGTCCTAATCTTCTTGTAGTAGTTTCAACTCATATTTTGGTAAGCGGATTTGCCCGTAAATGTGTAAATTACGTTAAAATTCCATTACAAACATTGAAAGTTAAAGCCACAAAGTGTAATAATGCCGTTAATTTGATTTAATGTCCAAAACTCATTCTGTTGTATGTAGTGAAAAGGTAGATTTCCGAAATTAATAAAATATTAACATTATGACACAATTATTGAGTAGTGTAAAATTGTTTATCTTTTTATCTAGTTTAAAGCATGACATTTGGTCAATTCTAGGTGTTTTGCCAGGCTGAGGTGATTGGCCGAGCTGAGGTGTTTGACCAGGCTGAGGTGATTGGTTGAGCTGAGGTGATTGGCTGAGCTGAGGTGATTGGCCGGGCTGAGGTGTTTGGCCAACTTGGAAGTGTTTGGTCGAGCTGAGGTGTTTGATCGAGCTGAGGTGTTAGGTCGGGATACGGTGCCCTGGGCAGTTTCGTGAACGGCTGAGGAGTTAGAGTTGCTACGCTCCGTGAAGCGTGGTGAACCTGGACAGTTCATTGTAACATTAATTACTGGGGTGTTTAAGACACAGATATACGGCTAAACCGTATATCTTTTGTGTGGAAACGTTACTTTAAGTTGTTTTAAAGATAGTTGTAAATTTAAAAAAGGCGAAGGCAAAGCCGATCGACCGTCTCCCTGTCCTCTTCTAATTTTACCCAACAGAAGTTAACCCTTCGGTTGTGTGTTGTACATAAACTAAAATAAAAAATTATATAAACATTAAAAACTTATTTTTTTTCTTTCCCCCCGACTTTTCCCCCTTACAATACCACGGTAATACGGTTTATTCGCACATTAATCAATTTCAATAGCAACTATTCAACCAACGTTGCCTTATTTATTTTGAGGCATAATACTTTTAAAAATATAATTTCAAAAAACTTCTTTCACACATTAAAAGTGAAATTTGATAACACAAAAAATAAAATGGCCAAAAAACCTAAAATTAAATCTAAAAAAACATTTAATTTGTATTTATTAGGTTTTATATATTTGCAATTTGTATGTTATTTATTTATTTTTTCTTTCTGGTAACAAATTTATTATCTCTTATGTAAAGACCTCGAATGTGTGTTTTCCAATGACTATTTATGTATCCGGACCCTAGTTGGTGTAGCAACGGGGCATTTACACTATTTCTAGTTTGTATTAGTGAAAACATGTTTTTTGGCTTTTGTGTAACTGTTTATCTTATTTATTTATTATTTATTAATTTATTGGAAAACCAACAGCTTTTTACACTAAAATATACAATGGAAAAACGATAGGAAGCCAATTACAGGTTCTCACGAGTAGATATAGATTATGTAAGAAGTTAAACATGTGCAAACACTAAGAAAAATTTAGATAACAAAAGAAAAACAAAAAATGTATAGATAAAATAAAATAAGAATAACAAGGTAATAATTAAAAATAAAATTCACATAATACAATACAAGCCCGACATTTTACGATTGTTGACGGTCTGATAGGAAAAACTCACTGCTTAGTTGCCGCCTCGCCGAGGAAGCGCTGGTGCTAAACAGGTCAAGGTCAGTGCGCTTGCTCAGTTTGTTAAAGTTGTCGCTTGCTCGCCATAAGTAAGAGTTCTGTCTATAATTTGTTGACACTAAAGGAATGTGTAATGGTTTATAGAGTCTGGTTGTCTTAAAAGGAACATTCAGTTTGATTTTACATGTGAGGTCTGGGCAATCAATGGTATTATTTGTAATGTTAAGAAGATATACGACGTCTGCAATTTCGCGTCTTTTTGAAAGAGGTAGAAGATGAAATTGTCTACAAATGTTGAGGTACTTATCGGACGAGTAAGGAATTCGAAGACAATAGCAGAGGTATTTTAGAAATTTGATCTGGATTCGTTCGATTCTTGAGGTGTACTTATCATACCGGGGGTTCCAGACTTGAGATGCGTACTCCAGATTGCTCCGAACAAAAGTGCAATAAAGGATTTTAAATGTTTTAGCTCGCTTGAAGTCCCCAGAAGTACGCATGATGAACCCTAAAGCTCGTGATGCTTTGGCGACAATAGACTCAATATGAGCATCGAAAAGAAGCTTTGAGTCATGAACCACCCCAAGATCTCTAACTACACTGCTTTTTTGGAGTAGCTGGCCTTTCAATGTGTATGATGATGGTATTACCAGTTTATTACGGGTGAAAGTTACTACTGTACATTTAGAGGGGTTAAGGTCCAGCTTATTAAGTGAGCAGTAAGCATCAAGGCGTAATAGGTCAGCTTGAAGGTTCATGATATCTTCAGTTGATTTAATAGAACTAAATATCTTCATATCGTCGGCAAAGCATAATAGTTGACTGTCGTGAAAACATGTAGAGATATCGTTAACAAAAATTAAAAAAAGAAGTGGTCCAAGCAGGGAACCTTGTGGGACTCCGCTAGATATATGAACCCATCCAGACATATAGTTGTTGACCACAACAGCTTGAGATCGGTTATCTATATACGAAGAGAACCACCTGAGGAGGTCGCCTCTTATGCCGATGCGTTCAAGCTTGGATATTAGGAGTCTGTGATCTATCCTATCAAAGCATTTACTGTAGTCAGTGTAGACTACGTCAACTTGATGGCCCTTGTCCATAGCATGAGTTAAGTATTCATTAAACAGAACCAGGTTGGAGACTGTTGAGCGGCCTTTCAAGAACCCATGTTGAGCGGGACTGAAAGAGGCTCGCAGCGCAGAGTAAACCTGTTCATAGATAATTCGCTCAAAGACTTTGGCTATGATGCATAACTTGGAGATCGGTCTATAGTTGCTGACCTCAGCCTTTGATCCTTTTTTGTGAACTGGGGTCACGAAAGCTGATTTCCAGATACTGGGGAAGACACACGCGGAGTGATTTTTGAAAGAGGATGGTGATTGGAACGGCTAGGGTAACGGCGCAGTTAACACTAATAATATGGCGCTGACATGATCTGGGCCAGCCGATTTTGATGGGTCTAGTTTTAAGAGGTGTTTGGCAACGTTATCTATGTCAATGTTAATTTTATAAATATCGGAAACCTGCGATGCTAAGGATTCATTAGAAATGTTAACATCAGGACTATTATCACGACTATTTATATTTACTGTATTAATTAGCAGCTGTATGTTTTCCTTGTAAAATAAAATAAATATCCCGTAAATAATCATATAACTTTAGTGAGCAACGGAGATAGTTTAAAACAGTGTTGTTACAATTTACAATACAAAAAAAAAAAACAGATTCTGTGATTGGTTCTTAGAACAATCCATCACCATCTGGAAATGTTTGTTTTTTTCGAAGTTGGTTGGCAATGTTACATTTTTTTTTAAAGATTATTACATGTTATTCATTCCTTGTTATTTCTGGTAATTAACTTATTATCTCTCAAATTTAATACTTCAAACGGTCCATTTATCTATCCAGGCCGAAGTTGGAGTGTAACGGGACATTTACACTGTATTAGTGGAAACTTATTTTGTGGAACTGTTTATCTCATATTTATCTCATATCTCGTTGCTCATTAGCCGAGAGAGCGAGACAAACCCCCTGAAGGAAGTCGAGACGCAGGTGGGCTAGAGTGGTCGGAGGAAGAACGGCAACTGGACGTCTCACTTCATCACAACAAGTGATTCAATTATAAATTAACAAAGCATTATTTATTTCTCTAAAATATGTACAACGGAAAACTGAGGTAAATGCTGCACGACGGGTCCAAGTGGTGTCGCGTAACGGCGGCGCCTCACTCGTCCTCGTGCAGTGAGAACAGCTTGGCCACCTCGAACAAGTCTTCGAACTCTCCGCGCGCCAGCACCTGCCGACACCGAGACCCGTGAGCGAGGGGCGGCCCGCGCGGGGCATGCGGGCGAGGAGGGAGGGGGTGCTCACCTGGCGCGCCACGTGCATGCGGTTGAACAGGTTCCACAGCAGGATGCCCACGACGCGCTTCTCGCGCGTGTAGAACACCACGCCGCGCTCGTAGCGCCGCGCGTCAGCCGCCGGGCCGGAGCCGGGGGCGGGGGGCGCCGCGCCCGCCGCCAGGGCCGCGCCCTCCTCCTTCACGTCCTCCGCCGAGAAGACGCCCACCGTGTGCAGGCGCGAGTCCACCACGCCGATAGCCTGCGACAGAGAGCGCGCGGTGAGCGGCCGGCCTGCTGCGCCGGAGCGGCGCAGCAGGCCGGCTGATGCGGCGGCTCACCTCGTAGCCGAGCTCGGGGCCGAGGTCGCTCCAGAACATGGGCTGGTGGTCGTAGGCACGCTGCGGGCCCCCGGCCGCGGCCATGTTCTCGCCGGCGCGGCGGCCGGACGCTACCGCGTGGTCGTGGTGCTCCATGCGGCGGCGGCCCAGCGCCGTGTCGTGCCAGCTGGCCGCGTCGCCGGCCACCCACACGTCGTGGCGCGCCTGCAGCTCCGCGTTCACCGCCAGCGCGCCGTCCACCACCTCCAGGCCGGAGGCGCGCGCCAGCGCCGCGTCCAGCGCGCCGCCCACGCACTCCACCACGGCGGCGGCGCGCAGCGTGCGCTCGGCACCGTCCGCGCCGCGCAGCGTCACCTGCACCTCGTCACCCGCATCCGCGGCCACGGCCGAGCGCACCACCTCCGTGCCGGGCTCCAGGCGCACGCCGGCCGCGCGCAGCCGCCGCGCCGCCTCCTCCGCCAGGTACGGCGGCAGCACCGCCTCCAGCGGCCGCGCCTCGCGGAACACCTGCGTCACCACCTTGCCGTCCGCGGACACTGCAACACGCAAGACCGGCGCGCGGTGAGTCGTGCGCGGGCTCCGAGCGCGCCGCGGGGACTCCGCTCTCTACTCACGTCTGTCGGCGAGCGCGGCGCTGAGCTCCGTGGCGAGGAACCCGCCGCCGACGAGCAGCACGTGCCGCGCGTCCGGCGCGTCCACGAGCCGCGCCAGCCGCGCCGCGTCGCGTGCGTCCCGCACGGCCACCGCGCGCCCCGCTTCGCGCGCCGCGCGCAGCGCCTCCAGTCGCCGCGGCCGCAGCCCTGCAACAGGCGCTGGTGAGCCGGGGAACAGCGGGCGGGGGAGGGGACGCTCCGGCCGCCACTTACCGGTCGCGACGAGGCACTTGTCGTACGTGAGCGTGACGGGGTCCCGGCCGGGCGCGCGTAGCTCGGCCTCGTGGCGCGCCACGTCGAGCCGGCAGACGCGCCAGCCGCGCGCCGAGGCCGCGCCGCCGCCGCACTCCGCCAGCCGCTCCACCGGCGTGTAGAAGGCCAGCGGCTCATAGAGCAGCGGCCGCCGTTTGCCGTTCCACTGGCGGAAGGAGAGCTGGTCGTCGGCGGCGGCCGGCGCGGGCTCGCGCCACAGCTCCTTGCTGAGCGGCGGCCGCATGTAGGGCGGCAGCGGCTCGTCGCCAACGAGCAGCACGGCCGCGTCGGGACGCGCGGCGCGGATGGCGCGCATCGCCGCGAACGAGGCCGTGCCGCCGCCCACCAGCAGGAACTGCACGTGCCGCGGGAACAGCTCGCCCGAGGCGGGGTACGCGGCCGGCGGCGGCGGCTCGGGCGCCGCGCTCTGCGGGCCCGCTGCGGACGGACAGGGGACGGTCAGGTCGGACCGCGGCGCGCGGGGGCGGGGGCGGGGCCAGGACACTCACCGACCGACGCTTCCTTCTGTTCGTCATCGTCGCTGAGCTTCCTGTAGAAGTAGACGCCGCCGAGGGAGGCGGCGGCCGCGAGCGCGGCGGCGGCCAGCGTCCAGGCGCGGCGAGGTGCGGCGGGGGGCGCGCGCTCCGGACCGGGGGGAGCGCGCTCCGGGCCGGGCGGCGCGCCGCATGTCGCCGGCGCCGCGTCCGCTCGCCTCTCCGATGTTAATACGGTCTGACATACAAATTGTATTACATGATGAGTCACATCACCCTTGGAGTTCCATATTATCAGGGTCTGATAAAACCATGCTATTTCCTTGTATGAAGTTCTAAATTGTTACATGAACAATTGAACTCCTGATTTTGTTAATTCAATTAAATGTATAGTTCCGCGTCCTAACCATCGCCTACATAAATATAATTATTCTAATAACTATACGCCGCTCTCAAACACACTTTCTACCACAGCAACACGGTTTTCTTAAGGGAAGGTCTACCACTACTGATCTGGTCTCATTTGTCGATGAGGTCACTGATGGCATGGAAGGTGGGGGGCAGGTAGATGCTGTAAACACAGACTATCGTAAAGCCTTTGATCGCTTAGATCATTCAATCCTTCTCGCAAAGCTGTATGCTGCAGGGATAAGAGCTGATCTTGATTGATTGATTAACTCTTTATTGTTCACACCATAAATAAAATAATAATAATAATTAAGTTTTTTTATAGTATTTTGTTTTTGTACAGATATTGTAAAAAAACTTTAATTTAAGAAGAAAAATAAATGTGTGAATAATAATATAAATAAAATAAAATAAAAATTTGATACAGAGGACAAAATACTCTTAAAAACTAGTGTAACAACTGGCGGCCTTATCGCTAAAAGCGATCTCTTCCAGGCAACCTTAGGATGGAGAGATCTGATGATCTTCTAAGGTGGTTCACCTCTTATGTCAACGGTTGTAACCAAACTGTGGTCGAATGGTTATATGTCGGCTCCATGAGCTCCATCGCTCATTCCATCAGGTGCGCCACAAGGATCCATTCTTGGGCCTCTCTTGTTCATTATTTTTGTGAATGACATTAATCAGTGTTTTAGGCACTCCAATTTTCTACTTTTCGCTGACGATATGAAAACGTAAAACTGTAATGGGTGAACACAGCCCACTGACGAGAATGTTGAGATTTGCTAACTGGTTGTGGTCAGAACACGGAATTTATTTTTCCATTCCTTCATTTAATAAAAAGGATACTCAAGCCCTTCTATGAATAGTTTGTTATATCTAAAAGTTTAATAATTTAGTACAATAATTTTCCCCATTTTTTGTTCTCATTTTTAATTAGTAACAAACTGCGTTTTGCGTTTCCTATCTTACACGAACATGCTACAGAAACCGTATGAAGTAGTCTATGTGCCCTGTCCATCCAAAGTATAAGCTACCTCCACACTAAAGTTCATCTAAATCCATTACGCCATTGCAGATATGAGTGGGAAAACACACAAAAAAAATTGTATGTATGAGTGTGACGTGGAGGTAATGGTAAGGTACCGCCGGTGACACGCGGACGTCAGGAGGTACATACAATGAGTGTGACGTGGAGGTAATGGTAAGGTACCGCCGGTGACACGCGGACGTCAGGAGGTACATACAATGAGTGTGACGTGGAGGTAATGGTAAGGTACCGCCGGTGTCACGCGGACGTCAGGAGGTACATACAATGAGTGTGACGTGGAGGTAATGGTAAGGTACCGCCGGTGACACGCGGACGTCAGGAGTACTACATACAATGAATGGCACATGGAGGTAATGGTAAGGTAACGTCGGTGACACGTGTGCGTCAGGAGGTACATACATACCATACGGTATTTTCTCGGTTTCCTTGCACGCTTGAAAAATAAATCCAAATATTAATATTTCCAAGATTAAACAAATAAATCTACTAAAAACTAGCCATTATAATGACGAACGATAGAAAATGAATGAGTATGGAGTGTTTTACTAATTAGTTGTTCATTCTTTGTAAGTTTTATATTTTTATGAATAAATTTATCTTATCTAATCTTGAATGTAAACAACTTTTAACTTGGGACCAACCCTGATATTGCAGGGAAAAAAGCAGTTGTTTGTCGAATGTTAAAGACAGAAATATGTCAGTATCACCCAAAGAAATGCAAAAGTGCCTTTTACAAGGCTCGCTCGCCTCACTATCACAGTGAGATCAGCTCGCATTAGTTGAGTCAAATATGAATCACTAGGTACCTAATTTTATACCGTCGGAGAATACACACACATTGGTTAAAACCTTCTCCTCATCAGAAAGCACGTACCTGGCTGTTTGGAGTAGAAGACGAATATTTCTTAATGCCTGAAACAAAAACCAGATCTGGGCAACAAAGTGATCAGATTCTAACACTATACAGGGTCAAGGGTGCAAGTAGGAACCAGTCGAAATAGCCTCATTTGTACGGAGAACAGACATGCTGTCATTAGCTGCATTCAAGTTGACCAGGTTGGCATTGCTCCAATAGGAGACTGCCTCGAGAGACAAGTTCATGCATTCAATCACAGCCTCTCAGACTGGATGTGAAGTCCACTGGTCCGGACATTTGCAGCCTGTACTGTACAGTCGTGCTGTTATCTTTATACCCAAGGTTGGGTAGTATTTGAATTACTTGTAATTAAAATACGTAATTGAAATACAAATACGTATTTGGTATTTGTATTTTAATTACTTCCTTAAAATGTAATTTGTAATTCGTATTTCAAATACCTGATGCTGATGTATTTTGTAATTAGTATTTCAAATACTTGAGGCTACAAAATACATTTTAACATTAAAATACATTTAACCTTCATTTAGCGATCGTGAGTGTGAGTGCGAGGCGAGATTATAATGATGGTAAAGCAGCTATTAGAGTTGGCTACACTGCACCTGTATGTATACTGTACGCTATGACTACGTCAAAATTGGCCAACAAAACGCAAAAAAAGTCAAGTCATAACGGTTTGTTTTTAGTTTTTTCACGGAATAAATAGCGGTTCTGTGTAGAATACAAATTCTGTTATTAAAGTTTGTCGCGATGGATGATCAAAATCCCTCTGCATGTACATCGTCTACGATGCCGGACAACGGTGGCGATGGAGTGAGCCCGTGCTTTTCAGCCCGTGTTGGTCTAGATTACTTATTTTGTAATTTGTATTTCGTATTTTAATTACAAATAGCTAAAATACTGTATTTTGTATTTTATATTTTAAATACCTTACTTAAAGGTATTTTGTATTTCGTATTTTAATTACTTGCGATACAGTATTTTTTTATTTGTATTTCAATTAAAGCAAAGCATGTATTTTGCCCAGCCCTGTTTATACCCGACGGTACCAGGCTTTAGCTGATCATTGATGTGCAGCTGGAATACTCCCAGAAAACCAGAGAGATAGCCATTTCATCCAAAAACATTATAGCTACATGTGAAAAAAAACATTGATTATGATTTATCAAGTACCTACCTATAGTTATATGATTATTTACGGGATATTTACCGTGGTAAGGTTGTGGAATGAGCGTGGAAAATCGGGAGCTCATTCCACAACCTTACCACGGTATTTATCCCATAAATAATCATATAGCTTTAGTGAACAACCGTGATAGTTTAAAACAGTGTTTTACCTACCTATATTTAGTAACTATATTTTGTTGCACTTAAGTTTTTAAAAAAACCTATGAATTCATCAACATTTCAGCCTATCACATTCCCACTGCTGAGACATAGGCCTCTCAAAGAGAGGATGGGCCTAAACATAAGCCATAAGCGAGCTGCTGGCTTTCCTGGAGGAGACCGGGTGGCTGAATTAGCTGCAGCCGGGTGACGCAAAACGGGCCAATGAATGGCCTAGTTGCGGAAAATGCCCGCTACACAAGTAACACAAGTATGGGCCTAACCAGTGTATGATAATGAATGTCATGTCTTTGAACTTTTGAGGTTCTCGGACATACTGTATAGTGAATTACTGGCTATAGCCTTGGTTTAAACGGGTGCCGTCAGATTATAAAGCGCACATGCTACCGCTCTGCCACCATCGCTATATTTAAGTATTGTGTTAATGTAAATGGTTGTACGACAAACGTTCATTGTTTCATAATGGAGCTCTTAACTATCTATCAGCTGAACACCCTACCTATGTACCTATTGGTACATCTATCTACACAGGTGAATAGTGTTGTGTAAAATACGGAAGCATATATACACGTACGAATAAGTTTGCTGAAATCTCGTCTCGCCGCGGCTGAGGCAAGCAGTTCAAGCGCTGGACTTTCCAGGGAAATCGCTGATACCGCTCTCAACATACTGATAAATCTGTTTTATGCCTGACAATTTTCACACCGAATCTTTTCTTTAGTAGCAACTATTTCCATTTCGACACATACTAAAACATTTTCTAAAAATTAATCAATATAATTGAATTTCGTTACTTTTATAGGTTAGTTTTTTTTTTCTCTATTGGTATTGGAGCTATTGGCTACGCGTGATTAGCGCATTTGCCATCTTCAATCAAGATGAAAAGGGAAGATTATGTACTTTGATAAAATCGGTAGCGCCCTGTCTCAGAATATTATTATATCTAATCACAGATATACACAACTCTGTGTATCTAATAGTGTTAACACACGTATGGATTTGGTTGACGGACCGCCGTCCAACCAACGGGAGAGAAAGAGTGAGAATATCATATTTCCCTCTCTTTCTCTCCCGTTGGTCAGACAGCGGTTGAGGTCAACCAAATCCATACGTGTGTTAACACTATGAATAAACTCTTCATGGTGCATACAAACCCAAAGACTTTGTATACCCTAATACAAACAGTAAAATACGGAAGACGTAGCGGTATGGCCTTAATGGCTTTAGCTTGCACAGTAATGAAAAAAACTGTCAGCTGTCGCTGTCAACTTGTTGCTGTCACTGTATTGTATTCCGTTTGATTCCGTTTTAATTTTTCTTTATTTTTCTCACAGATTTTTCTACTCTGCTCTGTCTGCAAATTTAATCTCTGAAGTATATTCAGATTTTCTGCGAATGAATTTTCAATAATTTCATTCCGATTTGAGATTTATTGTAGTTTTTTTCGGTCAGTTAAACAGCTTCGTAAGTATATTAATACTTCACGTCACGGTTGAAGTCCGACTGGAACGAAAAACTATCCAAAATTCCTCCTGAAGATACCTGAAGATTGCCTAAAGACTTCTCTCCGATCTACTCATCGGTACGTAGTCTTAAGGATCTATTAGTTGTCTATTTGCATATCTATTTATTAAAATATTCAGTACTATATTTACCCAAAACTATTTTTGATCCACATTTTGGCTTATCTCAGTCGGTGTAACAGCAAGAAGTGAGACATCACAATCTGCTTATTGTCTTTTGTGTAAAACATCGAAGACAATTTATTTAATAATTTTGCAAAACATTGGAGTAGGTATTGGAGAATCAAAGGTTTTCGCTCCGTCAATATGATCAGTTGTAGACGTGTGTCGTTTGGTAATTCCCATAGAACCATATCAATACCGACCCGGTTTGTGAATCTGTCAATCAGTTTAACAGGCGGTGAGAACCGTAGGGTAGCAAGGACGTGTTATGAGCTCAATAAGGACGAATGTGGAAAGGCAATTAATTATTCTTAAATTTTCTTCTATCAATTTCTGTTTATTGTATGAAAATCTGTTTGATTCAAAATGAAACTTTGGCATAACAAAGTACCTGCAAATTGCAAAGATAACAATATGCATGTTGCCTAAACAACTTTCCATCATCATCATCATCATCACCATTATTCATCACTATGCGGGTGAAACCGCGGGGTGCAGCTAGTATTATATAATGAGCGTAAGTTATGTGCCGGACTACTTAAATATGAAATATAAAAATAAATGAGTTTTAATTTTTCTTTGGAACTTTCATTAAACAAACAAGCAACTTTTTCTTTCTTTCTTTAAATCTTTTTGCACTTGCACACACACAAGTAACAGGCGCTAAAATGTGCATATTTAATTATCAAACAATACGTTATTACATGAAGCACGTCACTGAGGCAGGCATGGCGCACTCCGGACTTTAGGTATGTTCGGCCGGTGTCCCTTCCCGAGAGGGTCATAGCAGTGTAATCAGTAGCCGCTCGGCTCGCGCCCGGCCTGCACGCTACGCTAACCACGTTGCGCCAATTATTTTCAAATGAATCAGCAAATTAGGGCTCCCAAATGAGATCTCCATGTTTCATGTAGTTTTTACCTATATATACATCGGGGTGATGATCTTGTAATAGGCTTCTTAAACTTATACTTTTGCATGATTGTTATTGGACTAAATTCAGAATAAGCGTTCGATTTTTGTGCAGATTAAATGTCGTTCCAATTAAAGTGGAATATAAGTAATAGGTAGGTACTACTATGGTACTACATAGGATACATAGCTGGTAAGTAAATACTTATAAGTATTCTGTGTAACACCCCTCTCGAAGAGGGAGGCAGGTGTTCAGCAGTGGACGTTTACTGGCTGATGATGATGATGATTCTGTGCAAATATCAAGAAGACAACCCTAACGTTACACGTGCCGCGTCAGGAGAGATAGAGCTACGTGATAGAAAGAGAGCGGCCTTCTAGGTGAATATAGCGAGCGGTATCCAGCGTTGTACGAGTTGAATTGCTACTTTATTGCCTCGTAGATAGAGTCCTTATTTATTTAAATTTCTTCGCGGGGTGAACCTTCTGTGTCTATTATGTCTTCTGTGACTGAGGTCACCGAGTAATTTGTTGTTTGATTTGATCATGAAGATAACCACTAATGTAGGTCGGAGTATTAATATTTGGCAGGTCAAGTTAAGCAAGTTATAATAAAAGACATAATATAGGCCAGGGTAGATAATTTTTGAAACAATTTTTTTTTTAGTAGGTTGAAACCCATTGGAAAAGAAAGATAATATAACAAAAATAATTTACGGGCGATCTGAGGTCGGGAAGTCGGGAGGGGTTTAAGAGTAAAAAACGGTTTATTTCCGGCAAAACTACAAGTCCTATGGAAAAAATTTAAATGGCAAAGTTATCTATACTAATAATAATATTATAAAGAGGAAAGATTTGATTGTTTGTTTGTTTGTTTGTTTGCATTGTATTCTTCGAAATCTTTAAATCTTTCTCAAAAGCAAATAGTGATTTATCAAATCAAACTCTTTACTAAAGTCTGTGTACATAGCATGCACTTCATCCACCTCGTCAATAGCTTTGGTAACATCATTAACAAATCCTAGCAGATCAGATGTAAGATTTTTTTTGCAAAAAATCGTGTTGCTCCAGATTGAGTTTTTGTTTGAGGTACCAGTATTTTTTTTTTTTGAACAATCTACTCTAGAACTTTGCAAAAGCCGGAAGAATTGACACCGGTCGGTAGTTGGATGCAGTATTTATATTCCCACTTTTGTGGAACGTGCTTTTACCACCAGTCGGAAAAACACCAACACTAATAGATATATTAGGTATACAGTATACACAAAGGCCTCGATAGTCTCCGCGCACTTTATTTTTATTTTATTTTTTGCTTGAAAGGACGACCAACAGCTTGGTTACAAATGTCTTATAAATTTTACTGGGCAAGTGCCTTTATTAACTAAACAAAATACAAGCTAAAACTAACACTACATATACAATTAGACTGCCCATAGACCGTTGAAGGTCTAAAGATAATCCAAATGATCAAGACCACTACCAGTTAGCAGCGTACCCAGCATGCTGGCATTACCACGTTGAAAAGCAATGCTTATGCGTTGAGCCAGAAATACGCCAGCATTTTGGCTTATAAATTAACTTAAATAGATACACAAAGCAAATTACAGGTCATCACGGATAGAAATATGTATATTAATAATAATATCTAAGAATTAACACTGAGGATACAATAAATACATAATGAAAAGAAAACAGAATAAAATAAAAAAAATAAATTGATAATGATAACCAAATTAGTTAAAGAATTCGACAACCGCCTGGCCAATGTAATGCTCGTACAGAATAAGTGTAGGCCTATTCGCTTATCAGTGTAGTTAAATGTATTGCTCACTCGACACAAGTAACAATTTTGCCTATAATTTGTATTGATCTTAGAAATATTGATAAGGGGATTAAACCGAATACGAATAGAGGAACAATTTAGCTTTATCCTACTAAGAAGCTCAGGGCTATCAATTAGATTTGATGTTAATTTTAAGAGGAATGTAATGTCTGCTATTTCTCATCTTTTAGAAAGTGGGAGTAAATGAAACTGCTTACAGAGAATTAAATAATCATCGGAATTGTAAGGGATTAATAATCGGAAACATAGATACTTAACAAACCTTTTCTGAATACGTTCAACTCGTGCAATATACTCATCATATCGAGGATTCCACACCTGGAACCTCGGACCTGGACCTGGGATGCATACTCCAATATGCTCCGAACAAATGTACAATAAAGAATTTTAAAGGTTTTAACTTTACTAAATTATGCAGAGGTCCGCATAACATAGCCTAAAGCCCTTGACGCTTTTTTGTTATTTGATCAATGTGTTCGTATGTACAACGCCTAGATCTCACATAGAAACATTCTTGGACAGTGTTTGGTTCCTTAGCTTATATGTAGAAGTAACTGAATTAAATTTACGTGTAAAAGTAACTACAGAGCATTTCGAAGGATTCAGTTCAAGCTTATTGATAGAGCAGTAATTATCGAGCTGATTTAAGTCAGCTTGAAGACTTGCATCATCTTCGAGCGAATTTATTGACCTGAATATTTTCATATCATCAGCGAAGCAGAGTAGATGAGAGTTTAAGATACAATTAGATATATCATTAATAAATATTGTAAATAGCAAAGGACCGAGCAACGAGCCTTGCGGCACACCACTGGGAATATTAACCCAGCTAGAAATATAGTTGCTAACCACCACTGCTTGAGTCCTTCAGTCAATATAGGATGAAAACCACCAATATAGGTTTCCAGCTATGCCAATACGTTTAAGCTTATTTATTTATTTACGGAAAACAAACAGCTTTAACAACATAAGACATAGTAAGAAAAATAAGAATAAACAAGGCTTAAAAGTTTTCACAAATAAAACAGAGATACAATCCAGTTCCGTGAATGTTGAAATAACAAATGTAATAAAACAAATAACAAACAGTACAAATAAAATTTACAAAATATATATAATCAATGGTTGAAGCCATATCAAACTTACAATATAAAAAAGTATATATTACTTAGAATAACTACTCAGAGAAGGTAGGTTTCCAAACAACGCCTTCTCAAAACGTAAGCTACAAATTCGCTTTGTAGCTTACGTTTCGATTGGTATTTTAAACGATTTAAGCAAGAAAATTAATGGATTACCTGTGGAATGTCACACCATAACTCTTATGCTGCTTTTCTGATTTGTTGTGGTACGATTTCACCGCGCAAATTGTCATAGAATTTTTTTTATAATTTTTTTGGAGCCATATATGACACCATTTGAATGGCTTAAATTTTGCGAATGTACTTGGTTTCTTTGTGTAGTTATTCTAAGATATATTAATGAAAAGTATAGTAAAGAAAAATAGAAAATAAATCAGACTATTCAAGAACCACAATCAGAAGAAAAAAAAGCTGAAAAAGCATAATTTTTGTTGAAGTTTTGTCTGGCTGTAAACAAGTCAACGTCTGTAATGTTTTGTAAATGATAATACAATTTAGACATAAATCAATGTAGTTTATTATACGCCATCTTTATCGCTAAGTGTGTTGACACAGTGTGACCATTACAAGTCCTTTCATTGGCATTGCCAACTACTATAGTTAACATCTCACAACGTCCTTGGAATATTTACAATTAAAGTTGTTACACACTCTTATGAAATGAAATGAAATGTAATTTTTTTATGATCCGGACTTGCATCCATAACTTATTATACAAATTACATAAGTTAATTAATTGATGATTAGAAAATTAAAATTAAAATAAGATAATCTATATCTATACTTCTATACTAATATTATAAAGAGGAAAGATTTGATTGTTTGTTTGTTTGTTTGCATTGAATAGGTTCCGAAACTACTGAACTGATTTAAAAAATTCTTACACCATTGGAAAGCTACACTATCCCCGGGTAACATAGGCTATAATGTATTTTCCAAAAAAATTGGGATCCTTACTAAAACTCCAATAAAGTAACCCGAGGTGTAAAAAAAAAGATTTACAATTTAAATTTGCGTGTATGACAGTTCTAAGACAGGACAACGTCTGTCAGGTCTGGACAAAGTAAGAATTTTGTCTTTAATTGGTCATACATGAATCCACATGAAGTACGAGATAATTTTCATTGAAAAGGTGATTTTTAATCAAATATATGTAGCCCTAAAACATACTTTTATGCCCCAACAACATGGGTTTTTGCGGGGCAGGTCAACTGTAAGCAATCTGTTAGCATTCACTGATGATCTTTCTAAGGAAATGGAATCTGGAGGTCAAGTTGACGCAATATATACTGACTACAGCAAAGCGTTCGATCGAATAGACCACGTGATTTTGCTTGATAAACTACAGGCGGCAGGCATTCGCGGAGACCTTCTCCGATGGTTCAGTTCCTATGTAAAAAGTCGTTGCCAAACGGTGGTTCTAAATGGGTTCTCTTCGCATTCGCCATTTTCCACTATACCATCTGGTGTCCCACAAGGATCCATTTTGGGACCACTGTTATTTATCCTCTTTATTAATGACATCAGCGATTGTTTTAGGAACTCTAAGTTTTTACTATTTGCGGACGATATGAAAGTGTACAAAACAATTTACTCAACGAGTGACTGCCTACTCCTCCAGCAGGACCTTGATCGATTGCAGGTCTATTGTAACAAAAACAAGCTTGACCTCAACGTATCTAAATGCAACTGTATAACTTTTAGCAGGTCCCGTAATGCATTGCAATTCAACTATAAGTTGAACCAGCAATTGTTGCAGCGTACTGATCACATTAGAGATCTTGGCGTCATCTTGGATTCAAAACTCCTATTGGATAAGCATATTGAGAGCATAACATCTAAAGCAATGAAGACCTTGGGTTTTATATTCCGAATCACTAAAGACTTCAAAACGGTCAAGTCCCTTAAGATCTTGTATTGCTCGTTGGTGAGGAGCCAACTAGAGTATGCATCTCAAGTGTGGAACCCTCGCTACGAACATTATATTGATTGTATCGAAAAGGTTCAAAGAAAGTTTCTCCGGTTCGTAAATTTTAGGCATAGATTGAATTTTGGGGATTATAGTGAGAGCTGCAAGCACCATCATCTGCTTCCTTTGTTGCAGCGACGAGAGGTGGCTGATCTGACCTTCCTCCATAACCTCATTTCCAACAGAATTGAGTGTAGCGATCTTCTGTCAAAGATTAAATTCCGAATACCTATTCGTGCTGTGACCAGACGGAATTATCTCGTACTTCATGTGGATTCATGTGTGACCAATTATAGACAAAATTCTTACTTTATAAGAGTGTGTAACAACTTTAATTGTAAATATTCCAAGGACGTTGACTTGTTTACAGCCAGACAAAACTTCTTCAAAAATTATGCTTTTTCAGCTTTTTTTTCATCTGATTCAGTTTCTTGAATAGTCTGTTTTTTTTATTTATTTATTGTTCCTTACTACACTTTTCATTAATATATACTTTTTTTTTTATATTGTAAGATTGTATTTTGTAAATTTTACTTGTACTGTTTGTTATTTGTTTTATTGCATTTGTTATTTCAACATGCACTGGATTGTATCTCTGTTTTATTTGTGAAAACTTTAAGGCTTGTTTATTCTTATTTTTCTTACTATGTCTTATGTTGTTAAAGCTGTTTGTTTTCCGTAAATAAATAAATAAATAATTCCGTCTGGTCACATCACGAATAGGTATTCGGAATTTAATCTTTGACAGAAGATCGCTATATATCGCTCAGTATACACAACATCCACCTGATTGCGATTGTCCATAGCTTTAGTCAAATGTTTATTCAGAAGTACCAGATTAGAAACAGTGGATCGTCCTCTGAGGAATCAATGTTGAGAAGGATGAAAAGAGCTTTTTAAGGCATCAAATACTTGATCATAAATAACCCTCTCAAAAACTTTAGCTATAATGCAAAACTTAGAAATGGGTCTATCATTCTCTACATCAGTAGACCCTTTCTTATGAATTGGTGTAATAAAGGCTGACTTCCAGAGGAAAAACACTGTCAGACAGATTTAAAAAAAAAAATGAGATGGGCACTGCGATATATTCAGCACACTTCGTAAAAAATACTAGACTAATACGGTCAGGACCCGCTGATTTAGTTAAATCAATCGATTATTTATTAGAATGTTCGGAATTCCGTGTTGTAGTGTAGATGTGTATGTGCAGGCGGACGGAGATGCAGGCGGCGTGCGAGGCGGGCGGCGTGCTGGCGCTGCTGGAGGGTGGCGCGGAGGGAGCGCGCGCCGCCGCCGAGCAGGTCGCCGCGCTGTACGGCGCCGTGCGCGAGCCGTGGGTGACGCGCGCGCTGCTCGCGTACCACGCGCGCACCGGCTCCGCGCGCGCGCTGGAGTTGCTGGCGCGCGCGCCCGAGCCGCACGCGCGCCACCTGCTGGACGCGCTGCACGAGCAGCTGCGGGCGGAGCGCGCGGCGCGGCGGCACGCGCTGGCGGCGCTGGCGCCGCTGGTGGCGCGCCGGCCCGCCTGGCTGCGGCTGCTACCTGCGCACCCGCTGGCCCGCGAACTGCTGCGTGCCGCGCGCTCGGAGCGCGAGCCGCTGCCGCTGCTGCACGCGCTGCTGGCGCTGGCGGCGCTGGTGCCCGCCGCGCCCGCGCTGGCCGCCGCGCACGCGCCCGACCTGGCCGAGGCGCTGGTGCGCGCGGCTGCGGGCGACGCGCACGTGGCGCTGGCGGCGCGCGCGCTGTTCCGCGCCGTGTACGCGACGCACCCGTGCACGGCGGTGGAGGCGCTCCGCGCCGCCTGCGCCGCCTCCTCCGGTGCCGAGTGCGAGCGCGGCGTGGCGGCGCTGGCGGCCGGCGTGCGTCTGCACCCCGCGCTGGTGACTGGGTCGCGCGCGCGCGAGGCGGAGGCGACGCGCTGGGCGCGCGTCGAGCCGCACGACGTGCTGGCGGAGTGCCGCCGCCTGTCGCTGCCGGCGCGCGACTCGCCGGCGCCGGAGTCGCCCGAGCCGGCGCCGGAGCCCGCGCCGCTGCTCTGGCGCCACTCGCCCGCGCCGCCGCCCGGTTCCACCGCTCAGGTACCTACACATCACACATCAGACAGGTTGGAGAGGGTCCAGAAGAGATTTCTGTACCATATTACCTACATGGACAGTCACTGCGATCCTACGAGTCTCGGCTCAACAACTATAAAATCTAGCCTCAAGAAAAACGAAATGTGACAGATGTTATTATATTATGTAACTTCATGTAAAGTGTAAAAAAATAGTGAAAACATGTTTTTTGGTTATCCGATCGATCCCAAGCTCACTGACACCTGGAGCCGCTCAGCATGCGCAGAAACGTTGGCTCTCTCTGTATCTTTTATCGCATTTACAACGGGGAATGTTCTGTAGAACTGTTTGATCTGATGGCGGCGTCACGGTTTTATCATCCTTCTAGCCGCCACCGCCTGAAATTTCATCCACACATAGATCATAGATTTCTTGCCTCATCACACCTGCAAAATGTGGAATGAGCTACCTTCAGCGGTATTTTTTTTTTTTTTTTTTATTGCTTTCTCTAATTGAACGTTCAGTGTCCATTCTAAAAGCTGTAAATTCACATTCATGCGAAAATGAATAAGACTGATAAACTTTATTATTTTATTTTATTTATATTTGGATAGCCAACAGCCTTCTTACACATAAATATAGAAATAATAAAAACACGTAGGCCAACATAGGTTATCACTTATAGCAACACAACTCATGGTGCTAGTGCACAAAACTATAAAACTAAATGTTACAAAATAAATAATTATAGATTTACATATAAATACAAGACTAAAAACTTACATTAAACAGAGAAATTGAGAAGAAAACTTAGTATCAATAATATTAATAAAGATAGTAATGATAAAAAGATGACAGAGCCGTACGAATTAGTCTTATATTAAGAGTTTGTTGAAAGTTAGAGTTATTAATGAAAATTTTAAAAATGTTTTATTACAAACAATCTTGTTTATTACGTAGCTAACTAAAAACTGACAAACCTTCTAAAACAAAAGAACAATTACTTCTAAATAATATAAAAACTCCTTGGTGGCATGTGGCTAGAATACCACAAACTTATAGTTAGGTACATTTACATAGTGAATAGTATATCTACATACTAATTAAAAATAAATTAAATATATTATCATCATCATCAGCCCTGAGAGACCCACTGCTGGGTATAGGCCTCCCTTTGTTTATGCCACTCTCCCCAGTCTCTCGCTATTCGCATCCACTCGTTCCCGACAGTATTTCTGATGTCGTCAGTCCACCAAGAAATATGTATTGTAGTTTTTGAGAAATTGTTAAACAAATAAAATAAATATATATATAGAAAAATGAAACAAACGAATACAACAGTTAACAGTGATTGATTTGTCAAATTATGAGTCTTTTAAGTTTGAGCTTTGTTGAGGCTAAAGAACCATCGAAGATGTCCCAGGATGAACGAACTGCATTATTTTTTATTGTAGGTTCACCAAACTGGTCATACACTCTTATCTTAGGAATGAAGACATTTGCGATGTTAAATGCGATGAATGCACAACCTTCTAGAGGTAAACACAGCATGCTACAAATAATATAACACTCACAACAATACATATTTTGATTAAAATAAACTAAAATTAACTAAAAAAAATTATTATAGTTACGTCTACGTTCTAGTGAGATCATTTTAAAATGTTCAAGTCTTGAGCTATAAGACGGAAGATTGCGACAGAGGTTATTTGCATATGAAAGATGATAGAGGAACTGTTTTTGTAATCTTTCCAATCGGCTGATGTGTACAGCGTATGATGGGCTCCAAATTGTGCAGCAGTATTCTAAAAGTAAGCGAACATAGCATGTGAAAAGAATAATAGGTATTTCCAAATCCTTGAAGAATTTTGTTTGCCTTGTGACAAAACCCGCCAACCGTGCACCCTTCTTTGAGATGTTGTCTATATGTACGCGAAAATTCATTTTTGCATCAATTATAACGCCCAAATCACGAGTACTGGAGACTTCACTTATCGGTGAGTTATTAATAAAATAGTTGGCAGGCGTGATATTACGTTTTCTTGAAATATTCATGTAAAAACACTTAGCAGTATTAAGGAACATCATGTTTTGGGAACACCAGGGGCTAATTTTGTCCAAGTCGCATTGTAACAATATGATATCTTCGTGGTCACGAATTTCCCTGTACAACTTAAGATCGTCTGCGAACATTTGATAACTAGATTTTATGTTTGTGCATAAGTCATTTACAAACACCAGAAAAAATAAGGGACCGAGATGGGAGCCTTGAGGCACGCCAAATGGAACCGTTTGTGGATCTGATTTGAAGCCTCTGATTGTGTCTAGCTGGGACCTGTTTTGAAGATATGGACCGTTTATGGACTCTGAGTTGCGGTACGAGAAGCATATAGTGAATTGCGTCAAAAACTGCTTTTATAAATTGAAATGTTTGTATAAAATTAGACCCTTTTTAAAAGAAGATTTACGAATACAACTTACAGAGTCACTCATTCTCTCAAAATTGAATTACGTGGATACGGTTTTTGGTCCACGTCTAATAGCAAAAACTAAAAAGCTTATACAACGGGTTCAAAATGCCTGTGCACGTTTTTGTTTTGAGATTCCGTTGAGACCCCACACGTGACCCCATTTCTTAATAAACACAAACTTTTAAAAATGATGCATCGCCGAAAGTTACATTTAGCATGTCTAATGTTTGGTGTCATGAAATACAAATCTCCGAGTTATCTATACGAGAAGTTGTCATGGAAGTCAAGTAGTAGACGTCTTCGCCAATGCACGACGCAGCTCTTGACGGAACGCCACAGTTCAGCCGCTTTCAGGGGCAGTTTCCGTTATGCTGCGTCCAAGTGTTGGAACAATATTCCTCCGCCAATAAGGAACCTGCAAAGTATACAATGTTTTAGATTTTATCTTAAAAGATTTATTTATAGTCATCAAAAGGGCGAAGAACTCCTTAGAAATGATACAAGCGCTGTTTAAACTACCATAGTAAATAGGTAAAGTAGGTACTAACTTTTTTTTTCTTTTTCTTTTTCTTTAGCTCCATGTTGTTGGATTAAGATCTAGTCTAAGCACATATACATATAATTTTTTTCTTCAGTTTAACAATTTTCTTTTTATTATATACTTATTATCTACTCTAAATAAATAAAATACTACTAACGAAGCATCACAGAAATTAATAATATAGCATATTTTGTCTTTTGTTGGATTTTTCATTATAATTATTGTAAATTACTTTGTTTTGAATGTGATTGAGGTATGTACCTACTTGTACGCGCACCTATGCGGTGCGTGACGTCACCTGCCGACCTCATCGGAAGACCAGCGTCGTTTGACAACAAACGGCATTATGCTGAGCTGGGGCCGGTTTGTGGCAAAAGTCCAACTATTTTACTTTTAAATTTGTGTGTATCTCTAAGTGTGTATGGATTTTTGTTACAAATAAAATATTGTCTATATTGTCTATAAGATATGATTCACACCACCGAAGTAATGAGCCACAGACACCAGCATGGCCCAGTTTTTGTATGAGCCGGTTGTGGTTGACCACATCGAACGCTTTAGAGAAATCTGTGTAGATAGCATGGACTTCATGTTTGTTTTCCAAGGCTTCAGTTATATCAGTTACATAATCCAGAAAATTAGATGTGGTCGATCTGCCAGGCAGAAAACCATGCTGGCAAGGATTGTGTATCGGTTTCAGATGGTAGTGGATCTTTTTTTGAACTAAAGTTTCGAACAACTTTCCAATAGAAGACAATATGGAAATAGGTCTGTAAGTTGTAATATCACTTTGGTCACCTTTTTTATGGATAGGAGTGATGTGTGCAGTCTTCCATTTAGTGGGAAAGGTGCCGCAAGATAACGATTTGTTGAAAATGAAGTGAAGTGGCTTGACAAGTTGGGATAAAGCACATTGAAAGTATATCAGCTAAAGCTATGAAAACACTGGGCTTCATTCTTAGAGTTACCAAAGATTTCAAGATCATTAAAACCCTAAAAATTCTGTACTGTTCCTTGGTCCGAAGTCAACTTGAGTATGCCTCCCAGGTCTGGAATCCCTGCTATGATAAATATATAACCCTTCTCGAAAAACCTCAAAGGAAATTCCTACGTTTCATTAACTTTAAGGCGAAAATTTCCAACTCTAATTTTGATTACGAAGGGAGTTGCAGGCACCATCATCTGTTGCCTCTTCGTAGGAGAAGGGAGGCTGCGGACCTCTCCTTTCTGCACAGCATTGTGTTGAACAGAGTTGACTGCTCATCCCTGCTGGCTGAAATCAAGCTTGTCTCTCCATCTATCTCGTCTCGCAAAAACTACCTTCGTCTATATATCCCCCGCCATAGCACGAATTATCGTGGAAACTCTTTCTTTTTGCGTACATTTATTAACTTTAACTCTAATTTTTCTCAGCTTGTTGACTTATTTACATCGAGGCACAATATCTTTAAAATTTTAATTAATAACCAGTTCTTTTCAACAAACTCTTAATATAAAAGTAATTCGTACGGCTCTGTCATCTTTTTATCATTACTATCTTTATTAATGTTATTAATACTAAGTTTTCTTCTCAATTTCTCTGTTTAATGTAGGTTTTTTAGTCTCGTATTTATATTTATATTTATATATATATATATATATATATATATTTCCAATTATTTATTTTGTAATATTTTAGTTTTATACTTTTGTGCACTAGCACCATGACCTGTGTAGCCATAAGTGATAACCTATGTTGGCCTACGTGTTTTTACTATTTCTATATTTATGTGTAAGAAGGCTGTTGGCTATCCAAATATAAATAAAATAAAATAAAATAAACAATTCTTTAGAAACAATGGTGGAATAGAATCCGGGCCAGGTCCTTTATTGATGTCGATAAGAAGAAGTGACTTGTGGATTTCAGATTCCGAAAGACTACATGAGTTCATAGATTTATGACAGTTCGCTGGCGCCTCAGAGTACGCAGTAGTTGTCGGTCCAATGTGGTAGATTGAGTGAAAATATTTGGAGAAAAGATCGCAAATGGCTTGACCTCCTTGGGAGTTTTGGTTATTTAGAAGCATTTCGTCTGGTATATCACTGCTATTTGATCTAAGCGACTTTATATATTTCCAGAAATATTTTGGATCTTTTTTTGTTTTGTTTCTAGCTTCTGTTTTCAAATTATTTATACACTCGTGCATTATCTTATCACAGTGATCGCGTAGCATTTGATATGTCAAAAAATCTCTAGGATTACAGTATTTTTTGTACCTAGAGTGATATTTGGCTTTTTCTTTCAGAACTTTGAGTAAGGAACGACTAAACCAAAAGGGATATTTATTATTGCCTCTTCGGGTAGTAGGTGTATGTTTGGAAATAATCTCTGCAATTCTGTTGTAAAAGATATCTACAATTTCATCAACAGTTTGACTATCTTTAAATTGGTTATCCAAGTCTACCTTATCCAGATCTTCTTTTATTTTTAGGTAGTCAGCCTTGTTGAAATTTAAGTGAGTAGATTTATTTACTTTTGGAGGCTTATATGAATTAGCTTCAGCGTTATGCTATCTTTTGCGTTTGATATATTGTTAAGTTGATGTAATCCATTAAAGGAAAGTGTGTCAGTAAGCAAGCTATCAGTGTGACTAGAAGTATGCGTGGGGAGTAGGGAATTCGAGTTAACATCGGGCTGCTACTGTATGTTAGGAAGATTGAAGTCACCAGCTAGTAGAACTATAGATTTCTGGGGTAATTTGTGCTGAACGACGTCTGTTAAATTCGATAATATGTCGTTAAGGTGAATTGGAGTAACAGGATGTGGAAGATAAATGGCACATATGCAGAGAGGGAACACTAAATTGCCTTGTTTTAATTTTATTACAGCCCAGATATCTTCTCCCCTGGATTCCCATTTCAATTTACGAACTGGTTCAAATCGTTTGGATATTGCTATGAGAACTCCACCACCCTCCGTCTTATTAGAACTCGATCGAGTAGAAGAACGATCTCGCCTAAATATTGTGTACCTGCTGTCCAAAATTTCATGGTCTAACACTGACTCATTCAGCCATGTCTCTGTTAACAAAATAACATCAGAATCTAGTTTCAATGCGTTAAGTAGTATCTCTTGAGTTTTAGTACGAAGCCCTCTGACATTTTGGTACAAAAAGTTTAAGTTAATGCATTTTGAAGAAGTACTTAGAAAGCTAACCATGAAATATTTATGCAAATAAAAGGGAATTTAAGAAGTCCAGGTCCCTGACTACAAAGCTTTTTGAGGTGATGTCCTTCCGCATGTAAATACGCCCGTTCCGAACGGTTCGGACCGAACCCACACGAATTGTATATTATTGTCTTTTGAAACTTTTCGGGCGGCGGCGTGGAGCTGCTTGTTTGTAGGTGTCAAGTGCTCACAGACGCACACAGGTTTCTTTTCGTCGGCAAGACCCAAGTGCGATGAGTTCAACTTCTCGTTAATGTGGGTGTTGTTGTAAGTTTTTACCCCTTTTTTAACGAGTTTCCGAGAAGCTACAACATGGGGTTCTTCAAAAGGCGAGTTAATAGAGGCCTTAAGGGTCGGCATCGTATTTGTGATGCCTCTGGTGTTACAAGTATCCATAGGCGGCGGTGACTGCTTTCTATCAGGCGGTTCGCCTGCTTGTTTGCCACCTATGGCTTAAAAATATAACACGATCTGCGAAACAGTATTCTTCTTTAAACACGAGGTCCGTGCGTGCAGGTGACCTTGGGCGTGGGCGCGCTGAGGCCGGGCGGCGAGGGGTGGTGGGCGCTGGGCGAGCGCTCCGGCGCGGAGACGGCGCCGCACACGCCGCTGCCGGCCGACGCGGACCCCGAGCCGGAGCCCGAGCCCGCCGTGGAGGCCACGCCGGAGAACACGCCGCGCCTCGCCTTCCGCTTCCCGGCGGAGGGCGGCGCCGCGCGCGCCATCGGGCGGCGCGCCTCCTCGCCGCCCGCGCCCGCGCCCTCCGCGGCGGCGGCGCGGCTGGCGCGCGTGGCGGCCGAGCGGCGCGCCGCCGACTCACCCGTGCCGTTCGGGGGCGCGCCGCCCGCCGCGGCCGCGCGCCCGGAGCCCCGCGCGCCCGCACCGCCCGCCGACGCCGAGCCCGAGGACAGCGAGGTGCGCGAGCTGACGGCGCGCGCTGCGCCGCCGCCCGACTGGACGGACGCGGAGCCGGCGGCGGTGCGCGCGCCCGATCCGCGCGCCGCCGCCGCACCGCTCCCGCGCCGCCGCCGCACCGTTGCCGCGCCGCCACCGCGCCGCGCCGCCTCCGCCGGCCCCACAGCGGGGGGGCGCCGCGCCGACGTCGCCGTGCAGACTGTGGATGCGTGGCCGGAGCCCTACGAGTTCCTCATCGCCGACTTCTACCGCACGCCGCCAGACGACCACAACGATCAGGTGCGTAACAAATATAATAAACTGTACTCTTGAGCGGTCCACTTCACCATCCATCACTTCCGGTGTGCCCCAAGGATCAATTCTCGATCCTCTGCTCTTTATTATATAATGATACAGAATAAGTTTATGCCTATTCGATTATCAAAAAACGAAAAAAATATTTATTTATTTATTTATTTACGGAAAACAAACAGCTTTAACAACATAAGACATAGTAAGAAAAATAAGAATACCAAGCCTTAAAGTTTTCACAAATAAATATTGCAGTTAAAGGTATTGCTCACTCGACACATTGCCAATAATATTTTATTTTAATTTTATTGATTGGTTCACAAAACTGGATATACACATGAAGACTTACATAATAAATCGATACTTACATTACATACAAAAAAACAGAAAAAACAGACACGTACATTATGTATGTGCCCTTCTTGTTGTTTCGATTTGCTTTTGAGAAAGATTTCAGAGATGGGTATACATGGATCATTGTACCGGTGGTGTGAGTCTTACCTAAAAAATCGGACACAGCTTGTAAAGATTCGGGGGTACACGTCTCGAGCCAAAGCAGTACCAACAGGTGTTACTCAAGGAACACATCTGGGTCCTCTTTTTTTGTTCTGTTCATCGATGATCTCGCACGAATATTAAAATGTAAATTTAAAATGTATGCTGATGACCTTAAGTTATATATGCGAGTGCAAAATGACGTTGATATAAAAACCTTACAAAACGAATTCGGTATGTAAAGTTTTTTTTTTTATAATTTTTTTTTTTCGTAGATAAGGCTATTTTAAGAAACTAATTTCAATATTTTTGTTTTCTATTGAGTAGTTATTTTACAATATTTTTTTGAAAATTTAAATTATATGACCTCACCATATAGCACAAAATTTCGTTGCGTTGAGAAGTCTAAAAAAGCACCCCATATTGGCAGCCCTGAAAAAATCCAGACAGTCAAACCACAGAAATGAAAAAATATTCTATTCTGTGTGACGAACAGTGTGTCAAATGTATAATATTTTTATTCTTAAAAGGCACAGAAAATAAAATGCTACACCGTGACGTCATTTAGAGGTCAATGAAAGTCGAATGATTTCTTAGTTTTATGTTAAAATAAATGGCATCTTATCGTTTTAAAGGGTCCGAGTAAAAAAATAAGGGTTAGTAACATAAAATCTCGAAATGGTTTTGGAATTGGCATAGGTTAATTTTTTTAGCATACCGAATTAGACAAGGTGGATAGATGGTGTGGTCTTAACAAAATGGTATTAAATGTAAACAAATGCTATCATATTAAATTTACAAAGAAGAAAAGTCCTTTACGTGCCTCATATTCAATAAAAAATATTCAACTAAACGAAGTTGGCAGTATTAGAGACCTGGGAGTTATACTGGATAGCTCCATGAACTTTCGAGATCACATAGACTGTAACGGTGCTTGCACCTATATTAGAAATAGCTCGGTGGCTTTCAGTTACATTCTGGGAACATATACGTATTTTGTCAATTTTACGAGTGTTCAGGATCTGAGGCAGAGCAATACACATGCACTCACGTACCTGGGACTGCTCCGGACCTCCGTTGATGTTTCCACCTGCAATCTTCGAGACTCGGGATATCACGAACACAAAATGTATGTCTTTGGATAAATGGGTTTCTTTCACAGCCGCGAGGCACCAGTTCACACGCGAGATATGTAATTATTTCGATATTATTTGATGCGATGTCAGTTCAGCGCACGCGTTCGATTCAAGATGGATGGTTCTTTCTACTCGGCAAGCCTTACGCTCCCATTGGACGAGTGCGTGGTGCATGACAGTTGGTGTCACTGCGTTTCGCTACTGCCCAAGATCTGGTCACCCGAATTTAATTGATAAATACGTTTAAAAGATAGTAGTACCCAGAAATAGAAGCGTTTCGCTTTTGCGGAAACGGTACATACCGCCCACCAAAATGCCTATGGTATTTTCTGGTCAAAACCAATGAAAAACAAATTGGGGGACAGGTTCGATAGATTTGATGCGCTAAATCTAACTAGATTACGTTTATGCTACTAAAGCTGAAGTTTCAAGAAGTTTCGATAAGTTCGAGACGATTCGATAAGAGATTACCTAATAGAATACACTTAGATCTACAGACTAACTAACTATTGATACGGTGAGTTACATTTGATACGGTTTAAGCTAGTCCTCTATGGGTAGAGGGCACAACTTAACTAACGGTCGTTTGATCATGTGATTATTCGCGAGTTTCACTACTGCGCTCCGAGCGATCCCATCAGGGACGACCAGCAGACTTACTACTTTGGCAAGAGACCAGTGCAGTGGTGAGCGATTTTTGTTTTTGATAATCACCATTGAACCGATTGGTAATGGTTTGGAATTCTTGATCCATTTGGCGCATGGCGTTAGAGGGTTGAGATATTTGTGTTTCCATCTGGACCAAAAATTCTGATGAAATGCTGGTATCAGCTGCCACCGATGAAGCCGACGTAGATTCACATTAGAGAGATCTTGATCGGGGACAGCTGATAAAGGCTCTAAGGTGTGAAAGTGTCCAACGGAAAACGGTTTGACTTGGTTTACGCGAAACGACGGAAGATTGCTCATGAACGGCTGCAACGGTTGAGGGTGTGTCCGATAGCATATGATGCATTTAGCGAGATGACGACGAATTGTACGTTTAGCAGCACTGATCCAGAACTGTTGCAGGAGCAGAAAATGTGCTGTGTTGATGCCAGGATGCAAGTACTTGCGATTAATGAAATCAATGATTAAGAATGTGAGCGGGTGATTGGAAGGCAGAAATGCGAGATGCTTTTGTTCGTATGGTAAATCTGATTGTGTGATTTTGCCGCCCACCCTGAGGACACTCTGGGTGTCGGAAAACGGGTTGAGTTTTGGTTTCGATAATGGTTTTGGATATTTCAGGTTAGCGATTTCTGCTGAAAACGCAGTAACCTGAACGTGTTTGACTAGTTGAGTCGGATTGCGATTATTATTGATGAAATAATAGATATAAGATACTACGTTGACAAGCTTTTGCAGTGACGAAAATCGAGTTAATAAGTGATCGAAAGAAACTAGTTCGATTTTATCGTTCTTCAGAACGGTTAGAACCACAGACTTGCTCACTTCAGCCTCCACGATCTTGTTATCATCCTGAGATAAGTCGATTGAATCGATAGGCCAGGACTCACAATTCTCCGGTAGCCGTTGTGGCCCCGCCCAACATAGCGTATTATTCAAGAGTTCGTCTAGCACAAGCGCCGATGAATTCGGTAGAGAATCTAATTCCCGTTTACGTTGAACTAACAAGTTTAGTTCGTTATCGATATCTGGCAAAGTATGTAATAGAGTACCTGATGATAGACGTGTTTTGCCTAAAAGAAGCCAACCAAAGAGAGAATTAAGCGCGGTAGGTTGGTTGACACCTCCTTTGATACGCTGACCGAGCACGGAGTCAGCGAAGACATCTGCTGCTAACAATAAGTGTGTCGGTCCGGGAATATCAAATCCCGGATCGCTCAGTGACAGTGAATTAATATGTGACCAATCCGATGTTTTTAGTTTCGCTATAGGTTGATCGTCACATATTTTAGAAATTACGTGCATGTTGAGTTTAAACAGAACTTGACTGTTAGTACCTTTAGAACAAGTGACATCTCCAATAACTGGGGCTTCCGCTTGTCCCAACCCGTTGACATGAGCATTGGTAGTTGCTACATTTAAATTTAATTGCTTCACTGCTGATTCGGATATAAAATTGCTTTGAGATCCGCTGTCAAAGAGAGCACGGAATGATTGCATATTACCCGCAGCATCTTTAACTTGCACGATAGCGGTAGCCAACAGCACGGTAACATCCGATCGTGAGCATGACATCAGAGTTGATGTGACGTTAGAGTTGTTAGGAGGTCTGCAGAGCAAACTGTGATGTTTTCGTTTACAAGATCTACACGAAAATATCTATTTGCAGTCCTTTAATTGATGCGAAGGCTTCAGACAATTAAAGCACCAGTTTTTCTCAGTCACAGTGGCCATACGTTCGTCTATAGATTTCTTAAGAAACGCCGGGCACGATAATATTGAATGTTGTTCATTACAATAAGAGCACTTGCCTGCATACGAATTCGGTTTCCTATCACTTGTATTTTGTTGTTGATCGGTCGCCGCTACGAGTGAGTGTGACAAGGTACCACGCCTCGGCTGTTGCTGCGGTACTTACTACTACGGACTTAAAAGCGGTAGTAGGGGTAGGCTTGTCTATTTTAACCGACTCGGAGAAGTGAGTATCGCGCACCAGTGCTTCACATTTGGATCGTAGGAAACTTCTTAATTGATAATACGTCGGGAGTTCGACGTCTGAGTGTTTTTCTTCAAAGTCATGGCATATTTTGTTGTAGGCTGAGCACATCCGGTGTAACGGAGAGTGCTGGCCATAATTCGTGCGACATGGGGCCCAAGATAAGAGCACATTCGATACAAATTCAAATTCATTTATTTCGATCGACAATTAGATCATACAATTATTAAATAAAACAATAAAAACATAAAATTTGAAACACAACACAAAAACACAAAGCTGAATGCTGACCATAGTTTGCGCGACGACAAGGGAGCTTAAACGTTTCCTATTATGTAGACGGCTGGAAGATCGAGGAACACAGAACTCTATTTTTTCGAGTATATGGGGACTATCTATAAGGCCATTTATCAGCGTATGCAGAAAAACAACATCAGCTATCTTTCTTCGCTGTTCCAGTGGAGACATTTTAAAATGGCGCAGTTCATGAACTATCTTGTTTGGACAGTCGACAGAGTCCAGGGAACCGTGCCAGCGACTGGACGCGTACCTAGCCGAGCTGTACTCAGGGCGCGGGGGCGGGGGCGCCGCACAGGGCGAGCTCGCCGAGCAGCTAGCGCTCGCGCACGCGCAGCTCATGTACGAGCGGTGGCGGCGCGAGGCGCATGCGGAGCGCAACCGGCGTCTGCTGGGGCGGTGCCGCCAGGTGCGCGCACTCGAGCTGCACAACGCGGCGCTGCAGGAGCGCGTGCGCGCGCTCACGCGCGAGCGGGATGCGCTGCGGGCGACGCCCGCGCCCCTCGCCCCCGCGCCGCCCTCCCCGCCGGCCGACCTGCAGGCGGCGCTGCGGGCGGAGCGCGCCGCGCGCCTGCGGGCCGACGCCGCGCGCCACGAGGCGGAGGCGGCGCGCGCACGCGACCGCGCCGAGCTGCAGCGCACGCGTGGCGAGACGTTCGAGGCGGCGCGCCACGTGGAGGCGCTGGCGCGCGCCGCGCTGGCGGCCGAGCGGCGCGCCGAGCACGTGCGCCGGCTGCGGCGCGAGCTGCTCGTGCTGGCGGAGCGCGAGGCGCGGCTGGCGGCGGCGTGCGAGGTGGCGGCAGCGCCCGCGGTGCCGCCCGCCGACCCCGGCGCCGAGCGGGCGCTGCGCGCGGCCGCGGCGCGCGCCGAGGCGGACGCGGCGGCGGCGGGCGCGCGCGCGGACTCGGCCGCCGTGCGCCTGGCGGAGCTGGAGGCGACGCTGGCGGCGCGCGACGCGGCCGTGGCGGAGCTGAAGCGCGCCACGCGGCACGCGGCGGAGGAGGGCGCGGCGCGCACGCGGGCGCTGCGCGACAAGTACGCGGCGCTGCTGTGCGTGGTGCGCGCGCGGGAGGCTTGCACGCTGGAGCGGCTGGCGGCGCCACCCGCACACAACTGCGGCTGAGCCGCGGGCGGAGCGCCGCTTGAACTCGTATGCCGCCCCGAGAGCGCTCGGGCTCCGGGCCCAGCACTCTACCTGTCGCTCGATACTGTTCGCCGTAAGCCGGCATTCAAATCGCAACTTCATGTTACACATGACTCGCGGGGAAATAACTTTAAACGCGCTTTGGAACTTTTTTTATTACGTTCTGGTTCAACAATTAGATATTTAGTTGTATGTAAGAACGAGACGGCAAGTGTTGATGCACTCGTTGTAACTGTAATGTGTCGGCTGCCAGTGCGGGTGCAGGAGCACGTGTCGCGTGCCCGGTGGGAGTGCAGTGTTCGGGACACTCGTGCTTGTAGTGTCAGTGTTCAGTGCGGCCGACGCGCTCGTCCGGTGCACGTGAGAGCTATGTAAATGTAATGAGGAGGCCCGTAGTTACGCTTTGTTCATCTCTGCGAGCTAACCAACCGTTCATATAATAAAATGTGAATATAATAAAATAAAACAATATTAATCATTGTATTAATTACCTGACCAGCTTCATTTAAAAAAGAACCCTCTGCGCGAGTTTTGGACGTTAGTGGGTGGCAAGTCATCACCTGTCTAAATGTATTTTGAGATGAGATGATGATGAGGATAAGGCAGGTGCCGTTTCTCATCCTATAGATGTGTTCTCCTACCCACAAGTTGTTCACCTCAATAGCCCAGGTTTTTGAATCCTATACTGAACAATAGTTTTATATTGCATTATGTATATACCCACCCCATAATTGAAAGTGTACTCAACAGAGCCTCTTGGTGTTGGCTTTGGTCCCGCCAATGCCTATCAAAGGTCCGGGCTAGACCCATGTAAAAATTTAAATAAGGAGTAATAATAATAATATATAATGAACAAATGATGTACAGTGTTACAGTAGTCCACAAATACCCTGTTGTTTACTACTCGGGCACAATATGCTCGCACATGATGAGGTACTTACTGACACTGTTAGAAACAGGCTGTGTTCACACCATAGATACGTTCACACCCACCTCAAGTTCACTTCGTCTTCAATAATAGCAGACAAGTAAAACTTCTTCAATTTCACTATTTGTATCAGACAGCATTGTGTCGTGAACGCCTGACTAACGACAGTGTGCACATTTACACGCGCACGCGACCCGTTGGTTTGGCCTAGGCTTTAGAAAGCTGTTGGCTATCCAAGTATACCTGGTTATAATTGTTTCACTAATAGATAGCTACATAATTGTCGAGTGCCACCATGGATGGAGGTGCCACCATGGATGGAGGTGCCATCATGGATGGAGGTGCCATAGTATAGGCCATAATGGTTTATGATGATAAAAGGTAATTTTCTATATGTACTAAACAAGGAAGTTTTACATAATAGGGTATATACAAGATCTTTGGTACTAAATAACCGTATTAGTAAAACATATTGAAGAAAAATAAGCTGATTGGCTTCTTTATCGGCGTACGCTGACCTAACGGTTTGAGATAAGTAAATACAATGTTTGACAAAAATGTAGTTCATAAGTAGTTTTACAAAAAAGTCCGCAGCATATATCTAACATTCATAATAGTGTTAACACACGTATGGATTTGGTTGACCTCAACCGCCGTCTGACCGATGGGAGAGAAATATGATATTCTCACTCTTTCTCTCCCGTTGGTCGGACGGCGGTCCGTCAACCAAATCCATACGTGTGTTACACACGTATGGATTTGGTTGACCTCAACCGCCGTTTGACCGATGGGAGAGAAATATGATATTCTCACTCTTTCTCTCCCGTTGGTCGGACGGCGGTTGAGGTAAACCAAATCCATACGTGTTAACACGTATGGATTTGGATGGATGGACACTATAAGAAAACCACAATAACGGATATAACCCGTTATTCCGGATATACTGACAGTTTGCTAAGGATACTCTCAGATTGGTCCAATAGAAAATTTTTCAAAATGTGTTCAGTAGTTTGAGTTTTCTAGCTCGTCCCTTATTGGCACAAACATAAAGTACTATTCCTCGAACTGTTAAATATAAATGTTTGTTTACTGTTATTTTATACTTAATTTGATGTTCCCTTCAGTCCATTGCAGCGCCCCCACAGGGTCTGTAGCAGGGAGCAGTAGCCATGTACCTAGCTAGTTTAACTACCGATCAGGGCCGGATTTAGAGGTCCAGAGGCCTCGGGGCAACAAAGGAGCGGAGGCCCCCTCGCCCCAAATTATTTTCCAAATAAAGTAAACAATTTTTTTTCAGTCGAGTTTTTCAATAAATAATTTATTGTGAAACCAAGTAGATTCCCTTACTTTTTTTTTTTTTTTTTTTTTTTATGCCTTAGGTGGCAAACAAGCTGACGGGCTGCCTGATGGTAAGCAGTCACCGTCGCCTATGGATACTTGTAACACCAGAGGCCTCACAAATACGTTGCCGACCCTTTAGAACTCTATTAACTCACCTTTTGAAGAACCCCATGTTGTAACTTCTCGGAAACACCGTAGAAGGTAGCTCATTCCACATTTTGCAGGTATGAGGCAAGAAGGATCGTGTGAATCGCACAGTGTGCGATTTCCACTGATCTATGATGTGTGGATGAGCCTTCAGGCGGTGGCGGCTAGTGCGATGGTAAAACCGCGACGCCGTAGTATTGAACAAACACATATAAATATAAACGGAAACAAGAATTATCTGAAATTAAATTTTAGTCAATGTTTTTAATCAATGCTCAGGAGAGAAAGCTTCGATAGACGGTTTTGTCAATCAAATATCAAAGGAAAAGATGCTTACTAGTGTTAACTAGTTGGAATTTGAAAGATTTTTTTTTCCGAAGTGTCTATTGTGGGGGCCCCCCTTTTGTGGAGGCCCCGGGGCTTTCGCCCCGGTTGCCCTCCCCTAAATCCGGCCCTGCTACCGATATGTTACGGTCATTGTGCAATTCATAAATAAATATCATTTTGCGCAAGCCCAACATGTATAGTTGACATACCTACTCGGCAACACCTATACAGATGTTGGCGCGTTCCGGTGAGGTGATGGGCCGCCGGCCGCCAGCACCACGCGGGCCTCACTCTACAGCCGGCAGGGAAATTAAATAATCCAATAAAACAATGAATGTAGTTTGATTAGTCTTTATCGCGAGAGTCCCTCGGCGGGCGTCTCGTACAATACGGCGAGTATATTTGGTAAAAAACGTCACAACAAAGTATAATATAAATAGTTAAAATATCAACAAACTCTTATTTACAACGTACAAAATATACAAATAGGTACAAAAGAATCAACAAGGTAACGCTACGTGATATGGCGGAGCCGGGGCCGGGGCGGCGCGCTAGGGCAGCGGCTCCACGTAGTTCTCGGGCACGAGGCCCTGCTTGCCGTTGAGCGAGCCCCGCAGCCAGCCCGGCTCGCCCGACGGCGCCACGTTCGTGATGATCTGGTTCGGCTCGAAGGACAGCTCGCCGGCGCTCTCGCCGAGACACGCGTACAGCGTGCGCACGCGCGACCAGCGCGCCCCCCTCGCCGCGCCCGCTGGCGGGGGCGACGCGCTCTGCGACGACACCGACTCCGCGGAGCTGCTGCTGGAGCGCGCCGCGCCTGCAAACACACATACACGTCACACACACACACGCACGCGAGACACGAGCAGACGTCACGGCGGAGAGACGCACCTCGCAGCGCGACCGGCGGCGCGAAGTGCTGCAGCAGCTGGTGGTGGTGCGGCGAGTAGCGCGCGCCCGCGGCTCCGCTGCCCGCGCCCGCCGGCACGCCCACCGACACGCGCTCCAACATGCTCTGCAACATTACAGCGGTACGTTCTACTACTGCGGGATTCGTGTACAAGCGTCTGATTACACACACGTACGTCACTTCACTAACTGAACCAGACGAGTTGCGGATGAGAGGAACATCCGGGTTGAGTTTGAATGAAGGGGTGAATAAGTTTGCAACATCGAGAATGAACTGGAGTGGAGATGTAAGCAGGCACTCGGTGGAGTCGAGAGGTGCGCGCGAGTCGTGTCGCGGGACAACATGATGCTAGTTAGTGTATCTCTACACGACGGACTCGTGCAGGATGTCCGTCTACTCATCATCAGAAACAACAGAACTGTATACAGGAGGCAGCACTGACCAGGTCCGCGCGCGCCGCCGCCGCCGGCAGCCCCGTCGGCGAGCTCCTGCAACAACACACGCACGTTCACATCACACTGCTACTGTCCTGCACTACGCGGTGCACCGGGAGCCGGGAGCCGGGGCGAGGTACGTACCCGGCGATCACGAACCCGGAGAGGCAGATGATCATGTCCCTGCTGACCGTCACGTGTCACACGCAGTCACGTGCGCCGCGCACGAGCGTGTCGGCGCGAGTGCCGCACTAGACGCGCGCGCTCTCTATGTATAGCGGCGGCAGCTGCGCGGCGCACGTGTGGCGCGCACCTGCCGCCGGCGCACACTGCCGCGGGAGCGGGACCGACCCGTCTCTTTGTTCGCTTCAGAAACGAGTCGCTGGTCGCGCTCCACCTGACTGGTCGCGGCGCATACAGTGACGGCAACACGCGCACTCACCTCTCAGATCAACAAACCGCGACCTTCGTTTCGGAAACTGCTCATTTATTTATGGGAAACAAAAAGCTTTAAAAACGAAAACCAGAAAAAAAAATTGTATTAAAAAATAAGCCTTAAAAGTGTTCACTAATTAAAAGAAGGATACAGTCCAATTCAGTGATTGTCGAAGTAACCACCAACCGACAGATCCCTGACCACCATTGTCAGGCTGGACAGTATAACTTTAAAAAAAAAACATCGTTTGAAAAACAAAAACGACGAAATGCATGCTCTGTAGAAAATGCAAACTTTATTTCGAGCCGGTGCCATCATAGTAGATTGTAACAAGGGAGCATAATATTTACATAATATTTTTACGACGAGGGCGCGTTTTGAATCTAGAGCGAAGTGAGGGATTTTAGAGTAGAATCCCGAGCGTAACGAGGGATTCTTTAGTAGAATCCTGAACGTAGCGAGGGAATCAAAGTACGTCACCCGATCCAAAAAAATATTTAGCGGCCGAGTGGGTGATGAAAAGTAGAGTGTATCACTCGGGCGCCTCATATTCTATTGTAATATTATTATTTAATAAAACATAGAGTAACAACTAAATTGAAATTAAATAATATCTAATAATAAAACAACAGAAAAAATATATTTACGTTTCATATACATATTTACATTTATTATATTTATATTTTCATTTTCGCAATTATGAAAATTTATTGTTACACAAAACCATGAATTTCTAACAATCCGTGAAAATTTACGAATACGCGGGCTGTAGTTCGTGCATTTTTGGCGCTGAACACTAAGATGTTCCAAATTCAAAAAGTGCGCGGCAAAATATATTCATTTATGTACCTTACTGGTATAACGGTGTTAATTATTTGTTTTAATCCATGTTGTTCCCGCTCTTATATTATCTATAAACGAAAGAATATGTATCTTCTAAGTGCTTAATCTTGTGCTAGTTGGTGATAAAACGCGGAATTATTCGCGATAGAAAATATTTTCGCAGATGGAAAGTATCTTTGTCCTTCCCCACAATGCACTCTGAGAGACGTCCTTCCTTCTCAAATGTGTTTATATCGATTTGGTCAAAATAACTAACAATAATAATATTATTGTCGACAGTGAATGCCGAATATGACGTCACAAATGATGGGCCCAATGTTCGTCCAAGTTGTGCGACCGACGCGACGCGACGGATCCAAACAATCATTATATTCGTCTACAATTGTTTTATATGCAGTTACTTCTAGGCAAAGTCCGGAATGCATTAGATACAAAACTTACAAATGAGGTAGTTATGTAGGTAGGTACGTATGACGTATGCAAGCAAGGCAGATGCGATGCTGCGCGGGCGCAGGCGGGAGCCGCGCGGTGCGCCCGCGGCCGCGGCCGACAGGTGCGCATTCCTGGAGCCGCAGCTGCCGACCCGCTCGTACATTCTACATTTATACCTTGTTTCACGAATTATCCTTGGAATGGTGCAATCTCTCTACTGACCGTTATATTGTCGCTCGAATCATTTGAACCTCAATTTATAAAAACAAGATTGTTTGCCATACTTTTAGCTTATTTTTGTAAAATTTTGAATAACTTCTAAGTCAGTTTTTTTAACTTTCACATCACTACATAGGTCATATATAATTATAAATAAAAGTACTAAAAAAAATCTACCTTCGGAATCATTCGTTTACATTATCGGTTGATTGTGCATATTTTGTAATTGTTCTACCTTCGGAAAGATACGTTTACACTATCGGATGATTGTGCATATTTTGTGAGTAATTGGTAATAGAATAGATTTTTAATTTTATTTTATAATTTTTCTACCTAAAACCTAAGCCACGAGCCGACTCCATTCCAAAGCTGGTATACACGTGGGACGTGTCAGTGCCCGCACACTACTACGTGTCTACATCAGCTCGACACTACCAACTAGGCGGCGGCGGCTTGTTAGGTAAACGCGTGTCGCGTACTCGGCCTTCGCCCTCGACAACACTTATTATTTTCAAAATCCTTTTTAGTGTTCATCAGCGTTATACAGGGTTACGCATATAGACGAACAATTAGTCGAACGGAGGTCATTGTACTCATCATTATGAACAACTTTTAGGGACCTACACAGATAATAATTTCAGATTTTTGCTCAACTACGTTCGATTGTAATTTATTAAATATGTATTTGAAAAATGTATATGAAACTAGCGACCCGCCCCGGCTTCGCACGGGCGTAACATTTATATGTATAAACCTACCGTGAAAAAATATCAATCTGAAGGTGAAAATCGTTTCAAAATCAGTTGGGTGGTTTAGGAGGGATTAGCGAATATACATGCAGACAGACAGACGCGGATAGCGATTTTATTTTATACTAAGTAGAGATAGAAGATAAAGTATGCTTTATGGAATTGTTCTGGTGGTGATATTTGGAAGCGAGTAGCGGCGTCGACGGCGGCGGGCGCGTCTCTTTATACACGACAGCCACACTGGATACGTGCCGCGTCGTCAACTCTACATGTATGTACTGCGCGAAACATTATGCAATCTGCGCGGCAGGAAGTCGGCGTCCGCCTCTAATATATGTTCGTTCTTGAAGGAACAGGGAACTATATATCTAATAAATATAATTGTATTATGATAGGACATCATTTTGGTGGAATATTGAGATTGACGTGCTGTTCATTTTTATTTCTGACATTAATAATTGAATTAATTAGGTATAATATTTTGACTTTTATAATAATTTAATATTGACATAAAAAATAACGACCCTCGCTCCGGCTCGTACCTTGTGCAAAGGTTTAGCCATTCAGTGTGGCAATGCTGCTAGCATTATGGGCACCTTTGCACCAGGTACAGTTAGGGGAGGGTTATTTGATTGATTGTTACATTTTTTATTTATTTTAAATATTTAGTTTGTAATTACAATTTTAATTTGTAGGTAGTTTGTTTAGATTTTATTATACGTTTTAGTTTTTAGTAATTAATTTAAGTTTTCGTAAATATTCTAATATAATGTATTGTATACTAAAAAAAATATTGACATTTTAATCTTATTATTCTATTTCCAATCCTATTACCCTGTGCTAATTCTTATTTACTTGTTATCTATTGACTTTACTATTATTAATATTATTGGTTTGTGTTGGTTTTAATATGTATTTGTAAGTTAGGCGTTGCTGTAAATTGACTTGCCCAGTGAAACGAATATTACAAGACCAATAAATTATTATATTCTATTCTATAAATAACATTATGAAAGTAAACAACGTGTTTTAGAAGACCCGTTTTCGCAGAATTTTTGTATCGAGTAAAAGTTCAGCCGGATCTTGTTTCCAAACTTACATTCAGCATCATCATCCTATCAAGTTCTCGCTGCTGGAACACAGGCCTTCTCACAGCGAGGATGGCCCACAATCCACCATGCTGGCCCAGTGCATGTTGGAACAAAATTACATTAACTGTTTGCCATGACCGCGCAAATTAATGTAACGCAATCTGAGTTGACGAAATATTCAAATTACTAATCAATTATACAAGTTTTACAGTGAAGTGTTCCCGAGTGAAGACAAAGTGAAGTGAATGTAAATACAAAGTGCGAGTGGAGGTGATGCGCAGGCGCACCGCACCGGGCCAACACCGCCGGGGCAGGGTTCCGCACAGGTGAGCGCGGGGCGTCGGTGAGGAGCAGCTGGCAGCTATCTGTGCGCGGGGCGGGGCGGCGCGCATTGTGAAGCTCCTCAGGTATATAGTAGTAGGGTAGCGTTCCTTTCAATGGACCAGATTAAGGAGCCACAATAGAATATTTTTTTCTTTTTAAATCTTCTACAGAATACGTTGTATAACTGTCCAGAACATTCCGTAACATTTATATTTAGTTACAAGTTAATAAACTAGTATTGAAGTGGATGCAAATATGACAACCTGAATGAATGGGTTTCATCCAGGAGCATCTGAGTGCATAATAGTTGCAAGTAGCCATGCCTCGGTACTACTTGTTATTTATAGATAAATGTAGTTTGTTTCAACGTAACAGAACTGTCGTGCCGGGGCCGGGCCGGGACCGGTCCCGGAGGATAACTCACTGAGTGGATATGTGATGATTCTGTGTCAATATTCTCACAGAATCTTTCTCATATTTTGTTATAATATATATCATTTATAGGGTTCCGTACCCAAAGGGTAAAAACGGGACCCTATTACTAAGCCTACGATGTCTGTCTGTCTTTCCTACCTATTAACAGCTAAATCTTTCGTAGATAGACAGTTAAAATTTTCACAGAATATGTAACGTTACGGCGGATTAGAATATAAATAATGGCAAAGTGCGTGTCGGTGACAAATTTCTGTTCATTCATCATCATCATCATCATCAGCCGGAAGACGTCCACTGCTGAACATAGGCCTCCCCCTTTAACCTCCACACTGAACGACAGCTCGCCTTTTGCATCCACTGGATACCCGCGACTCTCACAATGTCGTCGGTCCATCTAGTGGGAGACCTCCCTACGCTGCGTCTTCCGGTTCCGGTTCTGTTCATTAGCAAGTTATTATACTCGAGCGCCTGTAGCAAACTGCGTAGCAAATATTGGAACTTTGGAATTTGGAAGGCGTTATAATAACTGGTAATTCGGTTACTTGGACAACCTTATTGTATTTTGTGGTGGTACGGAACCCTCAGTGCGCGAGCCCGACTCGCACTTGGCCGGTTTTTTTATTTACATTATGTTTATATATTATACAGATTCATAATTTAAGGCAAAAACCTACATGCCTAAGTAGATTCTCGTTTCACATGTTCACAAGTTTTACACTTAGAGGAAAGTTATTGAAACAGTCAAAACACACGCACACACAGGCCTATAGCGATGGTTTCCTTAATTGTCCAACAACACTGATTATTTATATATCTACGTTCATCTTACATCAGTGTTCAGTATGTGTGTCGGCAGGAGAGAGGTGGAAGCCCCGGCGGCGGCAGGTGCGCGGCGCGGCGCGGCAGATGCGCGCGATCACAAAAACATAATGACGCGCACTTTGATTGCACCCGGCGCGCAGGTACCCACCCTGCCAATCTGCTTCAGCAGTCCTTTCATCATGTTATCCTCGTAGATATATCTACTTCTCGAAAGCATACTCATATTATATTAACGAAACTGGGTTTGTTTGTTCCTCTTTCGCGCAGCAACATAGCAATGGATCGACTTGATTTTTTGCATAAAGATAGTTAGAGGGCCGGCGAGTGGCATAGGTACTCTACGTCCAAAAAAATTATGGTCCCTGAGGATATATTGACGCGGGTGATACGTGGCGGCGGGGCACAGCCGGCAGCTACAATAAACACATCTCCCGGCACTTGCGACTCGATGAAGTATCGGTGAAGTATTCCCTGTTAGCCAACTATTGGAACAAGCTTCGATTCCATGTAACTCTATGCGAGCTGAGCTGAGGGTAACTCTGTCTGTTATCTTGTACTTGTTTACCTACATACTAGCTCACCGACAGACCTGCACAGTGCACAGTGCACCTGCCGCCTGTCAACATTTACGTACATTTGTTTCAGTTACAGTTGCACCGGATTTATAGTCAGACAAAGTTACGATCTTGTTTTGCGGCACATCACGTCATTCACAAAAACAAACGATACCGCGATGCAGGAATTGTTCCGCCGACCGTAGCGACATCTAGCTGTATGCTTACCGAACTAATTTACCAACTAGCTATCTATCATTGATGGTTCATATCTTAACAGTTGCCTAGCTAAATCCTTGCCCTATATTCATCATCATCATCATTTCAGCCGTAGGACGTCCACTGCTGAACAAAAGCCTCCGTCTCAGAGAGGTATTGCCATAATGGCTCACACTTGGCAGGCAGCTCGGGGATCGCAGTACGTTCACCGTGTACTAACAAGATGCTGCTGCCCAAGCTCCGGTGGTTCTGGTCGCAGTTTCTGATGATTGATGATGTGATGTACAGTTTTTTCTACACCGCATCTCAACGTGTCCCTCAGTTCTACAAACCCACAAGGTAAGCATGTAACCAGTTTAAGCCGAGCCTTATGCACTAAGGGTACAGTGTGTTCTGGGGTTCAACTTATAGTAGAAAATTGTATTGATTATAATTTAACAATATAGGGCCAGGATTTATTTATTTATTTATTTATTAATTTATTGGAAAACCAACAGCTTTTTACACTAAAATATACAATGGAAAAACGATAGGAAGCCAATTACAGGTTCTCACGAGTAGATATAGATTATGTAAGAAGTTAACCATGTGCAAACACTAAGAAAAATTTAGATAACAAAAGAAAAACAAAAAATGTATAGATAAAATAAAATAAGAATAACAAGGTAATAATTAAAAATAAAATTCACATAATACAATACAAGCCCGACATTTTACGATTGTTGACCGTCTGATAGGAAAAACTCACTGCTTAGTTGCCGCCTCGCCGAGGAAGCGCTGGTGCTAAACAGGTCAAGGTCAGTGCGCTTGCTCAGTTTGTTAAAGTTGTCGCTTGCTCGCCATAAGTAAGAGTTCTGTCTATAATTTGTTGACACTAAAGGAATGTGTAATGGTTTATAGAGTCTGGTTGTCTTAAAAGGAACATTTAGTTTGATTTTACATGTGAGGTCTGGGCAATCAATGGTATTATTTGTAATGTTAAGAAGATATACGACGTCTGCAATTTCGCGTCTTTTTGAAAGAGGTAGAAGATGAAATTGTCTACAAACGTTGAGGTACTTATCGGACGAGTAAGGAATTCGAAGACGATAGCAGAGGTATTTTAGAAATTTGATCTGGATTCGTTCGATTCTTGAGGTGTACTTATCATACCGGGGGTTCCAGACTTGAGATGCGTACTCCAGATTGCTCCGAACAAAAGTGCAATAAAGGATTTTAAATGTTTTAGCTCGCTTGAAGTCCCCAGAAGTACGCATGATGAACCCTAAAGCTCGTGATGCTTTGGCGACAATAGACTCAATATGAGCATCGAAAAGAAGCTTTGAGTCATGAACCACCCCAAGATCTCTAACTACACTGCTTTTTTGGAGTAGCTGGCCTTTCAATGTGTATGATGATGGTATTACCAGTTTATTACGGGTGAAAGTTACTACTGTACATTTAGAGGGGTTAAGGTCCAGCTTATTAAGTGAGCAGTAAGCATCAAGGCGTAATAGGTCAGCTTGAAGGTTCATGATATCTTCAGTTGATTTAATAGAACTAAATATCTTCATATCGTCGGCAAAGCATAATAGTTGACTGTCGTGAAAACATGTAGAGATATCGTTAACAAAAATTTAAAAAAAAAAGAAGTGGTCCAAGCAGGGAACCTTGTGGGACTCCGCTAGATATATGAACCCATCCAGACATATAGTTGTTGACCACAACAGCTTGAGATCGGTTATCTATATACGAAGAGAACCACCTGAGGAGGTCGCCTCTTATGCCGATGCGTTCAAGCTTGGATATTAGGAGTCTGTGATCTATCCTATCAAAGCATTTACTGTAGTCAGTGTAGACTACGTCAACTTGATGGCCCTTGTCCATAGCATGAGTTAAGTATTCATTAAACAGAACCAGGTTGGAGACTGTTGAGCGGCCTTTCAAGAACCCATGTTGAGCGGGACTGAAAGAGGCTCGCAGCGCAGAGTAAACCTGTTCATAGATAATTCGCTCAAAGACTTTGGCTATGATGCATAACTTGGAGATCGGTCTATAGTTGCTGACCTCAGCCTTTGATCCTTTTTTGTGAACTGGGGTCACGAAAGCTGATTTCCAGATACTGGGGAAGACACACGCGGAGAGTGATTTTTGAAAGAGGATGGTGATTGGAACGGCTAGGGTAACGGCGCAGTTAACTAATAATATGGCGCTGACATGATCTGGGCCAGCCGATTTTGATGGGTCTAGTTTTAAGAGGTGTTTGGCAACGTTATCTATGTCAATGTTAATTTTATAAATATCGGAAACCTGCGATGCTAAGGATTCATTAGAAATGTTAACATCAGGACTATTATCTCGGCATAGGAAAGTTGAGTTGAAATATTTAGAAAAGACATCGCAGATTGCTTCTCCAGTTTCCGCCACTGTGTCTTGGTACTTCAGGCAGTTAGGGATACCACCTGACTTGGAACGTGATTTAATAAATGACCAAAACTGCTTAGGGTTCTTTTCAATGGAATCCTCTATCGTTACCAAAGATTTCCTATAGCATTGATTTTCCAGGCACTTAACTCTGTCACGTAACAGTTTGTAGGTCTCTAAATTCGCCTTGTTTCTGTAGATTCTGTATTTAGAAAGGTACTTAGACTTTTCTTTAATTAGTTTTTTAAGCGCCGGTGTATACCAATTTGGATACGATTTATTATTAACATGTTTTGAAGGTATATATTTATTTTTCAAACGTTCAAGCACCTTATAGAAAAAATCGATGGCAGTTTCGAGTGAACAGGGGGATAGCCAGGTGTCTTGAGAGTATTCGAAATGGCTTCGTAATTCTTCGCCGCGACTTCACGGAACGATAAACGCAATTACTGCTGGTTTAAACTGTGACCGCTGTGCATTCGACGCCGCGCTCTGGGCGCAAGGAGTAGCAGAGCCGATCTACTTGTGCTGACAAATAGATGTGCCGCATAAAGTGATTTAAAAAGTCTATAATCCCTGAAGGGTGAGTTTCGAGAAGGGGTTTAGAGTTAGTGAGTTGAGATTATTGTTGCTACTACTGTGTCATGTCAGTGCTTTTCTTCACACTGTATAATTATTACTAAGCTGTTCTGCCGCGCCTAGCTGACGGCAGTTAAAGGGTATTTTGTGATCGCTGAGACGCTGTGGATTCGCATCGCGCCATACTGGAGGCTAACCTTCACGCTACCCTACATGGCCTGGCAGACAGTACTTTCTAGAACGAAATACTAATGCCTACCTCGTTCCAGGATTCACTTCACGGTACGACCTACTCACCTCCCACTATTGGACGTTGCCTCACTACTTGAGAGCAACCCAGGATTGTCTGGACGGCTCATCCCGGGTCAGCTGCTACCTGACGGCGTCCGACAGGAGCGAAACCTGAAGGCACGACGCGACCGCGTTTGAATAGCGTTCAGGCCAGTGATCTCAATCTACATCTACCTACTTGGTGTGAAAACAGTGCGGCCGTGCAATATTTAAATGAACAATACACCCTGATATAGTTTTCTCTGTGGTTACTTTGCCTAGCCGGCACCCTAACCATCTACCTACCTGCGGGCAGTGACGGGTCCTACGACGAAATAAACCCGCAACGCCGCAACCTATTCACCCTGGCCTTGAAATGGCCCAATCTCTCAGGAACAAGGAAGCGGGCAGGTTGTTCCAATCCTCGGCCGTACGGATTAGAAACGTAGAATCGAAACATTTGGTACGTATCCAAGATAAATCTACAATGCATGGGCGGTAGTGGGCCGACTTCCTCCTTGTCCAGCGGGCCTAGCACGGGCCGTGGACAAGTTGTCTTTCCACTGACAAAGACGCGAGAGACGCGACAAAGCTAGAATAGGGATAAGTTTGTCTCTTTCTCGCTGGATAATAACGGTGGAAAGAGAATTCGTCGACGGGCCGCGGCTGAGCCAAGCGGGCCCGCTGTAGTGGAAGGTGCGATGCGGGTCACTCACCCGGGCAGGCCGTTGTGCGGCGCGGGCGGGGGCTGCGCGGGGGGCGGCTCGGCGCCCTCGTAGATCTCCGTGTAGTGGTCCAGCAGCGTCTCCACGATCACGTTGTAAAACTTGAGGTCCAGGATGGAGGCGACGGTCTCGCGCTCGGCGCGCAGCAGCGTGGGCCCGAAGCACACCGACAGGTTGGACGCGGACATCAGGTTGCGGTCGCTCTTCGCGCACACGCTGGAGAACAACCAGTACAGTACAGTGCAGTGCACCGGCCGGCGCGGCTGCGCTCGGCTGCTGTAGGCGAGCGGCACCGTCAGGCGGATCACTTGCTAGGCTCGCCAACCACTTACATACAAACAGCACAGTACAGTGCAGTGCACCGGCCGGCGCGGCTGCGCTCGGCTGCTGTAGGCGAGCGGCACCGTCAGGCGGATCACTTGCTAGGCTCGCCAACCACTTACATACAAACAGCACAGTACAGTGCAGTGCACCGGCCGGCGCGGCTGCGCTCGGCTGCTGTAGGCGAGCGGCACCGTCAGGCGGATCACTTGCTAGGCTCGCCAACCACTTACATACAAACAGCACAGTACAGTGCAGTGCACCGGCCGGCGCGGCTGCGCTCGGCTGCTGTAGGCGAGCGGCACCGTCAGGCGGATCACTTGCTAGGCTCGCCAATCACTTACATACAAAAAATATAACCTTGAATTTTATTGGCTTGCGTTTGACCGCTAACTCCCTTGATGTTAAGCGATGATGCGGTTCACTGATTGATTGAAAGACACCCAGATTATAACTATCTGTTATATACCTATACATTGTATGTAAGTACTTATAGTGGTGGCTGCGCCCACCAACAAGCCGTCGAATAACCGAGTTTGAATTCAGCTACCGTACTTGTCACTCGCTCCTGTCCACATACATAATACTATCACTATACATTGTATGTAAGTACTTATAGTGGTGGCTGCGCCCACCAACAAGCCGTCGAATAACCGAGTTTGAATTCAGCTACCGTACTTGTCACTCGCTCCTGTCCACATACATAATACTATCACTATACATTGTATGTAAGTACTTATAGTGGTGGCTGCGCCCACCAACAAGCCGTCGAATAACCGAGTTTGAATTCAGCTACCGTACTTGTCACTCGCTCCTGTCCACATACATAATACTATCACTATACATTGTATGTAAGTACTTATAGTGGTGGCTGCGCCCACCAACAAGCCGTCGAATAACCGAGTTTGAATTCAGCTACCGTACTTGTCACTCGCTCCTGTCCACATACATAATACTATCACTATACATTGTATGTAAGTACTTATAGTGGTGGCTCCGCCCACCAACAAGCCGTCGAATAACCGAGTTTGAATTCAGCTACCGTACTTGTCACTCGCTCCTGTCCACATACATAATACTATCACTATACATTGAGGCGTCCGAAGTTATTTTTAAAATATATATTATTAGAGCGCGCGAGAGCTTTACTTGTTATAACTTCAGATCAGACAAAGGAGATTTGGTACGAGGGTGCGGCGGGTGCGGGTGCGGGTGCGGACGCATCTAGGCTTAATGCTTTTAGTTGAACTCACCCAGCAGAAGACGTTACTGTCCTTGTTGCATGTAAACTAAAGTCAAAGTACGTACTTGCGCAGGTGCAGCAGCACCAGCTGCAGCATGTCCCTGTGCGGCGCCGGCAGGCGCGCCACCAGCGCCGCCACGCCGGCCACGCGCTCCCCGCGCCGCTCGCACTCTGCACATACAACCAGCTCGTCAGATCGTGTCGTGCTACGTCACATCAGGTCGTGTTACGTCACATCAGGTCGTGCTACGTCACATCAGGTTGTGCTACGTCACATCAGGTCGTGCTACATCACACCAGGTCGTGCTACGTCACATCAGGTTGTGCTACGTTACATCAGGTCATGCTACGTCACATCAGGTCGTGCTACGTCACATCAGGTCGTGCTACGTCACATCAGGTCGTGTTACGTCACATCAGGTCGTGCTACGTCACATCAGGTTGTGCTACGTCACATCAGGTCTTGCTACGTCACATCAGGTCGTGCTACGTCACATCAGGTCGTGCTACGTCACATCAGGTCGTGCTACGTCACATCAGGTCGTGCTACGTCACATCACGTCGTGCTACGTCACATCAGGTCGTGCTACGTCACATCAGGTCGTGCTACGTCACATCAGGTCGTGCTACGTCACATCAGGTCGTGCTACGTCACATCACGTCGTGCTACGTCACATCAGGTCGTGCTACGTCACATCAAGTCGTGCTACGTCACATCACGTCGTGCTACGTCACATCAGGTCGTGCTACGTCACATCAAGTCGTGCTACGTCACATCAGGTCGTGCTAGGTCGCATCTATCGTTAATTATATAATATTTGCATGGCAAAATGATTATCTAGTTATGAGATGTAATAAAAGAATGAGCGTCGTCGGGCGAAACACGTACTGGCGAGCGCGATGAACTGGTTGTGGAACCGATACGTGAGCAGCGGGTCGGGCAGCGCGCGCAGGAACGCCTTCAGCGCCGACGTCAGGGTCTTGGTCTCCCACTGCAGGGGGTCGTGCAGGGGGGGCGGGGGGCGCGACCGCACCAGCGCCGCCACCTGCCAACCGAGGAACCGGCTCACGAGGAGATTCATCTACAGCGGCGCTCGTCTCCGAGACCACACGCAAAATAAGCACGCGTATGTCACGCGTATTCATTCAGTACACACTTTGTGCACGCACGTAGCGTGCTTATTGCAGGTGTATAAAAACATCGACAGGACAATCCCGCCATGGTGATAGAACACTATGTAGGGGCCCCTCACTAGCTAGCCTGCGTGCGAGCGTGCGGCGAGCTAGCGTACCTTGCTAGCGACTCCTGCGACGCGGTACAGGCCCTGCTCCTCCAGGCCGCGCGCCTCTATCGCGGCGACGAGGCGGCGCACGAACGAGAAGCCGGGCTCGTCGAGCGCGCACGCGGGCTCCCCGGGCGGCGGCGCTGCGGGCGCGGGCGCGGGCACCGGTCGAGGCGCGGGCGGCGCCGCGTCCACGGCGCGCAGCCAGGCGCCGCGGTCCGCCTCCGACAGCGCCTGCAGCGTGAGAGGCGCGCGCTCGCGCTCCACGGGCACGGCCTCCCAGCAGAAGCGGCGCTCCGGCGGCTCGGAGCAGGCGCGTGCGCCGCATACGCACACCGACTCGCACCCGCCGCCCTGCACACACACACACACACTGTTGCTGACCGACATTCCACTCGGGACACTGAGCAGACACCGTCGCTCACCCTGGTCGAACACCAGCAAACCCTGTCCTTGTAGGGAGAAGACATGTCTGCGCTGTTCCAAGGATAGCCAACCTGCGAAGACCCAGTGTGGGACTGGGTCTTCGCAGGTTGGCTATCCTGCCACCCTGCCACCCTGGGGTGCCGGTGAGGGGTCCACGTTCAGGTTTCTCTATAATTCACCTGGGATTACCGATACCCTCTCTACTTAATAATGAAAACGTAAAATAAACGTAGGTAACCTGTCAAATAATCATCAATTATTATCGATGAACCATACAAAATCAGTCGGAGAAAGTAATCGGGCGCCGCGGCGCGACCCACGCTCCGTGTGTAGCCAGCCATACTTACGAGTAAATCAATATTTCCGGACATTTTTTTTACACGCGGTCATCTTAATAATCAAAAACTTGAAAAGCAAATATAGTTACGGAGTTGACGAACTACCGCCAATCCTAATCAAACACTGCGCTGAAGAACTAACTTTACCGTATTACTTGCTGATCAACCAATCCTTCACCGAAGGCTCGTTCCCAGATCATTTGAAAAAAGCTTTAGTCAAACCAATACATAAAAAATCTTCCAAATTAGAACCTAGTAATTACAATCCAATATCACTCCTACCTACCTCTTCAAAGATTTTTGAAAAGGTAATGTTAACGCGTCTTAATTCTTTCTGCGAAAAATACGACATCCTCGATGACTCCCAAAATGGATTTAGAAAAAACCGCTCAACAATTTTGGCAGTATATAAATTAATCAACGAAATCTTGAACACCATAGATGAAAAAAAATACGCAATTGGCATCCTTTTAGATATGACGAAAGCATATGATAAAGTTCAGTACGACATACTTTTAGATAAGTTATATAGTATAGGCACGCGGTATAGCACACCAATGGTTCAGCTCTTATCTAAAAAATCGCGAACAGTGTGTAGAAATTGAAAATGTTGACCCTAACACTGATATAATAGATATAGCTAGATCAACCCCAACGCAAATTAATAATTCAATTCCCCAAGGAAGCGTCGCTGCATGCATCTTATTTATAATTTATATTAACGACCTTCCTAAAATAGTAAACGAACCCTGTGTACTTTTTGCAGATGATATCTCTATCTTGACATCGTGTAATAATAATAATAATTTGAATGAAAAACTCGCTGACATGTTTAATAATATAATTAATTGGATGACCGACCACAACCTTGACTTAAACTTCTCAAAAACAGCAATCATACAATTTAGACCCCATCAAAAAGCCCCTCGTGACATAAACTTTTCATATAATAATATTAAATTAGAATGTGTAGACGCAGCTAGTTTACTAGGCATTGACATTGATACGCACGTAAATTGGAAAAGTCACATAAAAAAAATAAAAGCCAAATTATCAAGTTTCACATACGCACTTAGGGAACTACGCCGAGCTACTAATTTAGACACAGCTTTAACAGCCTACTACGCATGCGCATTTTCGTGGCTCAGCTATGGCATCACTCTCTGGGGCAATAGTGTAGACGCCACAGATCTCTTTGTTGTCCAGAAGAAATGCATCCGTATCCTCGCCAATATCAAACTCCCAGACATTAGTATAGCAAATTTCCATAGACCATATTTTATTCGATATAAAATTTTAACTGTCGCCTCTCTATATATATTTGAAAACTAAATTTGTTAGAAAGTACCCACAATTCTTTAGAAAATTAGTTGAAAACCGTAAATATCGAATAAGGTCTAACTATAAACATAAATTAATCTTACCAAAATCTAAATTAGCAATGCATAGCTCCGGCCCAAATCCAATGGCCATCAAAATATATAATAAACTACCAGTACAGCTAAAGGATATAGAAAATGAAAATAAATTTGACAAAAGCCTAAAAAACATATTGCTAGCAAAATGTTATTATAGCTTAAACGAGTATTTAGAAGACAAATCAATTATGGAATAAATCGATCCGCTCCGCACTAAGTTGCCATACCCAATCAGGGTTATTATGTGTTAAGTACCTAATACAAACATGCTACCTAACATCTGTATGTGAACTTCATAATAATTATGCAATAAATGATTGAGTATTGAGTATCTGACCTCAAACTAAGTAAAGCTTGGGATATGACTGCCAAAGACTGATATACATACATGTAATAAAATTATAGTTTTAAATACATATCTACTTAAATAGATATTAACAACCAGATATTTAGTTGTGGTTTGTGGCGGTTTGTGGCAAAAGTCCAACGTTTTTTAACTTTAAATTTATGTGTACACAGCTCTAAGTGTGTGTGGATTTTTGTTGAAAAATAAAATATTGTCTATATATAACAAACATCAATGTTCATCAATGTTCGTTCAATAATGTTCATCACATAAATTGAGGTGGTAAAGTTTTAGTCTAGAAACTTGATTTGAAAATAGAATTGTATTTTGCAGAACATCGACTCGAAAGAAGAATCACATAAATGTTTGTCCTAGGTGGGAATCGAACCCACGGCCCGAAGCTCAGAAGGCAGGTGAACTACCAACTGGACCAACGGGCTATGTGACATGTAGTATGATGTGAACATAGTTGAACGCCGGGACGGCGGTGCAGGAGTGTACACCGCCGGTGCCGGTCAGGTTCCGACTAGGCTGTGATATACCTACTGCCCTACTGGCCACATGCCAACGGGCTGTGTGACATGTAGTATGATGTGAACACAGTTGAACGCCGGGACGGCGGTGCACGAGTGTACACCGCCGGTGCCGGTCAGGTTCCGACTAGGCTGTGATATACCTACTGCCCTACTGGCCACATGCCAACGGGCTGTGTGACATGTAGTATGATGTGAACACAGTTGAACGCCGGGACGGCGGTGCAGGAGTGTACACCGCCGGTGCCGGTCAGGTTCCGACTAGACTGTGGTATACCTACTGCCCTACTGGCCACATGCCAACGGGCTGTGTGACATGTAGTATGAGCCTAGTGATGTGAACACAGTTGAACGCCGGGACGGCGGTGCACGAGTGTACACCGCCGGTGCCAGTCAGGTTCCGACTAGACTGTGGTATACCTACTGGCCACATGCCAATGCCAGAAGCTCATCAGCAATGAATCCTTAGTTCGGACTAAGCTTATTAGTATTTAGTATCGACGTAAAGTTGCTAGTCTATCGGTTTTTTATCGGATACATTTCGGAGAGTGTGCATCGGATCTGCACGATCTAATTCCTTCCTGCCCATTTTTCTATCGGACTGCCAGAGCGGGCACAAAAAATCGTCACCGCTTTATGGTTGATATTCCGAAAACCCGTACGAAGCGCTTTGATTCCACATTTATTGTACAAACTGCTAATCTGTGGAATGCGCTGCCTGAATGCGCGTTCCCCGATGGTTTTAATCTGGGTGTCTTCAAATCACGAGTGAATCGGTTTCTTCTAGGCAAGCGTGCTCCAACGTAGACCGCATCGTCACTTAACATCAGGCGAGATGGTGATATCAAACGCAAGCATATTTAATTATTTTAAAAAAAGCCACCGACGTGTTTTTATATTATTTAGAATAAAACTGTTGTTTGTTTTTTGAAGGTTTGTCAGTTTTTATTTATCTACGAAACAAACAAGAGTTGTTGTTGAGTAAACAATGCGTATTATTCAACTAAATATAGGTATAGGTCATCATAGATATAGGTAGGTACTTTTTGTCTTTTTCCTTAGATTAAGATGCGAGCTGGCGGGACGCCGGCGGAGCGCGCTCTGCCGGTCCACGCTGCCCTCGCTCACGCAGCGCACAGTAGTCACTGGTGTGCGCAGTGCGCACTACTGCGCACCGCACGGACCGTACATAGCCACAAAAAACGTGTTTGCCACCCTCACTTTATTTTTATCTGCCCTACAAATCTGCTCCAACGTAAGGACAAGTGGGAAAATTTCGTTCAATCCACGTGTAAAGCAACGATGTAGGCAGAGTCTGTTGCGCCTCTCGAATGAATAGCGGGGGTGATGGGGAGATCGTCCCACCTGTCCGGCAGGGCAGGGTGTGTGTTGTGATTGCATTACCCCGAAAGGCGTGACGAGTCCCTGCGGTATTACCGTCTTGACATTGATCTGGTTGTAGGGGGTGAGCGCCAGCGAGCGCGACGCCTTCTCGTAGGAGCAGTACTGCTTGCTCCACGTGGTGGTGCCGAACGCCTCTGCAACACGACACACAAGTCAGTTGTCCAGCTCGTCGAGGGGTGTTGTGTATAGAACGGCTGACACTGTGTCAGTACGCGGCGTCAGGTGAGCTCCCGCACTACATCTTGTTTATAATGGTACACACACCACTACATTTCAGTTTTATTAACTATTGGTATTTTCGGTACTTAATCACCCTTTCGGAGGTAGGCTAAAACTCCAGCAGTGGACTGTGAAAAGGCTGACTATGATGGTGATTTTCGGTACTTTCGGCTTTCAGGGTGTTTACCATTTCCGCGTAACCCTGTATAAATAAAGCACCTCAGTGATAGGCTTCCGTTCCGAGCCGCGGAACACACACATAGACACCTCCCGACACAGGCGACACCCATAGCAGACATTCAAATGTATCTGATCTGCCCAGCCGGGGTTCGAACCCTGGACCGGCTAATAAAGCAGACGCTCTACCGCTGAGCCATACCGGTTATCGTAAAGCACATGATCTACACAAGCTGTGCGGCGTGATGTTGACGAGTCTGTAGATGGTATAGAGACAGACCAGGCTAGTTGAGCCGTAGGTTAAAATGTTGGGTACTTGTGCCGTCAGTATTATTTTGTGTTGGTAGTGAACAATTAGTTGCCCCTCGTAGTTGAGAATGGGGTCGCGCACGAAATGACCCTTCGAGATATTTTTTCTAATCTACACAACTAGCGTATGCGTAAAACAAGTCCAAACGGGTTTTGAGTCGAAACGTCCGAACGCTCCTGACTTCTTGTTATTTAGTTATAAGTGAGTGCATTGTTTGAAGGAGTGACAGTTCCAGCTGCATGAGGCAGGTGCCACTGTCGGGCGTGTGGGACTCGCGCCAGTGTAGCCACTCACTCTTCTCCATGAGGAACAGGTAGCCGGCGCGCGACACGCCCCCCGCGCCCTCCTCGCCCGTCTCCTCCTCCTTGTGCTGCAACACACACACGTGTCTCAGGTATACATGCGTACGGCGTGTACGTTCGAGCCCGTCACGGCTGAGCGGATGGACGTGTGGTATGGAGGTAGCTTGTACTTTGAATATGTTACTGTATGTAACGGCTGATGTTATTTCGCTATTTCAGGGTTGGTGCCGACGTCCAGATGTTCCGATCAGTCTCCGGACGGGTGACCGCGAGTGGTATTTACAACAGAGTGCTACTGGCAACCAATTAAGTATTTGTGATAACATAGTTCAAGAAACGAGGTCAAGTTACGGTGGTCATTAGTAATACCAAGTAAAAACCAGTGTAAGCTTGAGCTCAAGTGCGTAAAAAATATTACTTCAGTATCATTTAGAGTCGGTTTGTGACGTCACCCTCGACGCACGAGTCACGACCACTAAGTTTCTGGGATGACTACGTGGGGTGAGTGAGAACTTTGGGGATTATCAGATGCCAATATCTCGAGAACCATTATAGTTTTACAAATGAAATGTGTGATTGCAGGCGAGGGCCGGGACCTACAGGAACTGCACTTGGAGTTGTGGGGCTCGACACGACAGCACGGGCCCGTCAGTCTGTCCGCTGCACGGACACACTGCCGCGGCTGTACACATACACACTACTATATCAAAGTCATTCGCTTTGTAACAAATAGAGCGGAGGTGAGATAAAGCAGCGGGGTCGGGAGGGAGATGCGCTCACCATCTGCCGCATGTCCATAATCTTCTTCATGAGCGACTCGGTCTGCTTGCTGGTCTCGTCGAAGTTGGTCCGCGTCTGTAAGGCACGCACACACACACGGTTACTCGCCACACAGGCGCATGCGCACACACATGCGAGTTCACACACAGACAACACGATGGACCCTGCTCTGTGTGGGCCTGCCTTGTTTGTACGTGTCGTGTCCGGCGGACAGCACGAGCACGAGCAGACGGCGCGGTGTTGTTACCTGCCAGTGGCTGCCAGCGTGTGAACTCCGCCGACACGAAGTACAAGTGTCATATTCTTATTAAAAAGCACTCTTCAAAAAGTTAAACATGCTGAACACTGTCAGTCGGGTGATCGTATGATATGAAGGTTTTAACTATTCCGAGGAAGCGCCGCGCGCGCAGTCGGAACGCAGGCGCCGGGCGAGGAACTGACGCCCGAGACAAGGCCGCGGGCACACTACCTTGGACTTTATTCATTTAACATACAATTAGATGGTTAATAGTACGCATTAGGGCTTAATTGTACTGTGAATATCAGCAAATATATAATTGGTACGATAAGTAAAAAAATCACGACAAATCTTTACTCTGGCCTGCACATCGCGACAAAACTTCAACTACTCCTTTTGCCGAGCGACCTCGTATTCCCCGAGTAAACTAGGCGGCAAACTAGGATGGGACGCGAGGGTTTCATTATGTATTTCTTAAAACATTATTGTCATTTGCAGAGACAGAGTGCGAGTCGTATCGGATGACGGAGCGTTAGTGGAGGGAAGGCCCACGTTAGGAAGCGTCTCGCGTCAGGCCGCGCCGGCAGCCGCCACCTGCAGACGTGACAGTGACAGAGGCAGTTACCCGCTGTATGCGCAGCTGCAGGTCGCGCACGCGCGGCTCTGCGTCCGCGTGCACGTCGTGCGCCGTGTGGTAGAAGGTCCACCAGCCGAACACGAACCCCAGCAGCGTCTCCACCAGCTCGAACTTCTTGCGCTCCTGCACGCCCTGCAGCTGGAACACGTACTCCAGCGACGCCTGGCAGAAGTCGCGCTCCGCCATGTCGAGCGCCGCGTCCGCCTGCACACGACACGTCTGCGTCACGCCGTGTCTCGGACGTGTCCGCGTGAGACAGTCGGCGCGCGCGCGACACTCCACGCGCACATTTCATATCCCACACAGGCACACACTCATACCACGAACTGTCCCCATATTATTACTATTGAGTACATTTTGATGCCACTAAGAACTAAGCTCTTTACGTGTATGTGTGTGATGTACCCTTCCTGCAGCTCAACGATAATCATTTATGGACGAACGTGACAATAATGTGACGTGCCGAGGCCAGCATTCATGGAGCGCCAAGTACTTTGGCGTGGTACTTTTCTGTAACATTTCACTGATGTTTACCTACTTTAATAATTAATTTTTAGAAAAACCAATAACAGATAGTCAAAACAGAGATTGAAAGTCTTCATCAAAACTTTAGAACCACATACCAAAACGTCATATTATGTCTATGTATTTTAGGTTTATGTTGAATTTTTCAAAAAACGCTGAATCAATTTTGATAAATTTTATATGAGACCACCTCTTAGGTATGCCCTACCAAAAAAAAAAACATCAAAATAAATTCATAATTAGCGGAGCAAGCGCAGAACAAACATACAAAAAATATACAGTCGAATTGATAACCCCCTCCTTTCGTCAGTTAAAAATTGCATTAATATTTTGGGATAAGTTTTACATTTGATGAAACAGGCTGTCCGGCAATCAACTACGAAAAGAGAAACATTTCCAGATGGCTATTTATGTATGTGTGTGTGGCTCGTACTATCAACTAGCGCTAGGCTAGCCAATCACAGGACACCACATACAAATGACAATTATTTTTTGTTCAATAGAATCGGTTGAACTGCGAATGAATAAGTTTCTTCTTGCTGCTTCATCGTAAACCGCATCATCGCTTTACATCAGCTAGGTGGTGGTCAAGCGCAACTCCATTATTTATTCTAAATAATAATAATTATAAGTGAAAACTTTTGATGGCTTGCGTCCACTATCTACCTAGTTATTAGCTATCTACTAATTAGTTTCAGCTGTTTGTTTTCCGAGTATTGTAAAATAAATATAAAATAGAAAAGGAAAGACTGCAAGAGTATACCTGCCATGAGGACGACGATGATTTCATTAATTCGGTATGCTAAAAAAAAATAACCTATGCCAATTCCAAAACCATTTCGAGATTTTATGTTACCAACCCTTATTTTTCTACTCTGACCTTTTAAAACGATAAGATGCCATTTATTTTAACATAAAACTAAGAAATCATTCGACTTTCATTGACCTCTAAATGACGTCACATTGTAGCATTTTATTTTCTGTGCCTTTTAAGAATAAAAATATTATACATTTGACACACTGTTCGTCACACAGAATAGAATATTTTTTCATTTTTGTGGTTTGACTGTCTGGTTTTTTTCAGGGCTGCCAATATGGGGTGCTTTTTTTGGTGGGGGTTGCTTCTCAACGCAACGAAATTTTGTGCTATATGGTGACGTCACATAATTTCAATTTTCAAAAAAATATTGTAAAATAACTACTCAATAGAAAACAATTACATTGTTAATAATGTAGATGCTTGTCCAAAACAGTTCAAATTTCATAAAGTGACTAGTGCTACTATAACCAGCACATTTAAGTCTATTAAAGTTAAGAAATCGGAAGATCTTTGGGGGATGTCAGTCCGTTTCATCGCTGAAATAATTGACCACTTGGCCCCTTATTTAGCTCATATATTTAACTGCTGTGTCGACAGTAATGAGTTCCCCGATCTTATGAAATGTAGTAAAGTTATCCCTTTATTTAAAAGCGGCAGTAAAAAAGATCCTAGTAACTTCAGACCAATTTCCATTCTACCATGTCTTAGTAAAATTTTTGAAAAAATTATGTTGAATCAATTGTCTTCTTTCTTTAACATTAATAAATTATTGTACGGTAAACAATTTGGCTTTTCCAAGGGTTGTTCTACAGTTGACGCGGCCTCAAGTCTCGTAGAAAACATCTATGAGGCTTGGGAGTCTCACCTTGATTCCCTTGGCATTTTCTGTGATTTGTCAAAGGCATTTGATTGCGTTAGCCATGAAATTTTACTATGTAAACTATCGCACTATGGGGTCACGGATGATGCTTTAATGTTGTTGAAATCGTATCTATGTAGTAGGACTCAGAATGTTGACATCAATGGCGTACGATCAAAGGCAGCTAATGTATCTATTGGAGTGCCACAGGGATCAATTCTAGGCCCATTCCTCTTTCTGGTCTATGTCAATGATCTACCGTTCCTGGCGCGTAAGCATTGTGAAATTATTTTGTTTGCCGACGATACATCTTTATTATTTAAAATCAATAGGAGAAACTATGACGTATCCGATATCAATAGGTCACTTAGCTCTATTGAGAGGTGGTTTAGTGTCAACAACTTAATGCTAAATGCCAAGAAAACAAAGTGTGTTAAGTTCACTTTAACTAACAATATTACCTTGCCGAGTATAGTAATTAATAACGAACAGCTTGCCCTATCGAAAACCACTAAGTTTCTTGGCCTCACATTGGACAGCAAACTCCAATGGGGGGCACATATTAAAGAACTATCAGGCAAACTGAGCTCAGCAGCTTATGCAGTACGAAAAATTAGAGAGTTGTCAGACATAAAAACTGCAAGAATTGTTTATTTTGGCTATTTTCATTCATTAATGTCGTACGGGTTATTGCTCTGGGGTAACGCAGCTGACGTACAAAGTATCTTTGTCCTACAAAAACGCGCGGTTAGGGCTATCTATAGACTAGGATATAGAGAATCCCTAAGAGATGTTTTTAAGCAGGTTAAAATTTTAACATTGCCAAGTTTATACATTTTTTTAAATATAATGTATGTACGTAAAAACATACACAGATTTCACAAAAGAAGTGATATGTATAACTGTAAGACAAGGAACAAGTCTAAACTTGTTCTGCCAAAGATTAGACTAGCCAAAACTGGCAACTCCTTTGTTATGAATAGTTTATTATTTTATAACCTGCTACCCGAAAGCCTAATAAACAAAAATGACACTTCGTTTAAGGAAATAGTAAAAAAATATTTAATACAAAATGCTTATTACAAAATTAATGATTTTATCTGTGACAAAGCCTCTTTGCGCAAATTGTGTTTGTACTGTAAAGATATATGTAATTAATTCTATGGACATGTTTGTAAATTTTTGTGATAATGTAAGTGGGTGCCTATTATTTTATTTTTATTACTGTTGACATTTTATTTTATTTTAATTTAATTGATTATTTACACTTTTATTATAAATATTGTATATTTTGACGTTCATAAGTGTACACTAATGTACCCATATTTGATAAATAAATGAACTGAACTGAACTGAACAAAAATATTGAAATTAGTTTCTTATCTACGAAATAAAAATATTAAAAAAATACAAAAAAATAACTTTACATACCGAATTCTGCGAGATAACATTTGCGGCGCATTCTTTTTACAAAAACTTGGATAAGTTTGTTAATTAATTAAATATAATTTTCATATAACATTGGACATAATTATGAACATGACACGCTAGTACCACCAGACCAGACGCCCAACCAGCGGCGCCACGTACGTACCTCTTGGAACACATTATCCGGTTTCTTGGTGGAGAGGGAGAGCGTGCGCTCCTGGCTCTGGCAGAACTTGGCCGTCTTCTTGTCGAACTTCTTCTTGCCTTCCTGAAACACCAACACTTCACTTCACTTCACCTCATCACACGACGGCATCCTAGCTTCTCTTATACACCTATATAGTCTCAAACTCTCTACTTATATAAAGCACTGGCTGCGCCCCGTAGTTTCACCCGCGTAGATTACTCCGTATATCATCTGCTATCTGCCAGTGAAATTCTCGTCGAAATCGGTCCAGCCGTTTTGGAGTCCAACATACATACATTGCCTTTTCTATACAAGATTTTTAAGAAAAAAAGTTTTGTGAGTTTGTTTTGAGGTTCGTCAGTTTTATTCGTGATAATAATAATAATGAGTGACAGCAAGTACCTTGCCTTAGCTCACGAGGTTACCGCCATGTGGGATGTTGACTCGACGATCATTGTCCCGATAGTAGTATCGGTGAACGGTCTTATAGCGAAGAGCCTCGACCAACATCTTAAGAGGCTCTCGCTAGATGGTTGGGTCAAGGGTCAGATGCAGAAGGCGGTAATCCTGGACACGGCACGTATTGTCAGGAGGTTCCTCACTCTGCAGCCCTAACCACCGGTAGCTTGGGCCCTGCCCCGCTGCCGGCGGCACTCTAGGTTTAGGTTTTTTTATAATATTTTGTTTTTATAGGAAATATTGTAAAAAAACGTAAATTTAAGAAGTAAAATAAATATCTGAATAATGAGTGAGAGAGAGAAAGAGAGAGAGAAATAGGCACTGTTGCCTGTATAATAATTTGTTTGTAATTAGCAGGTGTTAGTTATTAACGTAAAACATAATAAGTGTGATTAGTACAGAACAGATCCACCAGTCGAGCAGTGCGCGCGCGCCGCGGCGGGCGGGGCCGACTCTGCCAGGGCGCGCCGCGGCACTGCTCGGACACGTTCACGTGTCCGAGCAGTGCGCGCGCGTCGCGGCGGGCGGGGCCGACTCTGCCAGTGCGCGCGCGCCCCGTCGGGCGGGGCCGACTCTGCCAGGGCGCGCCGCGGCACTGCTCGGACACGTTCACGTGTCCGAGCAGTGCGCGCGCGTCGCGGCGGGCGGGGCCGACTCTGCCAGTGCGCGCGCGCCCCGTCGGGCGGGGCCGACTCTGCCAGGGCGCGCCGCGGCACTGCTCGGACACGTTCACGTGTATTTATGGTTTGCGTTTTTATTTTTTTAATTTTTTTATGCCATAGATGGCAAACAAGCAGACGGGCTGCCTGATGTCGTCAACAAATGTAATGTAATAACTACTCGACGACAAACATTCGCGGTGTTTTAGAATGTAGTTAACGGAATGTAGGCAAGTAGTCTGAAAGAGTTTCCCGCTCGGTTGTAGACGGTCGGCGCACTGGGTGTGGAGTGGTCGTACCTTGACGGCGCCGATGTGGTCCTTGCGGAACCGCTCCAGCGGCTGGATGATCTGCTCGTGCGCGCGGCCCAGCTGCAACACGACACCGGTTACTGTACGTCACTGCATGTTCAAGTGAACCAGGGCAGACTGACCCACTGCCGGCTGATACTCGGCGCCACCACCACCACCGCCAGCCTGACTGAGCTCAGTGCAGCTCACCTCGGAGCACTGAACCGAACCAGTGCGCCCGCCCCTGGGACAGTGATATCTAGCAGAGGTGACGCCGACAGCGCGTCCTGCGGGCGGAGGCGCGCGACCACATCGCGTACAAGTGGTGCGCCGAATATCTATATCATCTGCCTTCTCTTATATGTTCAAAACTAGTTTGTTTTTTATTATTGCATAATAGGCTTGCGTTTGACCGCCACCTCGCCTGCTGATGCGGTCCACGGTGGAGCATGCTTGCCTGGAAGAGACCTATTCACTGGCAACCTGAAGACAACCAGGTTGATTGGCTCGAGGCAAGTCGCTCGGTGAGGGCGAGTCCCGAGTGAGCGAATAGGTACATCCCGTTTGGTAAGTATCCCATTTGGTAAACCACTTAAGATACCTACTAAAAACAATCGCTCGTTTCGTAAACTATTTTTTATTGTTCAAAAATTTAATCCCGTTTGGCATACCATTACTTTTGTACGGTACAGTCAGGTCCAAAAATCAAATTATTTCATTTTTTTTTTCTATATTAGCATTTGCCCGAAGCAGAAATTGCGACGCGGACGTGTTGCTTACGAATGACGCGGGCAGGAAGCGGACCGGTTACTTGACACCCTCGGAGCACACTCCGTACCAGTTTCACTTTCAACGCCGACGTGACTACATCGGACAGGTTCGATTGATTCGTTCGTTCGAGTGGACATGTCAACTCAGAGTCGTCGAGTGTACGGTGGGTGGGTGGAACCGAGCGGCCTAGTCCCGGCGCATGCGCGGAAAGTGAAAGCTCGAGATGCGCCAACTCGTTCGAGGTTCGCGTCAACAACCAGATTTTAATTCTAACAGTTTTAACTCGTATCTTATCTATACGAGTTGCCGTGAGAATCATTACACGTATGCAAATTAGAAACGGGTTCATTAGTAAACTACGATAGTCGGTCTGAAAACGAGTTCCAATGTAACGGGACGCACGCACACTCGTGTTTCCATTGTGAGAGACATTTCTCTGTGGTAGGTAGGTATACACCTATAGTATATCGGCGAGCGGCCGACTGTCGGGAGCGAGCGAGGCACAGTTGTTTGTACTGACTGCTATCGGTTTACTAATTGAGTGAATCGGCTCCGTGTCGCAACGCACCGGTCGCGCTCCTCGTGCAGTCGTCAGCGCGCGTGCCGTATCAGGCGGCGCCGCTATCAGCACGGACGCGCATTGTTTGTGAATCACGATGCCTCCATGCGCGCCTCGTGCCAGGGCCGCCACGGCAGCTAGCCCACTTTCCGACCGCTTTGTTTGTTGTCTTTTCTTCCGGTAGTCGACACACACATTCGTCAAAAAGGCTCGCGGATGTCGCGTCGCGGAACACTTCTCATTCAAATTGTATTGTTGAGAGAAAGTAAGCGTCTCCACAAAGGATGACGAAAGAACTGTGGGACTGGGCTTTGGTTCAAGTGTACTGTAGTTAAAGCGGTACAGGAAGTGACCTGCCCTAGTGTGCGGGCCGAGGGAAGCGATGGAGCCGGAGCGACGCCGTGTGGTTGTCGAGAGGGTTATTGTAATTGGAGGCAGGCAGTGTAGTGTAACGAGCGGCCTCGCTGGCACGCCGCGCTGCTGGTGCGGAATAGAAAGTGTTCGTGAAGGTCGCGCGCGTGTTTACAAACACGGCGCCCGCCTCTGTCTCACACTCACACCCACCGACCGGTGCTCTGACTCTAATCGGGAGATACAAATACAATTAATGTCAATGAAGTGAGTAGAAACACGTGTCATATCTGTGGTAGGCAGGAACAGTAACAGAACGGGAATGTTCAAGCCAGAGGTCGCGGCGGCGGCGGCGGGAGCGCGAAGCGTGCGGTCAGCTGGCCAGTCCCGGTGGAAAGCGCGAGTTCCCCTGACATTGGCTCGTAATCGACAGTAGGAGGCGCTCGGCGCACGCGGTGCCGCGGGCCGCACCTGCGCGCGCGCACTGCTCCGAGCTCCGTTGTGGCTAAGCTCTACACGGATTTTTCAGAAGACAATGAGACCACGATCGGCGTCACTTGCATATTATTTTTCTTCCTTTACCTATACGATATTACATCACAATCATGCATTCACTTTTACACTCGGCGTCATTCTACTGCAGAGGTTTTGGATAGTTCTAATTATTTCGTCCCCCAGAAGCATCGCTGAGGTCTATTTCACAAAACTACAAAAAAAAAATTGTTCCCAGTACAGATGCGAGAGTAGTAGTTGTATCCACACATACCGGGATACCACACATACCAATATTCGCATATCTAGCGTGTTTATTTTACATGTAACATAAAATAAATGAAATAAAATGAATGAACATTTTCCCCGCTGATCCCGGTATCCGTGGCTACTGGCTGAGTGCAGCAAGGTCGTGGTCGGCAGTAAGTATACAGTTACCATGCGGTCCCGCTCGTCCTCGATGGTGCGGATGAGGTGCGCGAAGTGGTGCAGCGAGCGGCTGATGACGCGCTCGTCCTCCGTCATGGAGGCGCCGACGCACGCGAACTCGAACTGCTCCATGCTGGCCGCCAGCGCCAGCTGCGCCGCGCCCAGCCCTGCGACCACCGCGACAACTTAATAAACAAGTCGACCGTACTAAAACGAAGGGGCACAACAACAAAAAAAAACCCATCATCATTTCACAAGTACCAGAGCCAATCCTAAAATTAAAATGTTTTTTTTTATTTGAAGTTCGTCATACTGTATTTTTTTTTGCAAAGTTTCATGCATTTATCATAATGACTATAGAAGTTAGAAAGTTCTAAAGAATTAAGACGGACGGACAAAACGAACTTATAAGATAAGGGTTCCTTGTAGTACTATGGAACCCTAAAAAAATATTTTAAAAAATCTGTAAATTCCCAAGGGCCCCGTTTCAATATGTAAATGTGGACGGTTTGTACGTGTAGATAGGAACTTGCACGGCGTTGTGCACGACACGCGCAGACCGCAGAGCCGCACGCCGCACGCTGCAGGGAACATCGGAATGCTGATCGGTAGCGCGTTTGCCTTCCGCAGAGGATCCCGTGATCCATCTCCAATCGCGAATTAAATGAATGTCTTTTGAGTCTCCAATCACAAGCCGCCATTCGATACCCGCCCGCAACCGACGTGGCTTACTTTTGCAAAAGGTAATTTTGAGTACATGCGCCGTGCGCAGTCACTTGGTTATATTATAATGTTTGTCGGAGCCACGCTCGCGCGGTCTCCTGGCGCTGCAGACGGAGACTCCCGCGCGCCGCCGTGCAGCTTGCACCCGCATGTCACATTCTCCATCAGCTGCGTGTTGTATCCGTGTGTAGTGCCAGTCGCGGTACATTCACTCCTTATATTATATATATATAACTAGCTGACCCGACAGACGTTGTCCTGTCTTAGAAATGAAAAACACGCGAAGTTAAAATCATTGTTAAGTTTTCTGAAATTTTCCAATTTTCTTTTTTTTACCATAATAACCTTCTACAAAATATACGACCCTTTTTGGCATTTATTTATTTAATAAGATTTATTAAGTACCTACTCAACGTACACTACAAAGTGCGCTACAAACAGCTTAAGATGAGCTGTACGTTCAAAGGTTGCTGTACATTCCGGAGGTCAAGTTATTTGGAACTATTACTGACGATTGTGATGTCTGTAATTTCTGAACTACGAAATCAATGTCTTTGAAATTTTTACGGGACGTTTTTCAATGTACCTCCTTTCTAACAAAAAAAGATTTAATGAAATCGGACTACGCGGTAATGATTTACAACTAAGTACACATTTTAACTTTCATCCCCTCTCCCAAGGGAACCATGCAACATTTCGGGATAAAAAGTATCCTATAACCTACCTCGGAATACCTATGAACTCAAATTATGCTAAGTTTCATTTGAATCTATTTAGTAGTTTGGCGTGATGCGCGGCTCAGATACAGACAGACAGACAGAAATGTAAAAATTTACAGTTTTGACTTCAGCATCGAAAATAGAGCCTTCAAAAAAAAAAATATCTTCAATGTACAGAATAGGCATGATGACTAATTTTTTTTTATTACCTCATAAAAAAGCTGATCATAAATAGAGCACATCAACGAAGACAAAATTAAAATTAGTTCACAAATAAATAAGATATAAGCAGATATAAGCATTTTAATTTCATGCTAGACAGAGAGCGCACTATACTGAGCCGTGACGTCACGGCTCAGGAGCGCCATACAAATGCTATACTAACACACGCTTTGTGAGAAAGGGATAGAGCATCCCCTCCCTATCCCCACCTAAAACTTTAAACGCTCATATCTCAGAGATTTATCAGCCAATTTAAATTATTTTTCAGTATGTGTAATGTATTTAGTTATATTCCTCGCTAAGCCGGTTATTTGTAATAAATTAAACATGAGGACACATGCCTATTGTTACAGTTTTTTATTATAAGTATAGATAGTATACGTATAGAGTGATTCTATAAACAGAATAATATTCACACATGCAGGGATCACTAACAGACTAGGCTTGGTTGCACCATACTACTACTTCAAGTTAAGGTTTATCACAAAGACAATAACATAAACGCCGACTTTAGCAGTTACTGTGAAATGCGTTGCACCAGCGTATTCACTAGCATAGTTAAAGTTACCTGAGTTGCTTACCGGTACTTTCACTGAAATGTTAAACCTAAAATAAGATGGTGCAACCCACCCCAGTACATGAGTAACATGTACAAATGGATTTAGAAAATAATGTTATACTGAAGTGTGTAGTACGCTCGTCTTATTTTTTTAATTGTCTATAATATTTTAAAAGCAAAATAAATATAATTGTTTCCATGATGGTAAATATGTGTGCAAATGAGCAAATCGTCGCATCAGGGAAGTGACGAGGAATGCGCGGGCGCACGATAAGGAGCACCGCGCCGCCGCCTGCGCCCCGCGCCCCGCGCTGCTCTGTTACGTATATTATAACAGCCATTCGCAAAGGATCCTCTGTCTGATAACAACATAACAGAGGTTTCTAACATCGGATTCATTTACTAGGTAGGTATGGACAGTGAGCGCGCGTTGACCCGCTACGTAGATAATGGGTGACAGCTCCTCTCCTCACGGAACGTTTGTGTGATTCATTCGTTTACACTTGACACGGACGCGGCGGGTGTCCGCGAGCGGCGGCCACGTGACGCCCCGTGGCTGTCCCTGGGCCTGCTCAAGATATGTAAGGACCATTATATTAATATATTAAACACGTGAGCCGTTTGAAAAAAAAAAAAAACTGTTTGTAATCAGGTATCAGTGCCTCAGTAAGGTAACCAGCAGGAATTATTATTTAGTTGGAAATAAAACTATTTTGTTTTGTTTGTTTTTGTTTTTTGTTTTATTTCTTGACCCCTCCCTCCTTGGTGAGATTTTATGGGAACCTTCCGAGTCGGAAGGTTCCCATAAAACACGTGAGAATAAGACACTAAAAAAGTTGAATATTTTTTTTCTTTGATTTTAGTCATGTACTTATATTCTTTAAAAGTTGACAAGATTTTCAATTTCAATTTTAGATAGCCCGTTGGTCCAGTTGGTAGTGAACCTACCTTCTGAGCTTGGGGGCATGGGTTCGATTCCCACGTAGGACAAACATTTATGTGATGAACATTTGTGTTTGTTCTATATCTGGTTTTTATATCTATTTAAGTATGTTTTAAACGAAAAAATTAAATTGTTATAATAATTGTTTTAAATCGCGAAAGTTTAAAAATTACTATTTAAGTATGTATTAACTTGAGACTGTGACTTAACTATATATTATGTATGTATATCAGTCTCTGGCAGCCATATCACAAGCTTTGCTTAGTTTGGGGTCAGATGACCGTGTGTAAAAAAATTATTCCCTTCAGTTTAAAGGTTTCCCTCCCATTTTGAGGTCACGTAATTAATGGATGCCCCCTAACAAACCCCTCCGTCATTATTCTATTTGCGACAACGATACACATGTAAACACTCACAGACCACTTGTACTACATAAGGATAAATAAATACCTACAGTGAGTGACAGCTGAGGAAACTGAGAGTGATATCATTTGTTTGTTTTTGTTTCTGACTACAAGTAATGAAATAGATAAACTTGCAATACCTACTCCTATTAAGTACTTCTTTAGGTAAATAATAATAATAATAAATACGCAGGGGCGACTTTATGGCGAGGAGTCGGTGAGTGGCGACACCGTGTACCCCGATTTCATGGGGCTAAATGAGACCCCTGACCCCTAGTTTACCTTAACCGGCCCTCTGGGGGGTGGAAACCGCAAAAGCTAAGAACCTAAGCTCCAGGTGGAAGTGTTAAAAGGCATAACGCCGCTAGTAGCTCTTAGTGAAAGTGCAGCACACCTCTCGACACCCTAAGCCACCCACGCCAATGTTGCTCCTCCGGTACCAATAATGCAGCAGCCTTTATGGGGCCCATTTAATGGGTGGCAAGTCATCACCTGTCTAAATGTATTTTGAGATGAGATGATGATGAGGATAAGGCAGGTGCCGTTTCTCATCCTATAGATGTGTTCTCCTACCCACAAGTTGTTCACCTCAATAGCCCAGGTTTTTGAATCCTATACTGAACAATAGTTTTATATTGCATTATGTATATACCCACCCCATAATTGAAAGTGTACTCAACAGAGCCTCTTGGTGTTGGCTTTGGTCCCGCCAATGCCTATCAAAGGTCCGGGCTAGACCCATGTAAAAATTTAAATAAGGAGTAATAATAATAATTCATATATTCTCTGGCAGCTATATCACAAGCTTTGCTTAGTTTGGGGTCAGATGACCGTGTGTGCAAAAATGTCCCGAATATTTATGTATTTCAGGTATCATAATCTCATAGGAAAAAATTATAAATTACTAGCTGAAACCCGCTACTTGGTACGCGTAAAGCTCGGCCTACGGCCTCGCTACTACAACCCGTTATACCCTATGTGTTATTCTAATGTATAAGCTATATTATTGTAAACTTTCATAAAAATTACATTTGGTAGTTTTTGCGTGAAAGAGGAACAAACATCCATACATACAAACTTTCGCGTTTATAATATTAGTAGGAAGTAGGATGCAGTCACATTTCAAAAATTACAATTACTTACAACTTAAACACTACTTTTAATTTAAGGTAATGGCACAGAAGACATTACTACAAGGTAATGGCATCTCAGATGGAAACTTTTTTTTGATTCAGCGCATAATAACTATTATGATTGTATGAAACTCAGCTTATGAAATGAAATTATGCAGTGTTCCAGTAACCAGCAGCGTGCAGTGAGGCACCGAGGTATGCGGAGACACTCGTCAACAACTCTTTACATAGAGTCTGTGCAAAAAGAAAAGCGTCGTAGGTATTGAGGTTGCTTGTGGCTAATTTGCTGTTTTTGTTGCGTTGACAACACTGCTGTCATTGCCAGCACAACAAAAATGCTTGATACTCACAGATCTACTACCTATCTGTGTTGATACTTGGTAGGTACGTACCTGCTCAGTCCTCACTAGAACTTGGCTGCTAGTTATAGCTTTCTTCACTTTACTTATATCTAACTTGACTTTTTATATTATATTATCATTTTTATACTTAATATTAAAGTTTTTTTATTTTTGAGTAGTAATTTATTTTGTTTTTTATAATGTGTGTGTATTATCTTTAATAATGTGTAATTCGGTAAGTAAAGTTTTTTTTTTGTATTTTTTTAATATTTTTATTTCGTAGATAAGGCTATTTTAAGAAACTAATTTCAATATTTTTGTTTTCTATTGAGTAGTTATTTTACAATATTTTTTTGAAAATTGAAATTATGTGACGTCACCATATAGCACAAAATTTCGTTGCGTTGAGAAGTCTAAAAAAGCACCCCATATTGGCAGCCCTGAAAAAAACCAGACAGTCAAACCACAGAAATGAAAAAATATTCTATTCTGTGTGATGAACAGTGTGTCAAATGTATAATATTTTAATTCTTAAAAGGCACAGAAAATAAAATGCTACACCGTGACGTCATTTAGAGGTCAATGAAAGTCGAATGATTTCTTAGTTTTATGTTAAAATAAATGGCATCTTATCGTTTTAAAGGGTCAGAGTAGAAAAATAAGGGTTAGTAACATAAAATCTCGAAATGGTTTTGGAATTGGCATAGGTAACTTTTTTTAGCATACCGAATTGATGTTGAGCCAAAGATCGTAATGAAATAAACAAATGCAAACAATTATTACCAGGATATTTACTGTGATATGATTGTGGATGGAACTCCAAAATCCCAATATTTCAATATTTTTTTAATAGTTTAAAACAGTTTTTTCTTCATTTAATATTTTTTATTTGGGATAGACGAGGTGTTTAACCTGACTGTGGTTGGAACACTATCACATATGCATGTCTCAAAATGGACTTGGCCAGTTTTATTAATTTATTTAACCTTCGTGTCTCTCACTAATATTATGATTGCCAGTTTGTGTGTAAGTGTGTACGTTGTCCGTACTCTACTTCGTAACAGCAGAAGGGATTTGAATTAAACTTGAAATGGACATAGCTTATACCCCCTGGACTAACACAGGGGCTATTTATCCAGAACAAGTGATGTTTCCTGTGATGGGTGGAACCACAGCTGCTTGTTATGTCATCGTTTGATGATCGGCACACACACATACAGTAGCAATGAACAGCTACTTGTAACAAGATGTCTCGGTGTATCATATTTTTTTTTATTTTTTTTTACTTTTTCACCATGGACATAATTGTCCATGCCTTTATTTGCTCATTATTAAAAATTTCTCTTAGGCGTAATATTACAAGACTTTTTTAAATTAAACTTAAATACTAATGAGTCCATCTTTTTTTTTTTTTTTAAATATTTATTATTATCTATTTATATTTAAATATAGTTTTTTTTTTTTTTAATCTCTTAAAGTATCATAATAAAATAAAGGATAGTTTGACCAAGACAAAGGCGCCGAGCTTAAAGCAGGCCGGCTCCCGCAAGCAGCACCCGCTCACGAGTTGCCGCGTGTGCCAGCCATCGTTCTCCTCGCCATGTTTGAGGGAAGAGGGCGACCCGCCACACGACGCCGCTGCAAGAAGAAGCCGCTAAGTGACAATGACCACTCTAGGTGCTCACTCTATCTTGCACAAGACATTACTACTCAACTCATTACCACCAGCCATGGAGACCGTTGATCTTTGTAGTCCTTGGAGGATAATTTTGACTACCACTGCATCGTGACTTTGCATGGCCATTTTGAGATTATGCTCTATTATTCGCTTAGTTGTAACTCCTGTCGCCTTCCTCACGAACCTGCTGATAGAATCGTCGGTGTTGTCGGTGTAGTACACACAGCTGTCCGTGTGCCTTGTGACCGCGACAACAGCTTGCGGTACGCTGTCGTGAAGGCGCAACGGAGTCGAGTTTGTTTGAATGACGATCACCGATGCATAGGTCAGTCCTTGAGCTTCGTGAATGGTAAGGATGCGCGAACCTGTGCCTGTCCCAAAGCCCTCGTTGATCAGGGAATGCTTCTCCGCCTGGGTATGAACCAGGTATAAGGTGTTCCGGAGGTCGCTGGGAATTTGTACATCTCTATACTGTTCCGGCTTCAAGGAGTGTACTGCAGTTCTTGAAGAGTACATGCCTGTATAGACCTCGCTTAAGGCGTACGCGACGTCCATGGGGCTCCGGTGCGTGCACGTCAACTCTTGGCTGATGTTAGTTACCAAGTTTGGACAGTTGTAACTTAGCGTAAAGAGATTTTCTCTCTCAAGATATGGCAACTGATTTATATCTCCGATGAGGGTAACTTCGACAGCTCCAGTCGGGCCGCCATTACTATGGCTCCAAAGTGGTTCATGAGGGCCTCGTCAATCGTCAAGCGACTGCATCTGTCCGACTCTCTGAACCCATTCCCTAGGATTGAAGCCATTGTGCGCACCTTGAACTTTACGCTGTCTCCTATGCGGTGTGCGAGCTTTCCCCTTAGTTCTTTGGCTGCCTCGACTGTGGCAGTAGCTATAACGTCCTTCGCCTCGTCAAAGTGTTTCACTATGTTGGTGGTCTCACCACTTCCAGGGTTATTTGTGGTACATTCCAAGCTTCCAAACATGCCGACGTGTCAAGGTTTCCAGAAATAGCTTCGGTTTTCTCTAGAATCCTGTCGTCCAGCATGATCTGGGTGCATCGGGCGGTAACCACTATAGGATCATTAGTAGGAGTTGTGAATTTGGTCTGGCCTGTCCGCTGAGTTTCTGTCTCGTCTAAAGCCACAAACCCGGCAGTTGCGTTGTATGCCGCCATGTATTGCCCCGACATTATTCCCTTGATGACCTGGGAAGTGTCGTTGTTGTAGATGGCGGCGTCTGCTTCCTCGAGTCTTACTTTCAACAAGCTTTCATTGCCTAGTTGGAAAGGGTGCAGGATATTCTTGCAAGTAGCGATGTTAACTAACCTTGTAGCTTTTATAATTGCTTGAAATTCGAGGAAGGCATTTATGGCATGATCTAAGACTCCAGACGCTGGCCTTAGGATGGGTGGACTAACTTGACCTTTGTCTGCTCGCGTTCTGGTGGCTTGCGGCACTTTCGGTGTATCATGTTAGTGCCATTATGTTCTGCAAGGGCCAGACACCACTGAGAGGTCTGCACATACACATCACCACCAGTTCATCACACCTACCTACTGATTCCATAATGTTCATTTGAAATAAGAAATGGTTCATAAAAATGAATGTTGAGAAGCTAAACTTTAAATAAAACATGTCACTCAATATGAAGCGAGAATTAGCGAGAGATTACAAGAGATAACAACTTGTGTTTATCAGTGCTGTGCCATGATTATATCATTTGTACCTTTCTACACATTACATGTAGGAAATGCAAACAATGTCACTAAAAATCTCTGACACCAAGGCTAGCCACTCGCCCTGTACAAACATAGGTAGTTACTCTGAACAATGTTATTTCTAAATGTTCAGACTCTAGTATTTATATATTTTGTTGAGAAGGCTACATTAAAGGGGATTAACAGCTAATACATGAAATATAATTTCCTGCAGTTCTGAGATTCTTAGACATTAATTAATAGAGGTAGGTATTTGTTGATGAGTGTTAAGTAGGTCACTATTGTTTGTTTGTTATGTCAGCAGTGTTATCAGTCCATTGTCGCAGTTGGTGCCTGTCTCGTGGCTCGAGGCTGGAGTCGAGGACAGGCCAGTGTGTGTTGTCTGATAGGATGTGCCCACTACATCGTGCAGCTACCTATATGGCCTTTGCAACGCATGAGTAATGGCGCGACCTTGAACGCGCGCGCGCCTCGACCCGCACCGAGCAGCACTACGCGACACAGCCGCGTCACAACAGAGGGCTCGGGATACTCACGTTTCGCAGCTTGCACCACATCCTTGACTTCCTTGATGAGGCGCTTGATCTGCTGGCTGGTGCGCTCTAGCTCCTTCTCATGTCGCTGGAGGTTGTCGCGGAAGTGCGGGCTGTCCGCCAGGCACTCTGTGAACTCGAGGGGCTGCAGGCCCACGCCCATGGCGGCCGAGGGCTGCCCTCAGCTCGGCGCTATGCCACCGTCCGTGGCCACTTTCACCGTGCGCCCACACCCGGGCCCATCGCGCGCGCACACAACCACCACACACGATAAACAGACGGAATACGTATACAAGCGGTCGGGACCAGTTCAACACACTTCACTAAGTCTAGACCTATTATTGGCGATAAAATTACAAAAAAATCGTATTTTTACAGCTCGCAGGCGAAAACGCAACTTATGCGCAGCTGTCAAATAATTGACTGACATTTCAATAATTTTAATGAAAAATGTTGCTATGCATCGTTACAAAATCTCTCCCGCCCAAGTTTTAATTCTACCAGTTACTTATTTTTCATGTGACAAAAAAAAACCTCATACTAGTCACAGAACCAGTAAATGTTGATGGTGATGTGACTGAGACTAGATGGAGTGATGATATACGTAAAGCAGATGGCAGTGGCTGAATGCAAAAAGGCAAACATCGGGCAGAGTGGCGCGTCTTGCTTTGAGAGGCCTATGTCCAACAGTGGAATAAGGATAGGCTGATGATGATGATGACATTTCAACCTTAAATATGGGCAGTTAAATTTAGGCCCGTTAGAGTGGACTCCCGGGATTCATCCCCAGCATATTATTATGAATCCTTGATATTGTGCAGACACTTACTCGCGCATGGGACTTGGTTTGGTGTCTGGTACCCTACTATCTCGCACAGATCTTCCCCGCAGAGAACTGATGCCTGCTGGCCCCGCTACGTTGTGAGAACCTAACTCGCTACTGGGACATCCTTTATTTTTGTGCTATTCTACGTACCCTCTAATAAAATAAAAATAATAGTCTTATAATAGTTAATTCGTGTTTAACCGTGTTTAAAGAGTTCTTAGGATATGTATAAACGTCATAAACAATGCTACAACGTTTATTAATTAATACAATACAATAACACAAATTATTTTATTTACCAGTATGTACACTTACTTAACCTAATTTACAAGAACATGTGCAATATTTAATATAAAACAAATTGAATAAATACAGGAACGAGGCAAGTTAATGAAGGTTTCATTACTTGTAGTCCCTGCACTAGGCGATGATTAAAGCAGATGTTACATTTAAGTGCTACTACAATGGTAGTTTAATAATGATTTGGCAACATTCAACACGAAAACGTCAACACGTTTCATAGACTTGTGTGTCACATGACCATAAACAAAATGTAGAGGCGGAAATCGGCGGAATGATGAAATTAAATAATTTATTTTTATAGTTATCAAAAGATATTTGAATATTTTATTGCGTTTATGCATTGTAAACAATAGATTATAGAAGATAACATAAAACTGATGTAGTAAGCTATTTGGAAGCGGCCGGCGCGGGCGCGGCGTCCGCTGCGCCGACGGCGGGTTTGTCGTCTTCCTCAGACGCCTCCTCTTCATCGGAAGATTCGTCCTCGTCGTCAGACTCGGAGTACGAGTAGTCCCCGCCCTCCGCGCCTCCCTCCTCACCTGCGGGGAGTAATGAGTAAGATCGTCAGTTTTGCTACAGACAGTATTTGATTGATAGAGCAGTGTCGAGTGATAGAGCAGCACGCACCTGCGTCTCCGTACGTGTAGCCGGAGTAGCCGTCGCCGTCCTCGTCGTCGGCGGCGTGCGCGGCGCCCTGCCGCCCGTACCGGTGCGAGCGCGCTGCAAACACCACGGTCATGTTACAAGTCAATATAATATAATAATTATATATACACCTCCTTCCCTATACCGTACCGTACCGTACCCCATTCGTACGCATTCAATGGGTGATACCTATTAACATTTTTCTTCTGATTTGGCCATAACTAGCGTGTCACAATGGAGCAGCTAATTTGGTTAAATTTGATGATGTGTTCCAGGCCACGGCCAGACTTCGGCCACGGCGACTGCTTTGAACAAATAGGGTTACCTGGGGGGTCCTCACATGGCTGATATAACCAATGTTAGTTTGTTGGGGAGCAGTTGCTATATGTGTGGACGCCATTGACACAGTTGTAAGTAATATTAGAGGTGGTTTGTTTTTGATGTGTTCATCTAGGATATCTAGATCGTGCCTTTCATTATTCATTATTTGCCATCATGCTCTTGCCATTTTTATATATCAGAAACTGGCCTCCACTTTTCTGCTTACCTTGAAGTTCTCAGTAAAAGATGCACTTGGCTAATCGGGCATTCGGGCCTCCGAAGAAAATTCGCTTAGGTGCCCACTACTGCCCGCCTACTCAATGTTAAGGATGTCTCGCAGACATTCAAGGTGAAACTTATCAAGGGTACGAATGTGGCGGCGGTATGAGCACGGATGCCAGTGGACTGGGTTGGGTCGGTACTGACTGGACATGCTGAGGTCGTTGGTGACGGCGGTGGGGTAGCCGCACTTGGGACAGGGCGGCGCCTGGCGGCGGTCGAGGCGTACGCCGCGCCGGCGCACGTGCTCCTCGCAGAAGCAGGTCTTGCAGCGCAGGCACGAGTACTGGCCCAGCCGGTTGCAGGACTGGCACTTGTACGTCTCTGACTCGAGCACCTGGCACGAGGCCTGGTGCTCGAACTGGTCGTCCTCGCACAGGAACCCCTCGCAGAAGCAGCACCGGAACACGCGCCCGCCGTGCTCCCACACGCCTGCAACATAAATACTATCATGTTCTCTAGTTGCTCCGTTTGGCTCCACTACACTACATACAAAATAAAATATTAATAAAATAAAACCTATATACATAAAATTCAAAATCCCTGTTGCACGACTGACCTACCAACGCACAATCAGACCCGCTGCTCCTAGAGACATGACATTTGTGCTAATTACAGAGGTGTCAATGTAAACACACCCTAATATATTTTTTTTGGAAATGCGCATCATGTTTAAAAGTGGAGTCAATGTAATGTAATGTAAAAATGTAAAAAAAAAACTATCTTCCCATTAAAATTTGCTAAATTTCTAATGAATACTCCTGGGATATTCTATATATTATAATATACCCTGAAATAAACATGTTTCAGGATTTTTCGTAATATTCAAAATAGAAAGGCCACTTTTTGTCTTACGAGTGTGGCGGGCGACACAGCAACATACCTCGTTCACACTCCAGACAGACAGCGTCCATGAGCGGGCAGGTGCAGGCGTGCGAGTTGAGGCACTTGCGCCCGTGGCACACCCACGCCTCACAGTAGTCGCAGATTGCTCCCTGAGAGATGAACATCACTTACATTATCGTCTAGACCCAGAGCAAGGATTCCCAACCTGTCTTTTGTTGAGCCGCTCCAGATTGTAAATAATAATTTCATGCCCTCCTTTGTATTTTGCGGAACATCGACTCGAAAGAAGAAGATTACAAATAAACTGACCAAGTGCGAGTCGGGCTCGCGCACTGAGAGTTCCGTACCCCCACAAAGTACAATAATTTTACTATCAATTTTAAAACTGACTTCATTTTTTTTTTGATTCAGTGAAATTACGAAATGGTATGGCCGTCTACGTAACGAAATTACCAGTTATAACTTGGATTAATGAACAGAAATTTGTCACCGACTGACACTTGGCCATTATTTATTATTTGTTGTTAGACTCTTTAGAGTGTGTACTATAATCATGCCGAGTTTGATGCTTGTACGTATTACCGTTTTTACATTAGAGCTAATACAAAAATACGTTAAAAAAAATACGTTTGTTGTATTGGGACCCTTTCGTTTTTATTGTTTCTTAGTTAATACGCCGTAACATTACATATTCTGTGAAAATTTCAACTGGATATCTATTATGGTTCGAAAGATACAGCTGTTTAAAGGTAGGACGGACGTCGGACAGTAAAAGTAGGCATAGCGTCCCGCTTTTACCCTTTGTTGGGTACGGAACCCTAAAAAGCGCGGTGCGTGTGCACGGGGATCGTGTTGAGTTGGACTTGAAACTTGCTAACTGCGACTGACGACGACGCGTTTTATAACAGGAAACGACAAAATCAATAAACGTGGTATTGTGAAATGTTTAAATTACGCGCAAAAAATATTTTTTCTTTCGAAAATACTAACATATTCCGCCCCCCTTGACATTTCCCTTCGCCCCCCTTGACATTTCCCTTCGCCCCCCTGGTTGGGAACTCATGATCTAGAGGGTTATTAACACTGATCAGACAAACAAGGGAGCAATACATTCGCACCCGCCATGCCACCTTGACCTTACCATATCTCCCCTGTTTGTCTGATCTGAGGTCATTTATCTTGTTTCTGGGCACACATGTGTTTCAGCGGTCACTGAGTCTCTCTCTCTTCTCCAACATGGTGGTGGCATGGTCCAACAGCCTTCCTTACTTTATTCCTCCTATTTTTTCTTACTTCACTCTATTCTCAACATTGTCTTGGGAACCTTACAGCTCACTGATTCGGAACAATATTATTATTTGTACAAGTTAACAAAGTGCAACTAAGATGTTGGTCTCTGGAGTCTGGCTCGACACAGCAGCAGCAGGTACAGGAGGTGGGCAGACAGAAGAGTCTCGGCGCAGCACTCACCACCATGGCCAGGCCAGTGGTGTAGACGCCGGGGTGGCGCACCACGCAGTCGCCGGACTTCAGCATGCACTTCACCTTGCCGCAGTGCGCGCACGTCGGCAGCCGCTGCACCGCCGAGCAGAAGTAGCAGAACGCGCGGCTCTTCTGTTTCCTGCACACATTATACACACACACTCATTCTGCTAACACTGCACATTTTGAACTTAGAACAAAATTACCGAAAATATTGAATAAAAAATATCTTTCGAGTCCTGTCCAAATTTCAATAAATTTATTTGAGTACTTAAGGGTCCCTTTGCAGAATGCGTAGGTATAAAAGTCGTACTACTACACGCGCACTTAGTTAGTCGTACTACTACTTTCCGTGTACATACAGCGATGTTTTCGAGTTCGAGGTGCTGGTGTCAAGCGGCGTAGGTCTGCTTTCGACGGCGTCCGAGCGCTGACTGACACGCCGTTTCAAATGATAGACAAAATTAGACAAAAATAATCAAAGGAAAACAAACCTTATCGTGCATAATTTAAGCCATGTCGGTTCTAGCAAAATATTACAAAACGTTAGTAAAACTCTTTTATTTTTCCTATGCCTATTTGAAACATATTTGAACATTTTTTTGCGTCGTTTTGTTTATAAATATGCATACTAATAGATTGTATTTTTTTAATTGATTAAAAACATATATTTTTTGAGAAATGTGTTCCGAAACACCACTAGTTTTCGTAACTTTTGTGGTAGGAGGCTACGAAAAATATTTTTAATTAATTATTGATAATCATTTTATGTATAGTTTTTGCGTTGATAGTGTAAAAAAAGAGGTTTCTATCTGTAGATAATAATACTAAATGACTAAGTATTACATAGTCGTCGGAAACGGAACCTAAAGTTAGCTTATTTTATCAGTTGACGGGCTAACGTCCTTATTATACAAAAACCCCATATATAGAAAAATGCACTTTCAGTTTTTTTCAGATTTTCCATTATAGCTGGCCAACATATAATTTTCTTTCCTTAAAAACATAATTGAACTAAATATTACGAACATAAAAAAACAGTCTTGCCTTTCTCAAGTGATGGGCTTAACAAATCACACCACAAAAAAAATATGTATAAAGATTTCTTAACTTTTTTTTTATAGCTTGAGCTGATTGTACCAAGTTTCAAAATGTTGTAAAATAGTCTGTTTATTGAATCAAGTATCTAAAGTACCCATCACCCATGTCATTCTCCGGCCCTCCAACTACCCCTACGCAATTTGGTATACATTCTCTTGCTGCATAAAGGTGAACAAACACCAACTGCACTTATAATGCAGCTTACAGCTTTCTCTGCAAAGAGAATAACTTGCTATTCACATTCTCTGATGGTTTCTTGCTGCTAGCTATGGACAGAGTGGTTATCCTTCAGAGTTTGAAGCTGGCCAAAGGACTCTGGATTAAATAGATAGACCAGGGACAGACGGACCGCCATCAAATGGCGGAGCGCGGTCTGGATTCAACCACTTACTAACTTAACCTTCTTATATTAATTGTCTATTATAAATTATTTTGTATTACTTGAGTACGTAATTCAATCTTTTTTATCCCGCGTCGAAACGACAACAGACGAGTGAAACAACAGACAAATTAATTCAAGGCAAAAATTGAAGTTATTCACCTTCATAATTTAAATAACCTTGGTACTTTTGTACAGTTACATTTGTTAATTATGTAACAAAATAATATTTAGGTTTCTCTTTGTTATATTTTTCTTTATCAGATTTACATGCTTAAATGTATTATTTGAATTTTAACAAAGTAAATACACGTGAAGAATCTCCTCTGCTGTAAAAAAATATATACAGAGCAGGGATGTAACGGAGGTAGTTTTATCGGAACCGAAGGCGAAGTCGGAGTTTTTAAATTTGCTTTATCGGAGTCGGAGTCGGATTCGGAATCGGAGTCGGAGGCAACGTGTGGTTGAGGTGAACGTGTCGTGTGCGTAACAAATTAACAATAAGTGAAAAAATTATTGATGTTAGAGTGCACATAGTGCGAGTCTGGGGGGATTCCCCGCGCGACATGTATGAACCTGTTCATAACAGTCGACACAGGCCGCCGCCGCCGCTATGTTATGCTTCGACCTCCGATTACAACCTTCGATTTAAAAGTGTCGGAACCGAAGGTGTAATAATAATCGGAAGTTCCGACTTAACGGAACCGGAGTCGAAGCTCCGTAACATCTCTGATACAGACCAGGATGGTCATGTTATAAAAATAAATGCCCCAGTGAAACTAACTAGGGAGCCCTATAGCATATAGCATAGAAATCGGGGCATTGGGAGAAAAACAATTACTTCAGAGTAACTTCAATCCAACATTTTTGCTCCAAAATGGAAGTTAACACTCCCATTTTTAAAAGACATTAGTTTAACATTTGAACCATATATTATTACAAATTTTTATCCATATATTATTACATATATGTATACAGGATTACTTCGACATTTATTTTGTGAACTAATTTATATTTCTTTTTATATTGTGGAGGACAGTCGCCAGGGGGTCAGTAGTCCTTTAACCAGCGCCTGTTGATTTGGCAATATCAAAAATGTTATTCAAATGCTTACTAATTTTAAAGTTTGTTTTTTGGGGTTCCATTCCTCAAAAGGAACCATTTTTAATAATAAGTCCAAGCATTTATTTGCTCTGACAGCTACAACAGCATTGTAAAGAGCGTGTGTGAAAATAAGGTATGTTGTCAGATGGAGGTGCTATTCCGGAATGCTTTCCTGTGCCAGAACCAAGGTTAAGGGTTAAAGAGTTATTTTTTTATGATAACCCTTTCGTTTGACCAAACCAAGTCGCAAATCCTGAATGTATCTTTTTTTGTTGAAATTATTTAAGCGTATTTTTCATAGCGGCCCGTTTCCTATCATCTGACAAGGCTCGTCTTAGGAGCGGAAAGACAACGCAACGCAACGTGGCAGCACGCCAGCGATGCGCGCCGAAGGATGATAATAAGATTGACTACTTCTGGCACTTGTCGCATTCCATGGGCACGTTGCAGGGATGTTGCGCGAGGTCGACGTGCTCGCGCGCCGTGCGGATCTCCTTCTGTCGAAGCTTCTGCTTCTCCGCTTTCTTGCGCTGGCCGGTCTTCTTTTTAGGCATTATAGAACACTAATTAAACTCTTTTTTTCTGTGACGCACTAATTGAATTTTTGTTCAAAGAAGTGATTTTGAAACGAAAAAAATCTCAATGAAGGAAACTATCTTTTTCATGAAAATTAGAAAATTACAATACAAATTCGACATGAATTCCAATCACAGATGTGTATATCTGTGATTCCAATGAAATGACACTACCAGATTTGACATTGACACTGATCAGATCAGCTGTTCTGTTATCACTGTCACTGACAGTTTGACACTGACGTTATTTTCTCCCGAGAGGATTTCAACTTCGCACGTCTTGTGCATTTGGCAGTATCAAATAGGGTACTTGACTGACGTCATCCATAAACATGACATAATGAAAAAGCATATTTCATTGATTTTTTCATAAAAATATGCTTATTTTTTGTATAAAACACGAATAAAATAACTGTATTTTCGACATTTGATCACGTGATCGAAAACGGTCTGTAATAGGGTACTTGACTGTATTAAAAATATTATGCCAATTGACGCCATCCATAAACATGACATAATGAAAAAGCATATTTCATTGATTTTTTGATAAAAATATGCTTATTTTTTGTAAAAAACGCGAATAAAATAACTGTATTTTCGACATTTGATCACGTGATCGAAAACGGTCTGTAACTGGCTTCATCCCTAGTGACGTCACACAAATCTAAACAAACAGATTTTGTATTGATATTTGCGAATTTAATGTTGTAAAGCTATTTTGAGAGCGATTTATCCAGAAATTTTCACCAAAAACATTCCGGAGGTTAAATGTGAGAAGAATGGAGAAACATTTTGTGCAAGCAGACAGCAGTAACTTACCCAAAATTAATGTTTTTATGGTTGCATATTTCTTTAATAATAATCCACGTCATTGTTTCTACGCTGCAGAACTCAAAACGTAAAAACTACAATGTCAGTATTAATTTTTAATTGTTCTCCAAGCAAAACATTCAATCAAGTTGTACAAAAAGTATGTTGTAGTAAGTGGATATAACTATTTTGTTAGGTTATGTCGAGCTTTACAATGTTTAAAAAGAAAGTAACAGTACATAAAATAGTAATGCAATAAAAACACAAATTATAATAGAAATATATAGACTCAAATATGTACCTCAAAATGATCTTCGCACATAGAAACACTTGAATTAGCTCCAATACTTTTGGGTTCTCTACGAGCTACTTAGTTCCAACCACTTTTTGCGAGTTTTGGGGTCCATTGGAACAGAAACGAATAGTTTTTCCGGTGTTTTATGAAAGTATTTGTACATTGTGGCACTACACAACATTTATAAACCATTACTTCTATTAGAAAATTAGTGATTATCAAACTGTTGCTGCCTGGCTGCAGCTGTTTTGTTTTGTGTGACGTCAATCGTCGCTCGACCGGAGCTATGACGCAGGTCTGCGTTTTGGCGCGATATTTTTTTATTCAAACTTTAACATCGATTTATATCGCAAATACGACTGATATCCAGAAAATATAAATGCAGTATACATTATTTTATATCAGACAATAATGTGCAATAGTTTCCCAAAAGTAGTCAAATACCCTATTGGCTTCATCCCTAGTATAATAAGTACTCTGTGATCCCTAGTGACGTCACACAAATCTAAACAAACAGATTTTGTATTGATATTTGCGAATTTAATGTTGTAAAGCTATTTTGAGAGCGATTTATCCAGAAATTATCACCAAAAACAGTCTGGAGGTTAAATGTGAGAAGAATGGAGAAACATTTTGTGCAAGCAGACAGCAGTAACTTCCCCAAAATTAATGTATTTATGGTTGCATATTTCTTCAATAACAATCTACGTCATTGTTACTACGCTGCAGAACTCAAAACGTAAAAACTACAATGTAAGTATTAATTTTTAATTGTTCTCCAAGCAAAACATTCAATCAAGTTGTACAAAAAGTATGTTGTAGTAGGTGGATATCACTATTTTGTTAGGTTATGTCTTTACAATGTTTAAAAAGAAAGTAACAGTACATAAAATAGTAATGCAATAAAAACACAAATTGTAATAGAAATATATAGACTCAAATATGTATCTCAAAATGATCTTCGCACATGGAAACACTTGAATTAGCTCCAATACTTTTGGGTTCTCTACGAGCTACTTAGTTCCAACCACTTTTTGCGAGTTTTGGGGTCCATTGGAACAGAAACGAATAGTTTTTCCGGTGTTTTATGAAAGTATTTGTACATTGTGGCACTACACAACATTTATAAACCATTACTTCTATTAGAAAATTAGTGATTATCAAACTGTTGCTGCCTGGCTGCAGCTGTTTTGTTTTGTGTGACGTCAATCGTCGCTCGACCGGAGCTATGACGCAGGTCTGCGTTTTGGCGCGATATTTTTTTATTCAAACTTTAACATCGATTTATATCGCAAATACGACTGATATCCAGAAAATATAAATGCAGTATACATTATTTTATATCAGACAATAATGTGCAATAGTTTCCCAAAAGTAGTCAAATACCCTATTGGCTTCATCCCTAGTATAATAAGTACTCTGTGATCCCTAGTGACGTCACACAAATCTAAACAAACAGATTTTGTATTGATATTTGCGAATTTAATGTTGTAAAGCTATTTTGAGAGCGATTTATCCAGAAATTATCACCAAAAACAGTCTGGAGGTTAAATGTGAGAAGAATGGAGAAACATTTTGTGCAAGCAGACAGCAGTAACTTCCCCAAAATTAATGTATTTATGGTTGCATATTTCTTCAATAACAATCTACGTCATTGTTACTACGCTGCAGAACTCAAAACGTAAAAACTACAATGTAAGTATTAATTTTTAATTGTTCTCCAAGCAAAACATTCAATCAAGTTGTACAAAAAGTATGTTGTAGTAGGTGGATATCACTATTTTGTTAGGTTATGTCGAGCTTTACAATGTTTAAAAAGAAAGTAACAGTACATAAAATAGTAATGCAATAAAAACACAAATTGTAATAGAAATATATAGACTCAAATATGTATCTCAAAATGATCTTCGCACATGGAAACACTTGAATTAGCTCCAATACTTTTGGGTTCTCTACGAGCTACTTAGTTCCAACCACTTTTTGCGAGTTTTGGGGTCCATTGGAACAGAAACGAATAGTTTTTCCGGTGTTTTATGGAAGTATTTGTACATTGTGGCACTACACAACATTTATAAACCATTACTTCTATTAGAAAATTAGTGATTATCAAACTTTTGCTGCCTGGCTGCAGCTGTTTTGTTTTGTGTGACGTCAATCGTCGCTCGACCGGAGCTATGACGCAGGTCTGCGTTTTGGCGCGATATTTTTTTATTCAAACTTTAACATCGATTTATATCGCAAATACGACTGATATCCAGAAAATATAAATGCAGTATACATTAAATTATATCAGGCAATAATGTGCAATAGTTTCCCAAAAGTAGTCAAATACCCTATTGTATTTGTATTTATTTATTCGGATGTTCTGAATATTTATTATTATTATTTATTAGTATCACATTAGTATTTATATTCTCTTTGCTTATGTGGCTGATAGCATTGATGTGATGTAGGTAAAAGTGGGTAAAACTGTCATTGGCTGATAGTGAACTATTGATAAAAAAAATAAGAATCATCAAAACAAACAATTTTTTTGTTTGTGTTAGGCAGTTAGTTTTTTTAATTTCAATTAATTTCAGTATATAAAAGGTACTCTTTGGTGTTAGGCTGTGGTGTTAGGTCACTAGGTATTATTTGTGACCAATTTGTGACATTATCAGAATTCTAGTAAGTGGTGTGTGTGGATATTTACTTTACGAGTAGCGTCGCGTCGTGTGCTGTGGTCGTGTGCAGGAGTACCTAATAGTAATAGCTGTATATTACTTTACTCTTTGAGTAATAGTCAAAGAGTACCTTTTTATAAACTGAAGTATTTAACCGGTGTGAAGTTGGCAGCCAACTTTGGCTGCCAATAATCCGACTAAATTAAGATGACTTTTTTTGTGAAGTTAGCAGCCAACACGATTACGACCTCTTATTCTATAAAAGCAGCTACTAATTCATTTCGAATGGTTCGAAAAATGCAATAAGCATAAATTAAAAACAATATTAAAATGACAAAGTCCCATCAAGACATGTATCGCAACCAAACGCCACAACAAGAATCACAACCTTCATTCCTCTTAAATATGCAACAAAACTTACTGAAACGTGTAGATCAAATAATAGGCTTTTAAATAAAACCTATTTCAGCGCGGTCTAACGATTATTTATTGCCGAAAAAAAATAACGAAAATGGGAATATCGAAATATTTTACGACTCTCAAATGACTTGGTGGATTTCGACCTGTAAACCCCTGAATTCGTGTAAGACTGCTATATCATTGCATTTTCTTATATATAAGCTATCTGAAAAATATTCTGAAAACTGGCAAAACATTTATTTAACCCTGTAATGAACTTACGGAAACTTTTTTTCTTTGCCATTTTCATTCCTGAAAATCATTAAAAAAACACCACTCAACCCCTGATATTTGGATTTCAATGTAAATAATATCAAAGACTGTATATTTAGCTACAAAAAAAAACATATTTTGTCCGGCTTATCGACAGCATGGAACCCAATTAACATCTGAAACCACTTAGGAAACTAAAATTTTCACGACTAAAGTTGGCTGCTGGTGAATTGCGACCTTTCATCCCCGTAATTATGAAACAAATTGAACTTAAATAGCCTAACTAATATCTAGGCTTTAAAATGAAACCTATTCCAGCCCGGCTAAATGATTGATTATTGCCCAAAAAACCAAACGAAAAAAGAAAATCCAAAATTTTACTTCTCTCAAATGACACGGTCGATTTCGACCCGTGAACCCCTGAAATCGAAAATAACTGCTATTTCTTCAAATTTATCTATGTTTAAGCCATCTGAAAAATATAATGAAAACTGGCAGAACTATTATTTAACCCTCTAATGGTCCGACGGAGAAAATTAACTTTTTTAATTACATTTTTGTTCCTGAAAATGATAAAATATTACCACACCACCCCGGTTTTTTAGATTTCTATGTACGTAGTACTAAAGCCTGCATACATAACTACAATACACAATTAATTTAAACCCAGTTAAATGACAGATTCGTACCCAAATTATCACCTGAAATCAAATCAGAAGCTTTGATATTTACAAGAAAAGTTGGCTGCTGGTGAATTGCGACCTTTCATCCCCGTAATTATGAAACAAGTTGTGTTAAAATAGTCGAACTAATATCTAGGCTTTAAAATGAAACCTATTCTAGCCCGGCTAAATGATTGCTTATAGCCCAAAAAATCATACGAAAAAAGAAAATCCAAAATTTTACTTCTCTCAAATGACACGGTCGATTTCGACCCGTGAACCCCTGAAATCGAATAAAATTGCAATTTCATCAAATTTTCCTATGTTTCAGCCATCTGAAGAATCTACTGCAAAACTATTATTTAACCCTTTAATGGTCCGACGGAGAAAATTAACTTTTTTAATGACATTTTTGTTCCTGAAAATTATAAAAAAACCCCTCACAACCCCTGCTATTTGGATTTCTATGTACGTAGTACTAAAGCCTGCATACATAACTACAATACATGATCAATTTCAGCCCAACTAAATGACAGTTTGGTACCTAAATTAACATCTGAAATCAAATATGAAGCTTAGATATTTACAACTAAAGTTGGCTGCTGATGAATTGCGACCTTTCATCCCCGTAATTATGAAACAAATTGTACTTAAATGGCCAAAATAATATCTAAGCTTTCAAATGAAACCTATTTCAGCCCGGCTCGGTGATTGCTTATTGCCCGAAAAATCAAATGATGAAAGAAAATCAAAAATTTTGCTACTCTCAAATGACATGGTCGATTTCGACCCGTGAACCCCTGAAATCCAATAAAATTGCTATTTTATCTAATTTTCTTATGTTTCAGCTATCTGAAAAATATACTGAAAAACTGGCAAAACTATTATTTAACCCTCTAATGGTCCGACGGAGAAAATTAACTTTTTTAATGACATTTTTGTTCCTGAAAATTATAAAAAAACCCCTCACAACCCCTGCTATTTGGATTTCTATGTACGTAGTACTAAAGCCTGCATACATAACTACAATATACGATTAATTTCAGTCCAACTAAATTGCAGACTGGTACCTAAATTATCACCTGAAATCAAATATGAAGCTTAGATATTTACAACTAAAGTTGGCTGCTGGTGAATTGCGACCTTTCATCCCCGTAATTATGAAACAAATTGTGCTTAAATAGCTAAAATAATAATAAGGCTTTCAAATGAAACCTATTTCAGCCCGGCTCGGTGATTGCTTATTGCCCGAAAAATCAAATGATGAAAGAAAATCAAAAATTTTGCTACTCTCAAATGACATGGTCGATTTCGACCCGTGAACCCCTGAAATCCAATAAAATTGCTATTTCATCTAATTTTTTTTTGTTTCAGCTATCTGAAAAATATACTGAAAAACTAGCAAAACTATTATTTAACTCTCTAATGGTCCGACGGAGAAAATTAACTTTTTTAATGACATTTTTGTTCCTGAAAATTATAAAAAAACCCCTCACAACCCCTGCTATTTGGATTTCTATGTACGTAGTACTAAAGCCTGCATACATAACTACAATACATGATCAATTTCAGCCCAACTAAATGACAGTTTGGTACCTAAATTAACATCTGAAATCAAATATGAAGCTTAGATATTTACAACTAAAGTTGGCTGCTGATGAATTGCGACCTTTCATCCCCGTAATTATGAAACAAATTGTACTTAAATGGCCAAAATAATATCTAAGCTTTCAAATGAAACCTATTTCAGCCCGGCTCGGTGATTGCTTATAGCCCGAAAAATGAAATAAAGAAAGAAAATCAAAAATTTTGCTACTCTCAAATGACATGGTCGATTTCGACCCGTGAACCCCTGAAATCGAATAAAATTGCTATTTTATCTAACTTTCATGTCTTTCATCTATCTGAAAAATATACTAAAAAACTAGCAAAACTATTATTTAACTCTCTAATGGTCCGACGGAGAAAATTAACTTTTTTAATGACATTTTTGTTCCTGAAAATTATAAAAAAACCCCTCACAACCCCTGCTATTTGGATTTCTATGTACGTAGTACTAAAGCCTGCATACATAACTACAATATACGATTAATTTCAGTCCAACTAAATTGCAGACTGGTACCTAAATTATCACCTGAAATCAAATATGAAGCTTAGATATTTACAACTAATGTTGGCTGCTGGTGAATTGCGACCTTTGATCCCCGTAATTATGAAACAAATTGTGCTTAAATAGCTAAAATAATAATAAGGCTTTCAAATGAAACCTATTTCAGCCCGGCTCGGTGATTGCTTATAGCCCGAAAAATCAAATAAAGAAAGAAAATCAAAAATTTTGCTACTCTCAAATGACATGGTCGATTTCGACCCGTGAACCCCTGAAATCGAATAAAATTGCTATTTCATCTAATTTTTTTGTGTTTAAAGTATCTGAAAAATATACTGAAAAACTGGCCAAACTATTATTTAACCCTCTAATGGTCCGACGGAGAAAATTAACTTTTTAATGACATTTTTGTTCCTGAAAATTATAAAAAAACCCCTCACAACCCCTGCTATTTGGATTTCTATATACGTAGTACTAAAGCCTGCATTCATAACTACAATATATGATCAATTTCAGTTCAACTAAATTGCAGACTCGTACCTAAATTATCACCTGAAATCAAATATGAAGCTTAGATATTTACAACTAAAGTTGGCTGCTGGTGAATTGCGACGTTTCATCCCCGTAATTATGAAAGAAATTGTACTTAAATAGCCAAAATAATATCTAAGCTTTCAAATGAAACCTATTTCAGCCCGGCTCGGTGATTGCTTATAGCCCGAAAAATGAAATAAAGAAAGAAAATCAAAAATTTTGCTACTCTCAAATGACATGGTCGATTTCGACCCGTGAACCCCTGAAATCGAATAAAATTGCTATTTCATCTAATTTTCTTGTGTTTAAAGTATCTGAAAAATATACTGAAAAACTGGCCAAACTATTATTTAACCCTCTAATGGTCCGACGGAGAAAATTAACTTTTTTAATGACATTTTTGTTCCTGAAAATTATAAAAAAACCCCTCACAACCCCTGCTATTTGGATTTCTATGTACGTAGTACTAAAGCCTGCATTCATAACTACAATATATGATCAATTTCAGTTCAACTAAATTGCAGACTCGTACCTAAATTATCACCTGAAATCAAATATGAAGCTTAGATATTTACAACTAAAGTTGGCTGCTGGTGAATTGCGACGTTTCATCCCCGTAATTATGAAAGAAATTGTACTTAAATAGCCAAAATAATATCTAAGCTTTCAAATGAAACCTATTTCAGCCCGGCTCGGTGATTGCTTATAGCCCGAAAAATGAAATAAAGAAAGAAAATCAAAAATTTTGCTACTCTCAAATGACATGGTCGATTTCGACCCGTGAACCCCTGAAATCGAATAAAATTGCTATTTCATCTAATTTTCTTTTGTTTCAGCTATCTGAAAAATATACTGAAAAACTGGCAAAACTATTATTTAACCCTCTAATGGTCCGACGGAGAAAATTAACTTTTTTAATGACATTTTTGTTCCTGAAAATTATAAAAAAACCCCTCACAACCCCTGCTATTTGGATTTCTATGTACGTAGTACTAAAGCCTGCATACATAACTACAATACATGATCAATTTCAGCCCAACTAAATGACAGTTTGGTACCTAAATTAACATCTGAAATCAAATATGAAGCTTAGATATTTACAACTAAAGTTGGCTGCTGATGAATTGCGACCTTTCATCCCCGTAATTATGAAACAAATTGTACTTAAATAGCCAAAATAATATCTAACCTTTCAAATGAAACCTATTTCAGCCCGGCTCGGTGATTGCTTATTGCCCGAAAAATCAAATGATGAAAGAAAATCAAAAATTTTGCTACTCTCAAATGACATGGTCGATTTCGACCCGTGAATCCCTGAAATCCAATAAAATTGCTATTTCATCTAATTTTCTTATGTTTCAGCTATCTGAAAAATATACTGAAAAACTGGCAAAACTATTATTTAACCCTCTAATGGTCCGACGGAGAAAATTAACTTTTTTAATGACATTTTTGTTCCTGAAAATTATAAAAAAACCCCTCACAACCCCTGCTATTTGGATTTCTATGTACGTAGTACTAAAGCCTGCATACATAACTACAATATATGATCAATTTCAGTTCAACTAAATTGCAGACTGGTACCTAAATTATCACCTGAAATCAAATATGAAACTTAGATATTTACAACTAAAGTTGGCTGCTGGTGAATTGCGACCTTTCATCCCCGTAATTGTGAAACAAATTGTATTTAAATAGCCAAAATAATATCTAAGCTTTCAAATGAAACCTATTTCAGCCCGGCTCGGTGATTGCTTATAGCCCGAAAAATGAAATAAAGAAAGAAAATCAAAAATTTTGCTACTCTCAAATGACATGGTCGATTTCGACCCGTGAACCCCTGAAATCGAATAAAATTGCTATTTCATCTAATTTTCTTTTGTTTCAGCTATCTGAAAAATATACTGAAAAACTAGCAAAACTATTATTTAATTCTCTAATGGTCCGACGGAGAAAATTAACTTTTTTAATGACATTTTTGTTCCTGAAAATTATAAAAAAACCCCTCACAACCCCTGCTATTTGGATTTCTATGTACGTAGTACTAAAGCCTGCATACATAACTACAATACATGATCAATTTCAGCCCAACTAAATGACAGTTTGGTACCTAAATTAACATCTGAAATCAAATATGAAGCTTAGATATTTACAACTAAAGTTGGCTGCTGATGAATTGCGACCTTTCATCCCCGTAATTATGAAACAAATTGTACTTAAATAGCCAAAATAATATCTAACCTTTCAAATGAAACCTATTTCAGCCCGGCTCGGTGATTGCTTATTGCCCGAAAAATCAAATGATGAAAGAAAATCAAAAATTTTGCTACTCTCAAATGACATGGTCGATTTCGACCCGTGAATCCCTGAAATCCAATAAAATTGCTATTTCATCTAATTTTCTTATGTTTCAGCTATCTGAAAAATATACTGAAAAACTGGCAAAACTATTATTTAACCCTCTAATGGTCCGACGGAGAAAATTAACTTTTTTAATGACATTTTTGTTCCTGAAAATTATAAAAAAACCCCTCACAACCCCTGCTATTTGGATTTCTATGTACGTAGTACTAAAGCCTGCATACATAACTACAATATATGATCAATTTCAGTTCAACTAAATTGCAGACTGGTACCTAAATTATCACCTGAAATCAAATATGAAACTTAGATATTTACAACTAAAGTTGGCTGCTGGTGAATTGCGACCTTTCATCCCCGTAATTGTGAAACAAATTGTAGTTAAATAGCCAAAATAATATCTAAGCTTTCAAATGAAACCTATTTCAGCCCGGCTCGGTGATTGCTTATAGCCCGAAAAATGAAATAAAGAAAGAAAATCAAAAATTTTGCTACTCTCAAATGACATGGTCGATTTCGACCCGTGAACCCCTGAAATCGAATAAAATTGCTATTTCATCTAATTTTCTTTTGTTTCAGCTATCTGAAAAATATACTGAAAAACTAGCAAAACTATTATTTAATTCTCTAATGGTCCGACGGAGAAAATTAACTTTTTTAATGACATTTTTGTTCCTGAAAATTATAAAAAAACCCCTCACAACCCCTGCTATTTGGATTTCTATGTACGTAGTACTAAAGCCTGCATACATAACTACAATACATGATCAATTTCAGCCCAACTAAATGACAGTTTGGTACCTAAATTAACATCTGAAATCAAATATGAAGCTTAGATATTTACAACTAAAGTTGGCTGCTGATGAATTGCGACCTTTCATCCCCGTAATTATGAAACAAATTGTACTTAAATAGCCAAAATAATATCTAACCTTTCAAATGAAACCTATTTCAGCCCGGCTCGGTGATTGCTTATAGCCCGAAAAATCAAATAAAGAAAGAAAATCAAAAATTTTGCTACTCTCAAATGACATGGTCGATTTCGACCCGTGAACCCCTGAAATCGAATAAAATTGCTATTTCATCTAATTTTCTTTTGTTTAAACTATCTGAAAAATATACTGAAAAACTGGCAAAACTATTATTTAACCCTCTAATGGTCCGACGGAGAAAATTAACTTTTTTAATGACATTTTTGTTCCTGAAAATTATAAAAAAACCCCTCACAACCCCTGCTATTTGGATTTCTATGTACGTAGTACTAAAGCCTGCATTCATAACTACAATATATGATCAATTTCAGTTCAACTAAATTGCAGACTCGTACCTAAATTATCACCTGAAATCAAATATGAAGCTTAGATATTTACAACTAAAGTTGGCTGCTGGTGAATTGCGACCTTTCATCCCCGTAATTATGAAACAAATTGTAGTAAAATAGCCAAAATAATATCTAAGCTTTCAAATGAAACCTATTTCAGCCCGGCTCGGTGCTTATAGCCCGAAAAATGAAATAAAGAAAGAAAATCAAAAATTTTGCTACTCTCAAATGACATGGTCGATTTCGACCCGTGAACCCCTGAAATCGAATAAAATTGCTATTTCATCTAATTTTCTTTTGTTTAAACTATCTGAAAAATATACTGAAAAACTGGCAAAACTATTATTTAACCCTCTAATGGTCCGACGGAGAAAATTAACTTTTTTAATGACATTTTTGTTCCTGAAAATTATAAAAAAACCCCTCACAACCCCTGCTATTTGGATTTCTATGTACGTAGTACTAAAGCCTGCATTCATAACTACAATATATGATCAATTTCAGTTCAACTAAATTGCAGACTCGTACCTAAATTATCACCTGAAATCAAATATGAAGCTTAGATATTTACAACTAAAGTTGGCTGCTGGTGAATTGCGACCTTTCATCCCCGTAATTATGAAACAAATTGTAGTTAAATAGCCAAAATAATATCTAAGCTTTCAAATGAAACCTATTTCAGCCCGGCTCGGTGCTTATAGCCCGAAAAATGAAATAAAGAAAGAAAATCAAAAATTTTGCTACTCTCAAATGACATGGTCGATTTCGACCCGTGAACCCCTGAAATCGAATAAAATTGCTATTTCATCTAATTTTCTTTTGTTTCAGCTATCTGAAAAATATACTGAAAAACTAGCAAAACTATTATTTAATTCTCTTATGGTCCGACGGAGAAAATTAACTTTTTTAATGACATTTTTGTTCCTGAAAATTATAAAAAAACCCCTCACAACCCCTGCTATTTGGATTTCTATGTACGTAGTACTAAAGCCTGCATACATAACTACAATACATGATCAATTTCAGCCCAACTAAATGACAGTTTGGTACCTAAATTAACATCTGAAATCAAATATGAAGCTTAGATATTTACAACTAAAGTTGGCTGCTGATGAATTGCGACCTTTCATCCCCGTAATTATGAAACAAATTGTACTTAAATAGCCAGAATAATATCTAAGCTTTCAAATGAAACCTATTTCAGCCCGGCTCGGTGATTGCTTATAGCCCGAAAAATGAAATAAAGAAAGAAAATCAAAAATTTTGCTACTCTCAAATGACATGGTCGATTTCGACCCGTGAACCCCTGAAATCGAATAAAATTGCTATTTCATCTAATTTTCTTTTGTTTCAGCTATCTGAAAAATATACTGAAAAACTGGCAAAACTATTATTTAACCCTCTAATGGTCCGACGGAGAAAATTAACTTTTTTAATGACATTTTTGTTCCTGAAAATTATAAAAAACCCCTCACAACCCCAGCTATTTGGATTTCTATGTACGTAGTACTAAAAGCCTGCATACATAACTACAATACATGATCAATTTCAGCCCAACTAAATGACAGTTTGGTACCTAAATTAACATCTGAAATCAAATATGAAGCTTAGATATTTACAACTAAAGTTGGCTGCTGATGAATTGCGACCTTTCATCCCCGTAATTATGAAACAAATTGTACTTAAATAGCCAGAATAATATCTAAGCTTTCAAATGAAACCTATTTCAGCCCGGCTCGGTGATTGCTTATTGCCCGAAAAATCAAATGATGAAAGAAAATCAAAAATTTTGCTACTCTCAAATGACATGGTCGATTTCGACCCGTGAATCCCTGAAATCCAATAAAATTGCTATTTCATCTAATTTTCTTGTTTCAGCTATCTGAAAAATATACTGAAAAACTGGCAAAACTATTATTTAACCCTCTAATGGTCCGACGGAGAAAATTAACTTTTTTAATGACATTTTTGTTCCTGAAAATTATAAAAAAACCCCTCACAACCCCTGCTATTTGGATTTCTATGTACGTAGTACTAAAGCCTGCATACATAACTACAATATATGATCAATTTCAGTTCAACTAAATTGCAGACTGGTACCTAAATTATCACCTGAAATCAAATATGAAACTTAGATATTTACAACTAAAGTTGGCTGCTGGTGAATTGCGACCTTTCATCCCCGTAATTGTGAAACAAATTGTACTTAAATAGCCAAAATAATATCTAAGCTTTCAAATGAAACCTATTTCAGCCCGGCTCGGTGATTGCTTATAGCCCGAAAAATGAAATAAAGAAAGAAAATCAAAAATTTTGCTACTCTCAAATGACATGGTCGATTTCGACCCGTGAACCCCTGAAATCGAATAAAATTGCTATTTCATCTAATTTTCTTTTGTTTCAGCTATCTGAAAAATATACTGAAAAACTAGCAAAACTATTATTTAATTCTCTAATGGTCCGACGGAGAAAATTAACTTTTTTAATGACATTTTTGTTCCTGAAAATTATAAAAAAACCCCTCACAACCCCTGCTATTTGGATTTCTATGTACGTAGTACTAAAGCCTGCATACATAACTACAATACATGATCAATTTCAGCCCAACTAAATGACAGTTTGGTACCTAAATTAACATCTGAAATCAAATATGAAGCTTAGATATTTACAACTAAAGTTGGCTGCTGATGAATTGCGACCTTTCATCCCCGTAATTATGAAACAAATTGTACTTAAATAGCCAAAATAATATCTAACCTTTCAAATGAAACCTATTTCAGCCCGGCTCGGTGATTGCTTATAGCCCGAAAAATCAAATAAAGAAAGAAAATCAAAAATTTTGCTACTCTCAAATGACATGGTCGATTTCGACCCGTGAACCCCTGAAATCGAATAAAATTGCTATTTCATCTAATTTTCTTTTGTTTCAGCTATCTGAAAAATATACTGAAAAACTAGCAAAACTATTATTTAATTCTCTTATGGTCCGACGGAGAAAATTAACTTTTTTAATGACATTTTTGTTCCTGAAAATTATAAAAAAACCCCTCACAACCCCTGCTATTTGGATTTCTATGTACGTAGTACTAAAGCCTGCATACATAACTACAATACATGATCAATTTCAGCCCAACTAAATGACAGTTTGGTACCTAAATTAACATCTGAAATCAAATATGAAGCTTAGATATTTACAACTAAAGTTGGCTGCTGATGAATTGCGACCTTTCATCCCCGTAATTATGAAACAAATTGTACTTAAATAGCCAGAATAATATCTAAGCTTTCAAATGAAACCTATTTCAGCCCGGCTCGGTGATTGCTTATAGCCCGAAAAATGAAATAAAGAAAGAAAATCAAAAATTTTGCTACTCTCAAATGACATGGTCGATTTCGACCCGTGAACCCCTGAAATCGAATAAAATTGCTATTTCATCTAATTTTCTTTTGTTTCAGCTATCTGAAAAATATACTGAAAAACTGGCAAAACTATTATTTAACCCTCTAATGGTCCGACGGAGAAAATTAACTTTTTTAATGACATTTTTGTTCCTGAAAATTATAAAAAACCCCTCACAACCCCAGCTATTTGGATTTCTATGTACGTAGTACTAAAGCCTGCATACATAACTACAATACATGATCAATTTCAGCCCAACTAAATTACAGTTTGGTACCTAAATTAACATCTGAAATCAAATATGAAGCTTAGATATTTACAACTAAAGTTGGCTTCTGATGAATTGCGACCTTTCATCCCCGTAATTATGAAACAAATTGTACTTAAATAGCCAAAATAATATCTAACCTTTCAAATGAAACCTATTTCAGCCCGGCTCGGTGATTGCTTATAGCCCGAAAAATCAAATAAAGAAAGAAAATCAAAAATTTTGCTACTCTCAAATGACATGGTCGATTTCGACCCGTGAACCCCTGAAATCGAATAAAATTGCTATTTCATCTAATTTTCTTTTGTTTCAGCTATCTGAAAAATATACTGAAAAACTAGCAAAACTATTATTTAACCCTCTAATGGTCCGACGGAGAAAATTAACTTTTTTAATGACATTTTTGTTCCTGAAAATTATAAAAAAAACCCTCACAACCCCTGCTATTTGGATTTCTATGTACGTAGTACTAAAGCCTGCATACATAACTACAATATACGATTAATTTCAGTCCAACTAAATTGCAGACTGGTACCTAAATTATCACCTGAAATCAAATATGAAGCTTAGATATTTACAACTAAAGTTGGCTGCTGGTGAATTGCGACCTTTGATCCCCGTAATTATGAAACAAATTGTGCTTAAATAGCTAAAATAATAATAAGGCTTTCAAATGAAACCTATTTTAGCCCGGCTCGGTGATTGCTTATAGCCCGAAAAATCAAATAAAGAAAGAAAATCAAAAATTTTGCTACTCTCAAATGACATGGTCGATTTCGACCCGTGAACCCCTGAAATCCAATAAAATTGCTATTTCATCTAATTTTCTTATGTTTCAGCTATCTGAAAAATATACTGAAAAACTGGCAAAACTATTATTTAACCCTCTAATGGTCCGTGTCACTTGTCATTTGAGAGTAGCAAAATTTTTGATTTTCTTTCTTTATTTCATTTTTCGGGCTATAAGCAATCACCGAGCCGGGCTGAAATAGGTTTCATTTGAAAGCTTAGATATTATTTTGGCCATTTAAGTACAATTTGTTTCATAATTACGGGGATGAAAGGTCGCAATTCATCAGCAGCCAACTTTAGTTGTAAATATCTAAGCTTCATATTTGATTTCAGATGTTAATTTAGGTACCAAACTGTCATTTAGTTGGGCTGAAATTGATCACGTATTGTAGTTCTGTATGCAGGCTTTAGTACTACGTACATAGAAATCCAAATAGCAGGGGTTGTGAGGGGTTTTTTTATAATTTTCAGGAACAAAAATGTCATTAAAAAAGTTAATTTTCTCCGTCGGACCATTAGAGAGTTAAATAATAGTTTTGCTAGTTTTTCAGTATATTTTTCAGATAGCTGAAACAAAAAAAAATTAGATGAAATAGCAATTTTATTCGATTTCAGGGGTTCACGGGTCGAAATCGACCATGTCATTTGAGAGTAGCAAAATTTTTGATTTTCTTTCTTTATTTCACTTTTCGGGCTATAAGCAATCACCGAGCCGGGCTGTAATAGGTTTCATTTGAAAGCTTAGATATTATTTTGGCCATTTAAGTACAATTTGTTTCATAATTACGGGGATGAAAGGTCGCAATTCATCAGCAGCCAACTTTAGTTGTAAATATCTAAGCTTCATATTTGATTTCAGATGTTAATTTAGGTACCAAACTGTCATTTAGTTGGGCTGAAATTGATCACGTATTGTAGTTATGTATGCAGGCTTTAGTACTACGTACATAGAAATCCAAATAGCAGGGGTTGTGAGGGGTTTTTTTATAATTTTCAGGAACAAAAATGTCATTAAAAAAGTTAATTTTCTCCGTCGGACCATTAGAGGGTTAAATAATAGTTTTGCCAGTTTTTCAGTATATTTTTCAGATAGCTGAAACATAAGAAAATTAGATGAAATAGCAATTTTATTGGATTTCAGGGGTTCACGGGTCGAAATCGACCATGTCATTTGAGAGTAGCAAAATTTTTGATTTTCTTTCATCATTTGATTTTTCGGGCAATAAGCAATCATCGAGCCGGGCTGAAATAGGTTTCATTTGAAAGCCTTATTATTATTTTAGCTATTTAAGCACAATTTGTTTCATAATTACGGGGATCAAAGGTCGCAATTCACCAGCAGCCAACTTTAGTTGTAAATATCTAAGCTTCATATTTGATTTCAGGTGATAATTTAGGTACCAGTCTGCAATTTAGTTGGACTGAAATTAATCGTATATTGTAGTTATGTATGCAGGCTTTAGTACTACGTACATAGAAATCCAAATAGCAGGGGTTGTGAGGGGTTTTTTTATAATTTTCAGGAACAAAAATGTCATTAAAAAAGTTAATTTTCTCCGTCGGACCATTAGAGGGTTAAATAATAGTTTTGCCAGTTTTTCAGTATATTTTTCAGATAGCTGAAACATAAGAAAATTAGATGAAATAGCAATTTTATTGGATTTCAGGGGTTCACGGGTCGAAATCGACCATGTCATTTGAGAGTAGCAAAATTTTTGATTTTCTTTCATCATTTGATTTTTCGGGCAATAAGCAATCACCGAGCCGGGCTGAAATAGGTTTCATTTGAAAGCTTAGATATTATTTTGGCCATTTAAGTACAATTTGTTTCATAATTACGGGGATGAAAGGTCGCAATTCATCAGCAGCCAACTTTAGTTGTAAATATCTAAGCTTCATATTTGATTTCAGATGTTAATTTAGGTACCAAACTGTCATTTAGTTGGGCTGAAATTGATCATGTATTGTAGTTATGTATGCAGGCTTTAGTACTACGTACATAGAAATCCAAATAGCAGGGGTTGTGAGGGGTTTTTTATAATTTTCAGGAACAAAAATGTCATTAAAAAAGTTAATTTTCTCCGTCGGACCATTAGAGGGTTAAATAATCGTTTTGCCAGTTTTTCAGTATATTTTTCAGATAGCTGAAACAAAAAAAAATTAGATGAAATAGCAATTTTATTCGATTTCAGGGGTTCACGGGTCGAAATCGACCATGTCATTTGAGAGTAGCAAAATTTTTGATTTTCTTTCTTTATTTGATTTTTCGGGCTATAAGCAATCACCGAGCCGGGCTGAAATAGGTTTCATTTGAAAGCTTAGATATTATTTTGGCCATTTAAGTACAATTTGTTTCATAATTACGGGGATGAAAGGTCGCAATTCATCAGCAGCCAACTTTAGTTGTAAATATCTAAGCTTCATATTTGATTTCAGATGTTAATTTAGGTACCAAACTGTCATTTAGTTGGGCTGAAATTGATCATTTATTGTAGTTCTGTATGCAGGCTTTAGTACTACGTACATAGAAATCCAAATAGCAGGGGTTGTGAGGGGTTTTTTTTATAATTTTCAGGAACAAAAATGTCATTAAAAAAGTTAATTTTCTCCGTCGGACCATTAAAGGGTTAAATAATAGTTTTGCAGTATATTCTTCAGATGGCTGAAACATAGGAAAATTTGATGAAATTGCAATTTTATTCGATTTCAGGGGTTCACGGGTCGAAATCGACCGTGTCATTTGAGAGAAGTAAAATTTTGGATTTTCTTTTTTCGTATGATTTTTTGGGCTATAAGCAATCATTTAGCCGGGCTAGAATAGGTTTCATTTTAAAGCCTACATATTAGTTCGACTATTTTAACACAACTTGTTTCATAATTACGGGGATGAAAGGTCGCAATTCACCAGCAGCCAACTTTTCTTGTAAATATCTAAGCTTCATATTTGATTTCAGGTGATAATTTAGGTACGAGTCTGCAATTTAGTTGGACTGAAATTAATCGTATATTGTAGTTATGTATGCAGGCTTTAGTACTACGTACATAGAAATCCAAATAGCAGGGGTTGTGAGGGGTTTTTTTATAATTTTCAGGAACAAAAATGTCATTAAAAAAGTTAATTTTCTCCGTCGGACCATTAGAGAGTTAAATAATAGTTTTGCTAGTTTTTCAGTATATTTTTCAGATAGCTGAAACAAAAGAAAATTAGATGAAATAGCAATTTTATTCGATTTCAGGGGTTCACGGGTCGAAATCGACCATGTCATTTGAGAGTAGCAAAATTTTTGATTTTCTTTCTTTATTTCATTTTTCGGGCTATAAGCAATCACCGAGCCGGGCTGAAATAGGTTTCATTTGAAAGCTTAGATATTATTTTGGCTATTTAAGTACAATTTCTTTCATAATTACGGGGATGAAAGGTCGCAATTCACCAGCAGCCAACTTTAGTTGTAAATATCTAAGCTTCATATTTGATTTCAGGTGATAATTTAGGTACGAGTCTGCAATTTAGTTGGACTGAAATTAATCGTATATTGTAGTTATGTATGCAGGCTTTAGTACTACGTACATAGAAATCCAAATAGCAGGGGTTGTGAGGGGTTTTTTTATAATTTTCAGGAACAAAAATGTCATTAAAAAAGTTAATTTTCGCCGTCGGACCATTAGAGAGTTAAATAATAGTTTTGCTAGTTTTTCAGTATATTTTTCAGATAGCTGAAACAAAAAAAAATTAGATGAAATAGCAATTTTATTCGATTTCAGGGGTTCACGGGTCGAAATCGACCATGTCATTTGAGAGTAGCAAAATTTTTGATTTTCTTTCTTTATTTCATTTTTCGGGCTATAAGCAATCACCGAGCCGGGCTGAAATAGGTTTCATTTGAAAGCTTAGATATTATTTTGGCCATTTAAGTACAATTTGTTTCATAATTACGGGGATGAAAGGTCGCAATTCATCAGCAGCCAACTTTAGTTGTAAATATCTAAGCTTCATATTTGATTTCAGATGTTAATTTAGGTACCAAACTGTCATTTAGTTGGGCTGAAATTGATCATGTATTGTAGTTATGTATGCAGGCTTTAGTACTACGTACATAGAAATCCAAATAGCAGGGGTTGTGAGGGGTTTTTTTATAATTTTCAGGAACAAAAATGTCATTAAAAAAGTTAATTTTCTCCGTTGGACCATTAGAGGGTTAAATAATAGTTTTGCCAGTTTTTCAGTATATTTTTCAGATAGCTGAAACATAAGAAAATTAGATGAAATAGCAATTTTATTCGATTTCAGGGGTTCACGGGTCGAAATCGACCATGTCATTTGAGAGTAGCAAAATTTTTGATTTTCTTTCATCATTTGATTTTTGGGCAATAAGCAATCACCGAGCCGGGCTGAAATAGGTTTCATTTGAAAGCTTAGATATTATTTTGGCCATTTAAGTACAATTTGTTTCATAATTACGGGGATGAAAGGTCGCAATTCATCAGCAGCCAACTTTAGTTGTAAATATCTAAGCTTCATATTTGATTTCAGATGTTAATTTAGGTACCAAACTGTCATTTAGTTGGGCTGAAATTGATCATGTATTGTAGTTATGTATGCAGGCTTTAGTACTACGTACATAGAAATCCGAAGTAGAGGCTCTGTATGAGGAGATATCCGAAGCCATACATTCCTCCGAAACATACTTCACCGTTGTTATGGGTGACTTTAACGCAAAGGTGGGCACACGGAATGTCGATGAGTTAAGAGTGGGGTCATATGGGTATGGACGGCGGAATCCGAGGGGCCAGCGGCTGGTCGACTTCATGGAGAAGGAGGAACTCTATTTGATGAACTCCTTCTTTCAGAAGCGACCATCCAGAAAGTGGACGTGGATGAGCCCAGATGGTTCAATGGTGGACCAAAAATGAGATCGACTTCATCATGACGACCAAGAAGCGAATATTCAATGATGTCTCCGTGATCAGCAGGGTGAAAACCGGTAGTGATCACCGTATTGTCAGAGGCACATTGAATATCAACATCAAGCTAGAGAGGTCGCGTCTGGTGAAGTCCACGCTCCGTCCTGGTCATGCCCAAATCCAAAACCCAAATGACTTCCAACTCGAACTGCATAATCGCTTCCAGGGCCTTGCCGAAAGCGGAACTGTGGACGAATTAAACAATGGGCTGGTGGAAACTGTCCAAGCAGTGGGGTCCAAGTTCTTTAAGACCCCACCCCGAAAAAGACCTCAGAAGCTCTCAGACGAAACCATTAAGCTAATGAAGGACCGGACTGAGATGAGACTGCAATCTTCAGCTGATATGTCGGAATATGGCCAACTTAATAGACGAATCTCGAAATCGGTGCGACACGATCTGCGTTCCTACAATACAAGATGTATTAGGGATGCAATTGAGCGGAACCAGGGCTCGAAAGTGTTCGCGAAAAATTCGTCTATTGGGAAAAGCCAAATGACAAAGCTGAAGATCGAGGATGGCAGTATCATTTCGTCAAAGTCGGAGATTCTGAGAGAGCTTGAGAGGTTTTACGGACAGTTGTACACCTCGACACGACAGCCTATTGTCAGTACAGCTCAGGACAAGAGAGCTAAACTGACCCGACACTACACTGAGGACATCCCAGACATCAGCTTGTACGAGATTAGAATGGCTCTGAAACAGCTTAAGAACAACAAGGCACCGGGTGATGACGGAATCACGACAGAACTACTGCGAGCGGGTGGAAAACCGGTACTGTTAGTCCTCCAGAAGTTATTTAATTCCGTCATACTCGATGGTACTACGCCTGAAGCATGGCACAGGAGTGTGGTAGTGCTCTTCTTCAAAAAAGGTGATAACACCTTATTGAAGAATTATAGACCCATCTCACTCCTGAGCCATGTGTACAAGTTGTTCTCTAGAGTCATTACGAACCGTCTCGAAAGCAGGTTTGATGACTTTCAGCCTCCCGAACAAGCCGGTTTCCGTAAAGGCTGGAGCACCATAGACCACATACACACCCTCCGCCAGATTATACAGAAGACTGAGGAGTATAATCGGCCATTATGCCTGGCGTTTGTGGACTATGAGAAAGCCTTTGATTCCATCGAGACCTGGGCAGTATTACAGTCCCTCCAGCGTTGTCATATCGACTATAGGTATATCGAAGTGTTGAAGTGTTTGTATAGAAACGCCACCATGTCGATCCGATTACAGGACGAGAGCACGGAACCAATCCAATTGCAGAAAGGCGTGAGACAGGGAGATGTTATCTCTCCGAAACTGTTCACGAACGCATTGGAGGACGTTTTCAAGCTCTTGGACTGGAACGGATTAGGCATCAACATCAATGGCGAATACATCACTCACCTTCGTTTTGCCGATGATATAGTCATCATGGCAGAGTCGCTGGAGGACCTAAATACGATGCTCAGCGACCTCAGTAGCCTTTCCCAACAGGTGGGTCTTAAAATGAACATGGACAAGACAAAAATCATGTCCAATGTCCATGTTGAACCCGTGCCGGTAGTCGTTGGGAACGATACTCTCGAAGTTGTTGACCATTACACCTATCTTGGACAGATTGTTCAGTTAGGTAAGTCCAACTTAGGCAAAGAGGTCGCCCGAAGAATCCAACTCGGATGGGCAGCGTTCGGGAAATTGCGTGACATCTTCTCGTCCAAGATACCACAGTGCCTAAAGACAAGGGTCTTTGACCAGTGTGTGTTGCCAGTGATGACATATGGTACTGAGACGTGGTCCTTAACTGTTGGCCTTTTGGAAAAACTCAGAGTCACACAGCGGGCAATGGAGAGAGCTATGCTCGGAGTTTCTTTGCGCGATAGAATCCGAAACGTGGATATTCGCCAAAGAACCAAAGTCACCGACATAGCTGTTAAAATTTGCAAGTTGAAGTGGCAATGGGCAGGCCACATCGCTCGGAGAACCGATAACCGATGGGGAAGAAAGGTTCTTGAGTGGAGACCACGAACCGGAAGACGCAGCGTAGGTAGGCCTCCCACTGGATGGACCGACGACATAGTAAGAGTCGCTGGCATCCAGTGGATGCAAAAGGCAGGCTGTCGTTCAGTGTGGAGGTTAAAGGGGGAGGCCTATGTTCAGCAGTGGACGTCTTCTGGCTGATGATGATGATGACATAGAAATCCAAATAGCAGGGGTTGTGAGGGGTTTTTTAATAATTTTCAGGAACAAAAATGTCATTAAAAAAGTTAATTTTCTCCGTCGGACCATTAGAGGGTTAAATAATCGTTTTGCCAGTTTTTCAGTATATTTTTCAGATAGCTGAAACAAAAGAAAATTAGATGAAATAGCAATTTTATTCGATTTCAGGGGTTCACGGGTCGAAATCGACCATGTCATTTGAGAGTAGCAAAATTTTTGATTTTCTTTCTTTATTTGATTTTTCGGGCTATAAGCAATCACCGAGCCGGGCTGAAATAGGTTTCATTTGAAAGCTTAGATATTATTTTGGCTATTTAAGTACAATTTGTTTCACAATTACGGGGATGAAAGGTCGCAATTCACCAGCAGCCAACTTTAGTTGTAAATATCTAAGTTTCATATTTGATTTCAGGTGATAATTTAGGTACCAGTCTGCAATTTAGTTGAACTGAAATTGATCATTTATTGTAGTTATGTATGCAGGCTTTAGTACTACGTACATAGAAATCCAAATAGCAGGGGTTGTGAGGGGTTTTTTTATAATTTTCAGGAACAAAAATGTCATTAAAAAAGTTAATTTTCTCCGTCGGACCATTAGAGGGTTAAATAATAGTTTTGCCAGTTTTTCAGTATATTTTTCAGATAGCTGAAACATAAGAAAATTAGATGAAATAGCAATTTTATTGGATTTCAGGGGTTCACGGGTCGAAATCGACCATGTCATTTGAGAGTAGCAAAATTTTTGATTTTCTTTCTTTATTTCATTTTTCGGGCTATAAGCAATCACCGAGCCGGGCTGAAATAGGTTTCATTTGAAAGCTTAGATATTATTTTGGCCATTTAAGTACAATTTGTTTCATAATTACGGGGATGAAAGGTCGCAATTCATCAGCAGCCAACTTTAGTTGTAAATATCTAAGCTTCATATTTGATTTCAGATGTTAATTTAGGTACCAAACTGTCATTTAGTTGGGCTGAAATTGATCATGTATTGTAGTTATGTATGCAGGCTTTAGTACTACGTACATAGAAATCCAAATAGCAGGGGTTGTGAGGGGTTTTTTTATAATTTTCAGGAACAAAAATGTCATTAAAAAAGTTAATTTTCTCCGTCGGACCATTAGAGAGTTAAATAATAGTTTTGCTAGTTTTTCAGTATATTTTTCAGATAGCTGAAACAAAAGAAAATTAGATGAAATAGCAATTTTATTCGATTTCAGGGGTTCACGGGTCGAAATCGACCATGTCATTTGAGAGTAGCAAAATTTTTGATTTTCTTTCTTTATTTCATTTTTCGGGCTATAAGCAATCACCGAGCCGGGCTGAAATAGGTTTCATTTGAAAGCTTAGATATTATTTTGGCTATTTAAGTACAATTTGTTTCATAATTACGGGGATGAAAGGTCGCAATTCACCAGCAGCCAACTTTAGTTGTAAATATCTAAGCTTCATATTTGATTTCAGGTGATAATTTAGGTACGAGTCTGCAATTTAGTTGGACTGAAATTAATCGTATATTGTAGTTATGTATGCAGGCTTTAGTACTACGTACATAGAAATCCAAATAGCAGGGGTTGTGAGGGGTTTTTTTATAATTTTCAGGAACAAAAATGTCATTAAAAAAGTTAATTTTCTCCGTCGGACCATTAGAGAGTTAAATAATAGTTTTGCTAGTTTTTCAGTATATTTTTCAGATAGCTGAAACAAAAAAAAATTAGATGAAATAGCAATTTTATTCGATTTCAGGGGTTCACGGGTCGAAATCGACCATGTCATTTGAGAGTAGCAAAATTTTTGATTTTCTTTCTTTATTTCACTTTTCGGGCTATAAGCGATCACCGAGCCGGGCTGAAATAGGTTTCATTTGAAAGCTTAGATATTATTTTGGCCATTTAAGTACAATTTGTTTCATAATTACGGGGATGAAAGGTCGCAATTCATCAGCAGCCAACTTTAGTTGTAAATATCTAAGCTTCATATTTGATTTCAGATGTTAATTTAGGTACCAAACTGTCATTTAGTTGGGCTGAAATTGATCATGTTTTGTAGTTATGTATGCAGGCTTTAGTACTACGTACATAGAAATCCAAATAGCAGGGGTTGTGAGGGGTTTTTTTATAATTTTCAGGAACAAAAATGTCATTAAAAAAGTTAATTTTCTCCGTTGGACCATTAGAGGGTTAAATAATAGTTTTGCCAGTTTTTCAGTATATTTTTCAGATAGCTGAAACATAAGAAAATTAGATGAAATAGCAATTTTATTCGATTTCAGGGGTTCACGGGTCGAAATCGACCATGTCATTTGAGAGTAGCAAAATTTTTGATTTTCTTTCTTTATTTCACTTTTCGGGCTATAAGCGATCACCGAGCCGGGCTGAAATAGGTTTCATTTGAAAGCTTAGATATTATTTTGGCCATTTAAGTACAATTTGTTTCATAATTACGGGGATGAAAGGTCGCAATTCATCAGCAGCCAACTTTAGTTGTAAATATCTAAGCTTCATATTTGATTTCAGATGTTAATTTAGGTACCAAACTGTCATTTAGTTGGGCTGAAATTGATCATGTTTTGTAGTTATGTATGCAGGCTTTAGTACTACGTACATAGAAATCCAAATAGCAGGGGTTGTGAGGGGTTTTTTTATAATTTTCAGGAACAAAAATGTCATTAAAAAAGTTAATTTTCTCCGTCGGACCATTAGAGGGTTAAATAATAGTTTTGCCAGTTTTTCAGTATATTTTTCAGATAGCTGAAACATAAGAAAATTAGATGAAATAGCAATTTTATTCGATTTCAGGGGTTCACGGGTCGAAATCGACCATGTCATTTGAGAGTAGCAAAATTTTTGATTTTCTTTCATCATTTGATTTTTCGGGCAATAAGCAATCACCGAGCCGGGCTGAAATAGGTTTCATTTGAAAGCTTAGATATTATTTTGGCCATTTAAGTACAATTTGTTTCATAATTACGGGGATGAAAGGTCGCAATTCATCAGCAGCCAACTTTAGTTGTAAATATCTAAGCTTCATATTTGATTTCAGATGTTAATTTAGGTACCAAACTGTCATTTAGTTGGGCTGAAATTGATCATTTATTGTAGTTATGTATGCAGGCTTTAGTACTACGTACATAGAAATCCAAATAGCAGGGGTTGTGAGGGGTTTTTTTATAATTTTCAGGAACAAAAATGTCATTAAAAAAGTTAATTTTCTCCGTCGGACCATTAAAGGGTTAAATAATAGTTTTGCAGTAGATTCTTCAGATGGCTGAAACATAGGAAAATTTGATGAAATTGCAATTTTATTCGATTTCAGGGGTTCACGGGTCGAAATCGACCGTGTCATTTGAGAGAAGTAAAATTTTGGATTTTCTTTTTTCGTATGATTTTTTGGGCTATAAGCAATCATTTAGCCGGGCTAGAATAGGTTTCATTTTAAAGCCTAAATATTAGTTCGACTATTTTAACACAACTTGTTTCATAATTACGGGGATGAAAGGTCGCAATTCACCAGCAGCCAACTTTTCTTGTAAATATCAAAGCTTCTGATTTGATTTCAGGTGATAATTTGGGTACGAATCTGTCATTTAACTGGGTTTAAATTAATTGTGTATTGTAGTTATGTATGCAGGCTTTAGTACTACGTACATAGAAATCTAAAAAACCGGGGTGGTGTGGTAATATTTTATCATTTTCAGGAACAAAAATGTAATTAAAAAAGTTAATTTTCTCCGTCGGACCATTAGAGGGTTAAATAATAGTTCTGCCAGTTTTCATTATATTTTTCAGATGGCTTAAACATAGATAAATTTGAAGAAATAGCAGTTATTTTCGATTTCAGGGGTTCACGGGTCGAAATCGACCGTGTCATTTGAGAGAAGTAAAATTTTGGATTTTCTTTTTTCGTTTGGTTTTTTGGGCAATAATCAATCATTTAGCCGGGCTGGAATAGGTTTCATTTTAAAGCCTAGATATTAGTTAGGCTATTTAAGTTCAATTTGTTTCATAATTACGGGGATGAAAGGTCGCAATTCACCAGCAGCCAACTTTAGTCGTGAAAATTTTAGTTTCCTAAGTGGTTTCAGATGTTAATTGGGTTCCATGCTGTCGATAAGCCGGGCAAAATATGTTTTTTTTTGTAGCTAAATATACAGTCTTTGATATTATTTACATTGAAATCCAAATATCAGGGGTTGAGTGGTGTTTTTTTTAATGATTTTCAGGAATGAAAATGGCAAAGAAAAAAAAGTTTCCGTCGGTTCATTACAGGGTTAAATAAATGTTTTGCCAGTTTTCAGAATATTTTTCAGATAGCTTATATATAAGAAAATGCAATGATATAGCAGTCTTACACGAATTCAGGGGTTTACAGGTCGAAATCCACCAAGTCATTTGAGAGTCGTAAAATATTTCGATATTCCCATTTTCGTTATTTTTTTTCGGCAATAAATAATCGTTAGACCGCGCTGAAATAGGTTTTATTTAAAAGCCTATTATTTGATCTACACGTTTCAGTAAGTTTTGTTGCATATTTAAGAGGAATGAAGGTTGTGATTCTTGTTGTGGCGTTTGGTTGCGATACATGTCTTGATGGGACTTTGTCATTTTAATATTGTTTTTAATTTATGCTTATTGCATTTTTCGAACCATTCGAAATGAATTAGTAGCTGCTTTTATAGAATAAGAGGTCGTAATCGTGTTGGCTGCTAACTTCACAAAAAAAGTCATCTTAATTTAGTCGGATTATTGGCAGCCAAAGTTGGCTGCCAACTTCACACCGGTAAGTATTTAATAGTTAATGTTCCGTGGTAATAGTGTTCATCTCATTGGTTCCGTGGTTCTGTGGCGCAAAGCGCAAATATCTCGTCTTTGTTATTGTCCGGTCGTAGTGCGCACTTATCCAAGTATTTCCCATTGTAATTGTAACACAAAGAATTCAATGTACATATAGATCATTGTTGTAACATGATTTCTCCCTCGTCTTGGGTAAGTGGTCATACTTACAAATTAAATTATATTGTCTTCTATCTTGTTTATAAATTATAAAAGGCGATGTGTGAATGTATATGTTCCTTAAGGACTCCGAAACGGCTGGACCTAGCAGATACCTAGCTGATGTTATAAGAAGTAATCCCGCGGGTGAAACCAAGGGGCGCAGCTAGTTTAGCATAAAATAGTTTTAGTATTATTGGTCGCTTTAACTAATGTACTTGTACATTATCTAAGTATTGGTTGTTTGTTCAGACACCTGTAGCACTGGGAATACTCTCTAGTGATATCAGCGAATGAAGCATAGAGTAATAATGCTAAGCGATATTGCTCCTAGCCCTTATATGTATATATACTTAATGCTTTGATATAATGGTATTCCAATTAGGTAACTACTTGTTGTTCACTCACACTCCCTCCGGCGTAGGGTCGATGACGAAGTAGGAAGATGTAGTACTAAATGACATGAGGGAAGGCCTGTCAGCTATATAGCTAATTGGAGCAGTAGAAATATCAGAGGTTGGCAGAAGCACCATGTGAGATGCGAAAGAAAAGAAATAGAGAGGGTCCATTCGCCAACTATACAAATATGATTTATTAATTTATTGATAGGCGAGTAGCACAGGCTGCTGCGCCTTTATCCCAGTCTTGAAATGTAGTGTCTGTCTGTTAAGATAATCTCCGATCTTATCAATCTGTTCAGTTTGTTTTGAAATGTATTTATCGATTTTGAAGAGACATCCTCTGGAAACCTGGTTAAATAAAAGCCCTAACAGACGTGACTTGGCTGACGGACCACTGTCTGACTAATGGGATTTTTTTCTTTCTATCCCATTGGTTTATCGGCCAATCAAATCAGTCACGTCTGTTACCTACTTAACATAGTTCATGAAATATTGTAAAATGTACTTAACAAACTTTATTCCCAAGTCGTTTTTTCTTTGGCTAAACCCATAAAAAGTATATTACGCTATGTTGAGATGATCCAACTCTGAGATTTGGTAAGTCCACAGAGCTTAGTTCATTTGAATTTTTCCATATCCACCAATTTCTTAATTATGAATGTGACCACAATTATATTGCTTTGGCTACGGAACTCTACCATATGCGTGTCTCGACATGCTATGGGCTGGTTATTTGAATGCTGTAGTGGTCAGAAACTACCAGGAGAACATTATATTTATCTAGGTATTTAAATACTGAATATGCATGGTGCTAACAGTGGTAGTTGAGGCGAGGAAGGAGGGAAGGCAGTACAGAGAGCGGTGGTTGCAGATGAAGCGGCTGGGGGTGGGCGGGCAGCTGGCGCCGTTCTTCAAGTGCGTGTGCGTGTACTTCGTGGCGCTGGGCGTGGCGGGCGAGGGCGCGCCGTCGCCGGGCGCCGCGGCCTGCAAGTGCGCGCCCGTGCTCTGCCTGCTGGCCGCGCTACTGTACCGCGCCGCCACGCTGCCGCCCCACAAGTCAGTGCACACCACACACACCTAATACACCACCACCACTACACTACGCCACACTACACTAAACTTGTTTTAGCTTGTTGTAGTTAGTCTGGAGTTAACTCTCCAGAGCTAACTCCAGAGTCTGGAGAGTTAAAGTACTAGACAAAGGCCTCCCATTTACTTTCCAGTATTTTTTTCTGACCATTAATTTTTACAAGATTTTCCTCTTTTGGTGTATTTTTTTTCTGACCATTAATTTTTACAAGATTTTCCTCCTTTGTTGTATTTTTTTTCTGACCATTAATTTTTACAAGATTTTCCTCTTTTGTTGTATTTTTTTTCTGACCATTAATTTTTACAATATTTTCCTCCTTTGTTGTATTTTTTTTTAAATATGTAGGTACTTTAAATCTGTAATAATGTTCCTTGCTTTTAATTGACAATGGCGTCGATTCTGTCATACCACTCACTAAACTAAACCAAACTGACAGGACTAAAATTATCTGCCTCTCTTTTCATTTTACCAAATCATGTCATTCAAGAGAACTTGTACTTATTATCTAATTATTATAGGTAATTTAGCATTGTCCGTAAACTGCATGATGTATTAACTAGTGTAAGGGATTACACCGTGCTCTTTTGTTGTGTAAGACATTAGAATACGATATGTTATATTTCAAGTTGTGAACCAAATAAACTAAGAAAAATAAAGTTGATACAGTTTTGGCGGCCTGGTTCTGCCTCCACGTTCTTGTTAAAGGCATCAAGTGTAAACCTTACAAGCTTACAGATGTAGTCAAATCCAATGACAGGGTGCACTGCGAGCTGTTTGCATACGTCAACGTTTCATGGACAGTGTAAAAATAACAAGGAGATAAAGTATGCTCATGCGCCTTGGAAGTGCCTACCCCTTGTTCTGCAATCACAAACGTGACAAAGTACATTGACGGCAGGTGCTGTACTGCACAGTAGACATTGCTATTGTATCTAATCTGTTCACGCACCCTCCAGCATTATCAGTGGTCTGTTCCACTGGAAGGTCAATGCCATTACATTGATAAGATAAAGGAAGAGTTATCGATCAGCTTCTATACTCGGTCTAAGCTTTAGCTCTGGCAGCTGCAATAACATTTTAAAACGGTGAATGAATAGCATTTCTTCCAATATATTACAGTAAAGTGTTGTTTTAACTGAAAAAACTGTCAAAACAAAAGACTCACATAATATTATAGAGTTCAGTACATATGTTACCAAGCGTGTGATGAGAATACAAAGCCACGTGATCTGATTGTATGATCAGAGAGGCTGCAGGTTGGCACCGCAGTAAACAGCGTCCGTCCGTGCGTCAGACGCAGGTACTGCGTGCTGGTGTGCGCGGGGCTGGCGCTGTCGGCGCTGGGCGACGCGCTGCTGGTGTGGCCGGCGCGGCTGGTGGCCGGCATGGCGGCGTTCGGTGGCGCGCACCTCGCCTACACCGCGGCGTTCGGGTGGCGGCCGCTGCGCGCGCGCCTGGCGCCGCCGCTGCTGGCGGCCGCGGGCGCGTACCTGGCGTGCGTGCGGCCGCCGCCCGCGCTGCGCGCGCTGGTGCCGCTATACGCGCTGCTGCTGGCCGTGATGGCGTGGCGTGGTGCCGCGCGCGGGGGGCCCGCCGCCGCCGGCGCCGCGCTCTTCCTGCTGTCGGACGCTGTGCTCGGGTACAGCCTGTTCGCCGGCCCGGTGCCGCACAAACAGGTGACTGCAGCTACCTACACGACTGGACGGGCGACAGACTCCGCAAGCAACTCTACGCTCAACACCCATAGCCGTTTTACATATTTTTGAAGATAAATATCACCAAGTCAGAATTTACAAAAACTATTGGTCATTATGTATGTATGCACTGAGGGTTCGTACCACTACAACATACAATAATTTTCAATATAAAAAACCGACTTCAAAATTAGTAAAATATGGTGAATTATGACTATCTTCCTTGATTATGAGGTCATTACAGTAGCAAAATACGTTACTTAACTTTGTAATGTACAAAAATTTGACACCGGCTTGCACTTGGCCATTATTTATTATTTGTTGTGATACTTTAGAGTGTGTCCTATAATCGTGCCAAGTTTGACGCTTGTACGTATTACCGTTTTTACATTAGAGCTAATACAAAAAATTAAAATACGTTTGTTTTTCGTTTTGACTTTTTAATTATTTGTTAGTTAATCCGCCGTTACATTACATATTCTGTGAAGATTTCAACTGGCTATCTACTACGGTTCGAAAGATACAGCCGTTAATACGTAGGACGGACGGGCAGACAGACAGACATCGTAGGCTTAGAGTCCCGTTTTTACCCTTTGGGTACGGAACCCCTTAAAACGTACGAGTGCAAGGACTAGACATTAGATAAGTAGTAGAAATGTATTAAGACGCGGCGTGACGTGACGTTGTCGGCAGGTGATCGTGATGTCCACGTACTACACGGCGCAGCTCGGCATCGCGTACAGCGCACTGCGCGACCCGCCCCCCGCGTCCCCCGCGCCCGCCTGAGCGCCGGCGCCTCCGAGTCTTCCATTCCATTCACTTCCACTGAGCCGAGACATCCGGAGCTGGACGAGACGACGGCATTCAATATTAGTACAGGGATCTTCCAAGTTAAATGTAGTTGCGCTCTTCACCCAGTAATGGAATGGACGTACAGGTTACAGGTGACAGTACAGAGGGGAGGGGTTGGTTATACCTTGGAAGAACTGCATTCCGTTGCAATAATTCCAAACACAAGTTTACTGATACGACCACATTATTATTAGTAACGAGTAGACTATAGGTGTACTCGAGTGGAGAAGTGAAGCCGCCGCCGGCGCCGGCGCAGGCCCGACGTGACGCAGCGCACGTTTGATAATTCCATACTTTTAATATAATATCTAGACAGGTATAGTGTAAGCGAACGTTTTGTAACTCTTCCTTGTAAGCTATCTGTGTTATTATCATCTCACCGAGTAGTATTATGATAAGGGTTTTGGAATAGTACATTTAATAGAGTTTAGAGTAGATCTGTACTTTTGAATAGGATATATTTTATATAGTTATTTATAATATAGTTGTTTAGCTGTTGGTTTTCCAATAAATAAATAATGATCCCTTGGTCGCAGCACTCGCAGCGCTCGCCGGAGGGGCGCGGGCGGGGCGCGCGGGGGCGGGACGCACGACGCTCGATCGAGTTGAATGTAACTACACTGTGATATGATTGGATACTGGCTCTTCTTGTTCCATGTTTTAGTTAAGGAGTAACTTGGAGTAATGGATCTGTTTTTTTGTTTTTGCTTAACAGGACCTGCTTTATTGTACATATTTGTGCCAAAGTATCAATTTACTTGATTTTCATAGTTGGATGCGTACGGTGATGGGTTATATAGCGCGTCACGAGCTGCGTGCCGAGACGAGCGTGCAGCGCAGGCGCAGCGCTGACCCGAGCGTGCAGTGCGATTGTATTTCGCGATGCGATGCCAAAATAAGTTCCGAAGCCTATTATTTATATTTTAGGTTTGATTCACATTACGGCTCTAACGTTGGAATGCATTGAGAAAATATGTACGTACGTATTTCCTCAATGTTGGAATGTGAGCTTTTTATTGTAATGTGTCGCGTACATTTTGGAATGTATTCGAGACGTGACGCGGACCACGCGACCTATTTTTCATACAGCGCTGTAAATAGTTACGTGAGACGATGCAATGTGAATTGAGATTTATTCCGTTCCGGTATTCGAGCGCCGCCGCGGTTCGGCGCGGGAGTCGGAGTCGGGACGCATTGGGTCTGAACATGTTGACCACAAAAAAACATTTGTTTTCACAATAAAAAAAAGTGATGTTATAAAACGAATGTTTTATAAATGATCAACATGTTGTAATACTTGTTTATTGTACACATATTGTAGACTCGGTATGAGACTGTATTCATCTGAGAACACACAAGTGTTCGACAGCCGATATGTTCGGTCGCTGCGCCGCGCGCCGGTAACACTGAAACCGCTGGAATTTCTGAAATATATTTAAACGTATTTATGATTTTAATTAGAATATATAGATCTAATTAAAATCACTTGTGGAAAAATGATTTTTTTCCATATAATATATATTTACAAATAGTTTCGTTTGTCTCTAGAATAAGCGTGAACTGTTTCCAGCTGAGTTTATTTACGAATTCGAAAGGTTGAATTATTTTTTACGATATAACTGCGATAATGAAAATGTCAAAAAAAAACCATAATTAAATGCTAATTCTGCGCAAGTGTGTTAATCCCACTATTCTAAAATGTATTTTAAAAAAAATCGTTAATCGTATCGTTGTTGACAACAATATTACTTATTAAGTACTAAACGTATATTTTTTAAACCCCCGATTTAAGGGGTGATAACCTTCAAACGTTTGAACAAATATTCTTGAATCATCGCTAAGAACAATATCGATCAAGTCGCCTATCAAACAAAAAAATAAATCAATACCGGTTCAGCCGTTTGGGAGCTACGATGCCACATTTTAAGTATAAGTTGTTATTTTTTTTTCAGATTATTTTGTTTACCAATTATTATTATTATTCATGCATTTATTTTCTTTCTTAGATTTAAGTTTTTTTTACAATAAATATATAAAAACAAAATATTATAAAAAAAACCTAAACCTAGGGTGCCGCCGGCAGCGGGGCAGGGCCCAAGCTACCGGTGGTTAGGGCTGCAGAGTGAGGAACCTCCTGACAATACGTGCCGTGTCAAGGATTACCGCCTTCTGCATCTGACCCTTGACCCAACCATCTAGCGAGAGCCTCTTAAGGTGTTGGTCGAGGCTCTTCGCTATAAGACCGTTCACCGATACGACTATCGGGACAATGATCGTCGAGTCAACATCCCACATGGCGGTAACCTCGTGAGCCAAGTCAAGGTACTTGCTGAGTTTGTCCTTCTCGGCCTTCACGAGGTTCTCGTCATGTGGGATGGTGATATCGACGAGCAATGCCCGGCGTTGGGATCGGTCGACCAACACAATATCAGGCTTATTGGCGACAATAGTTATTATTATTATTTTTAATGTAATTATTTTTAATGTACTTTTTTTTTTTTTCGGCTTATGTTACCCAAATTACATAATTCGGTATGCTAAAAAAAATTTACCTATGCCAATTCCAAAACCATTTCGAGATTTTATGTTACTAACCCTTATTTTTCTACTCTGACCCTTTAAAACGATAAGATGCCATTTATTTTAACATAAAACTAAGAAATCATTCGACTTTCATTGACCTCTAAATGACGTCACGGTGTAGCATTTTATTTTCTGTGCCTTTTAAGAATAAAAATATTATACATTTGACACACTGTTCGTCACACAGAATAGAATATTTTTTCATTTCTGTGGTTTGACTGTCTGGTTTTTTTCAGGGCTGCCAATATGGGGTGGTTTTTTAGACTTCTCAACGCAACGAAATTTTGTGCTATATGGTGACGTAACATAATTTCAATTTTCAAAAAAATATTGTAAAATAACTACTCAATAGAAAACAAAAATATTGAAATTAGTTTCTTAAAATAGCCTTATCTACGAAATAAAAATATTAAAAAAATACAAAAAAAAAACTTTACATACCGAATTATATTTTTTATTAAATTTATGACATAATGCTATGTCATTTATGTATAATTTTAGTTGACTTGACATGTAATTCTTATAATTATGAATAATAAATACCAATACCAATACAGACACACAGGCGTGAAACTTATATAACACCGCTCTTTTTGCGTCGGGGGTTAAAAACGAAGATACCTACTTTAACGGTGAGAGATGATCTGATAGCGCATGTACTGCAATATGAACAAGTAGGTATAGAATAGAAGCGACATTAACTTGCAAGCGTGGCAGTGGAAGTCAACTGGAAACAGTTCCACAGTAGCGCTCGCGCCAGTGTTCACTCGCCTTCACTGTAGCCCGGACCAGGTCCCACTGGATCCGACTCTGCACACGCATCCTCGACACAGTGGGTAACACTGCAAACTAGTGCTTGGTAAGTGCACATAGTTTCAATGAGCGGTCGACTTGCAAGCGATCTCTGCCATGAAATAAACGAAAGATACACATATCTATACGTAAATAATATATTATGTACTATGTTTTAAGTGTTATTAATCAGAACCAAATAGTGTAATATAGTGGTCTTTAGAGCAACAGTCACTGAGTCAGGCGGCCGGTCTCTGAGCTCCTCTGCATACGGTGGCCTGTCGGGAATCATCTCAATATCTATGTAAAACTAGCTGACCGAACAGAAATTGCCTGCCCAAATTTCAATCTATCTTCAAAGTCTGCGTGCTTCATCTTCGACCACATCGTCGCTTACCAAGAGGCGAGTTGGTACTCAAACGCGAACTTATAAAACTAAAAACACTTAGTTTTTCCCGAATGTTCCGGGCGTCTTTTCCAATTTTTCTTTCCCTTAAATCCGTGTTCGGACTATTTCGAAAATAATAATAATAATAAACCTAACCAGCCCAGCCGTTCAAATGACAGCATTTCATTTTTTGTTGTTGAGGAAACAGTGGGACTATCTTTTATTGAGCTGTTTGGGACTTTCTATGTTTCTCTACGATTTTACATATACATTGAGATTTTCCAGCGCGATGCTTGTAGAGATCACCCTGTACCCATTCAATAATATAAGTTTGTAGGTGACTATGCATTAGTAGGAATACGAATATATACCTATCCTTATGGTCCTATCGGTAGGAGCATAAGGACATATTAGTTCTCGTGCTCCTACCAGTAGAACCCAGTAGGAGCACGCGGTATCGGTAGGAGCATAAGGACATATTAGTTCTCGTGCTCCTACCAGTAGAACCCAGTAGGAGCACGCGGTATCGGTAGGAGCATAAGGACATATTAGTTCTCGTGCTCCTACCAGTAGAACCCAGTAGGAGCACGCGGTATCGGTAGGAGCATAAGGACATATTAGTTCTCGTGCTCCTACCAGTAGAACCCAGTAGGAGCACGCGGTATCGGTAGGAGCATAAGGACATATTAGTTCTCGTGCTCCTACCAGTAGAACCCAGTAGGAGCACGCGGTAACTGTCTTTTATTTTTAGTATTTTTTGTTTTGTTTTGGGTGTAAGTAGGTAGTGGTAGTAGAAGGAACGATGACCTTTAGATGTGATTATATTGAATGTTATTCTGTTTGTTCGTATTTTATTGAATGTTATACCGCAGTATTTTAAGTTATACAATAAAATATCTGAGAACATATCGTGCGTCTCCTTCCTTGACGAGACCAAAACAGAAAACTATGGCCATCGCAAACTTCAAGAACAAAAACACTTTTTGTAAAAATAATTTTAATAAAATATACTTAGATAAACTTAATTATTGTTAAAATAACAACTTATCATACATGTTGTATGCAGTGGACTCACGAACCGGAACGCATTTCCCTTCAAACCTTGCCAACTTTTAACCGACTGTCCAAAAAGGAGGGTAATATTTTAGGGTTGTATGTATGTTTCTGGGATCCTGTAGTACCTTTTGTAGCCTAAACGGCTTGACCGATTCTGACGAGCGAGGTATAACGAAAATTAAATATTCGGGACATTTTTGCACACACGGTCATCTGACCCCAATCTAAACAAAGCTTGTGATATGGCTGCCAGAGACTGATATACATACTTAAATATATATTAACACCCAGATATAGAACAAACACAAATGTTTGTCCTATGTGGGAATCGAACCCACGCCCCCAAGCTCAGAAGGTAGGTACTGGACCAACGGGCTATCTCATCAAATGAAAAATTATTATTTATTGTAGTGTTGGATTTCTTTACGAAACGGAACGGTGATTTTACGAACCGGAACGGCGTTCCGGTTCATTTCGAGCACTGCGTGTATGTATGTATGTATGTACAACACAACAGAGCGTGTCACGGACGCACGCAAGTCGCATGTTGCCTGTTTATTACAAATGCTAGTTACAACAAGCAAGTGTCGTCCGACCGAAGCTACTCTCAGACCTGCGAGCAGCTCGACACTAGGGCCGGCAACTGTAACCACTTCTCTATCACACCGTGAGTTGTGCGACTTAGTGCTCAAGTGATTGATAACAATCCTCAGTTGAGGGTAGTTGACTCGTTGCCATTTCTGTTTGAATAATGTGTTTATTGTCTGTAGCATTATAATGTATAAGCCACTTCAACACACCGTAATATTACAAGCGGAGAATCCCTCTGAGAACAGAACCGGAGTGGCCACGGAAGGTCAGCCGCAGTACATCAGACTTACAAAGGATGACCAGTATGTTAAACACCTGTTTAAACTATCACGGTAGTTCACTTCAGTTATATGATTATTAACGGGATATTTACCGTGATGAGGTTGTGAACGCAGCTCCCGATATTTCGGCGCAGTTACATGCATCATGTTCACGGGAACACTGGAGAATGCAGGTGGTTGGTGAAACGTTCAATTTTAGGTGCAGACATTACGATCTACCCTCTTGTTTAGTCTTTTGCTGCGGTTATCACTGGAACTGTAACCAAGTCCCGACAATACACACACACTGTATCACTGCGTATCGTAAATAATCATATAACTGAAACAGTACGTTGTGTTTAGCAACAACAGAGCACCCAGAATGTGGTAATGTGTGACGTGCGGTGCTACTCGCGGCGCAGGTTGTCGAGGCGCGCCTGCAGGTCCGCGTCGGCGTCGCTGAGCGGCGCTCCGCCCCCGCCCGAGCCGCCCGCCACCGCGGCCGCCGCCGCCGGCGTCTTGCCTGCAACACACACACACACACTATACTACTGCTGTCTCGCCTGCTAGCCTCAGTTCGGGTTCCTTGTAGTACTAAGGACGGAACCCTTGAACAGTGTACTTCAAAATGTTGGATACAAATGAAGTGCTAGCTAGGAGGTAGGACAGGAGCTCAGCGTATCTTTATACTTCTGCGTCCTGTTTTGATGAAACTTTTGGTTCAAAAAGTAAAATATAATTATGCCAATTAAAACACACTCAACAAGTTTCATTATAATCGGTCAAGAAAAACATAATTATACTATGTACATAAGTATACTATATACTGTTTGGATGAAAAGGAGCTCTGAGAGCTTTGAACTCATATGTTAAAGTTGTCCGCGCGTGGCGGAGGGCTGAACTGCACGTCGTTCCGTGTCGGAGTCGGGCTCCGCTGGCAGGTCCCTGCCACGTGACATGACCAACGAGCCTCAGTCAGTGGTGCTGACGTGACGCGCCGTAACACCACTATGTACTTTGGAAGCACAGAAAGTGTCTTGGCGAGGCTCCTGTGTAGGTGCTACACGAGCGAGGCGGACGCTCACCCGCCACAGAGAGGGAGCCCGTGGCCTGCGGCAGGCCGGCGAGCTGGTCGTTCATCTGCAGCCCGAGCTCGTCCAGGATCTGTGACACCACCACGTCGCTGCAACATAAGGAATTCAATCTTCAATTATAGTTCCCGGCAAAATATTCAGCTTCGTGTTCAATTTACATCTGATACTGATGCCCGCGAGTATACCTCATCTCATTGAGGCCTCGGTGGGGGTGTCGAGCGAGCATTATATAGAATAAGCTATGAAGTCCTGCACCAGTTATTCAACCGCCAAGCAGTAGTGCGCAAACATGAATGTGATTCAGATTGAAGGGAAATGTTTCAAGTAAAATGACTGCCTAGTAGTTCCTGTAGACTGGAGGACCTTTACTTTGGTCGGACCATGTCAGTAAGTGCGGCGTCCCTCCGCCATGAGTTATATGACGCGCAGAATTACCTTTCCTCCTCGTCGTCGTCTCCCTCCATGGCCTCGTCGATGGAGTCGTTCATCATCTCCTCCTTCATGTCCATTATCTCCGACTGCTTCTCAAACTCCTGCAACATCATCAGGCCAAGGGGTGAACACAATAATAATATATTTAAAAAAATACTAAGCACATTGCCCTTCTTGGGCAGTCGGGTAAAAGATGATTCAAAGACAACAGAATTTGGAGGCCGATACAAAAGCGATCATAGCTAGTGGCCAGAGCAATGGCGGCGTTTGCACAGGTTCAACTCTTGCCGGGGTTCGAATTTTTGATTGTCTATACCATTTAAATATCTTCACTATGTTCACGAAAAGTATTAAACAAGCTAGGTGGAAATACGGCGTTTGATAGAAACGCGTTTGTATGCCTCGGCTTCGCTTTTCACCACATTTTTCAGGGCTGTACATCTAGCACCGTTTTTGCCTTCCACTGTAGTAATGTGCTATCAAATCAGCCTCACTGCTGACTGCTGACCGTAGGCCTCCAGGCAAGCATTCAGCCCGCTGCTCGGCTGTTCACCGGCACCGGTAACATCAAACAGAACTTGCGATAATATCTCCCACATCTTCAGAATATAAAACTCATACACATACATGTATATGTACATACATGTACCTAATAAATTAATATTTATCTATATGTATAAAAATTAATCCCTATTTACCTTGATCGCGCCATAACTTGAGAACGACTTTACCGATTTCATTCATCTTTTTTAAAAGTTTTCTAATGCTTTGTAGAAGGTTTTTATGAAAATAAAATTAAAAAAATTGAGAAATTTCAGAAAACTTAACAACGATTTTAACTTTGCGCGTTTGATAGTTCTAATTCAGGTCTGTCGGGTCAGCTAGTACTCGATGAAACCTAAGCAGTTCAGATAGGGCCCTAATTCATTTTTTGCACCAGGGCCTTTGGTTAACTAGCTATGCCACTGGTTACAAGAAACCGCGACTCTAAAACACCCAGGTTGTAGTAACCATGAACACCCTCAGATCAGACAAACAAGCCAGATATAGTAAGGTGGCGTGGCGGGTACGAACGCATCAGGCCTTAAGTCGAACTCACCCAGCTGACGTGGCCGTGTCACGACCTTGTCGCCCTTTTTTGCATTTGCGTTAAGCGATGTAGGGAACACAATGTATGAACAATTGAGATATTTGAACCCAAATGACAATTATTGTACTAAGCTAAGGCATATCTCCCTTGTTTAATATGAAGTGTGAATAGCGTGATCAGTACAAGATGTAAGCGAGAGAGAGTAGGTGTTGAGCAGTCAGTGCTGACCTGCAGTATCTTCTGTATCTGCGGCATGTTGAGCTGCCGGTTCATGGTGGCCATGGCCTGCGTGACGCCTTTCATGGCCTGCGCCATGGTGCTCTGCGACTTGAGCGTCTGGATCTTGAGCGAGACGGCCTGGATGTTGGCCTTCATCAGCATGAACTTGCGCACGTAGCGCCGCGTGCGCACCAGGTCCTTCGCCATTATCTTCACCGCGTCCTGGACATGGCAACTCTCACGTCAGGTACCTAGCTGTGCCTCGGCCGCACTATCCGCGATAAAACGTATCCAGTATCCAGTCGCAAGCCGCTGCAGCCAGCCGGGCGGAGATTCAATGTTCCGGTGGAGTTGCCGTAAACCTGATTCTCTAACATTATACACTCAACTTGGAATGGGACAACATAGTTTTTAAATCTGAAGTAAACAGTAAACAAAGCTGGTAAATAATTTTATGATAAATTGAGTGAGTGCTTTGACCGGAATGTCCCTATAAAAAGGTAGACATTAAAATTCGACGTATCATTATTCAATATTTTTCATAACAGGTGTAACCACCTGAAATAAAAATTATTTTAAAAAATAAACATTTCTTTAGATAGAAGTACAGTGTAAACTTTATATAGCGACGCTTAAGGGACTGCACATTTTATGGCATTATTGAGAGTTGTTGTTAAATGGAGAAAAGAAAAATCAATATTATTTTACTATTATAATATGTATTTACTAGTAAAGTATAAAATTTACTAACTAAAATATTTATATTGATACAAATAACAAGGCTTATACTATATCTTCATCTGAGTGTGATGCCAAAAGTAGAGTTAAATACAAGGTAAATGCGAGGTGTTAGTAATTACTGTTTATTGCTTAATAATGAAGTGTTGTCGTATTTAGAGTGGATGTGATGGTACATAGAGTGTATCATTGTATGGACAACAAGGTAAACTAACCAAAGTGAAGTAATTTTTAGGGAGTTTGTTGTTAAGCCGAGTTTTGCTATATAGAGTTTACACTGTATAATTATGCAATATTTCACAATTAAAATCTGGGTTAATGTTTAATAGTGAATTATTCACATTGTATAGGCAGCAAGCAAAACAATTTATTATCATAGTACAGTAGTTACATACAGCTCACAGAGGGAAATATGTAAAAAAATGGATTTAAAAAAAAAAAAGTAAAATTTTGATTTATTTCATAATTTCAATGATAAATTACTGTGATATCTTCTATGCAGGTATACTCTTTTTAAAACTTTGTTTAATTGTTTACTGGAGCATCTTTATGACCTGGCCCCTGTGTAGATCGAACATGATACCAGAACATCTTGTATATTTTAAACACAAATCACTTGTCTGTTTGTGCATGTCATTACGCTATTGCGGCTACATCATTCGGCAATTCGGCAGGGATTGGCAGGGGGGGGGGGGGGGGGGGGGGGGGGGGGGGTCCATAATTAGTCAAAACCCCACAATGGAAAGGGTTAAACAAGTCATTTGTGCGTCGTGCTGTGGATATTGAGCTGCTCTAAAAGGTTATGTTCAGTTTTTTTTATGTGATCAAGTTAATAAAGAAACCTGAACAGAATAAGGAATTTATAGACTATACAGGGATTTAACTACCATTTATCAGAAAAAGTAAATAAAGAAATATTGCTGACATAATCACCATTCAAACTCACCCCCCCTCCCATGTCATCAAATCCCCCCCCCCCCCCCCTTTGGTGCTTATGTAATACTCAAATGGACCCTAATAAATTAAAAAGCATATTCAACTTGTATCCACCACATATCTACAATTTGCCACACTTTGTGCAGATTGAGCGCTGGATTCTGGAGAATAGGCTTCAGTACAGAGTTACACTGACCATTTGTCCTTCCTTGGCAAGTTTCTTGATGTCGTTGATGACCTTCTTCTCCTGCTGCTCCATCTTCATCCGCTCGCGGTCGAGGTCGCGCATGGCCTTGTTGAGCGCACGCTGGTTCTTGCGTAGCATCTCATCCGGTGTCATGCGGTGCCCGAACAGCCACTCCATCCTGACTGCTTCTTGATCACCTTGCCTACACAGATATCAGCTCAATGCAAATAAAATTAAATTCTTGCAGCAGCGGCAAGTGATGGGTCGGCCTCTCGAATATGGTTAAGCACAGTGATTGTCGGCACAAGCAGCGACTCATGAACGGGTCCTGGTGGTGGAGCTGGACTACTCGGTGTATACATGCAACATAGTAATAAGTCATGCATATTGTATGTTTCTCTTGTAATATTATTCATTTTGTTATATTAGTAATAGTTAAGAAAGGGCACAGACCCCAGTCCGCGGAGCTGCTCTACAAATATATAAAAAACTCAATATATTAAACATTAGGTTTAATTTCTCTGTATAGCAAGTTTTCTGCAGGGTTTTTACTACGAAGTAATGGACGTTTTAGCCGATTATAATATTATTTTTGTATCGTAAAATAAAATAACCCTACAGCATCCTACTGAAGACCTAGGGCCTCTCGATTTCGTCTTTATAATCCTGTTTTGCGCAATTTGGCGCCAGTCCTACAAGTAGGAGTCCAGTTTGTTCCTCCATCTTCGTCTGGTTTATCATTTAACCTACCTTATCTATGGATAATTACAGCAATTTTATAAATTTCACTATATAATTTGGATGATGATTCACCACTAGCCTATCTGACTGAGGTCAAACAAGTCTTTAACAAAAACTCGAGTTCGTGAAGTTATTAGCAACACAAATTGTGAAATAATCAGACTGTAAATAAACATATGATGTGAATTAATTTATTAAAAATTGAATGAATAGCAGAGGAAAATAGAAAATCAAAATATTCTTTGATTCCTTGTTTTGATTTTGTTTTGACTTTTGATTGAAGTTTTGACAACGAGTTTTACGCGTACAACTAGCAGCTGACAAATCTGCAGAAAAAAGCTGGAAGTCATTGTCACATTTTTTTGTAGAGTGTAGTTTGGCGTCGCACGACTTGGGCGTTTGTCAGTGCATTTTTAATTAATATTTTCTAGTTTTATTGGATCACACAAGAGTCACAGTCAAAGTAAATTACGTTCATGTCAAAGTCATCCCCTAGTAATGTGGTGGAGGCACATTATCCTTCAGACCTCCTCCTTCCATGATAACTATGTAGTATCGTGCCCTCGGACGCGCAATTAACACGAATTTCAAAGCCTAACCAGAAAAAAAATGTTTTTTCCACATGGTATCTCTCTATTCGCCTACCTGGCAATAGTATTCATAAGTTCATTCGTTCTTTCGTGCGCGCAGTTGACACAACTAGAAATAATACAATTTTAGAAAAAAGCCGAAATATCACAAAATATCTTCAAAATATGGATAACAAAAGGAAACAGGAGCAACTGTTCGAAGAATTTTCACATTACGTCAAGAAGAAACACCGGGATGATGAAGAAAAGCACCGATTTCGTCGGTGTCAATAGTCAATGTTGAGTTGATGATAGCGATTGCGAAGAAAAACATTCAGAAGACAATATATTTAATGACCTAGTTAGATGGTATGTATCACTTCACCAGGATTACACGCCCTATCCAAGAGCTGTCACGGGGGGTCAGCCAGCGATAGTCCATAACTAGAGCTTTCACGAGGGGTCAGCCATGTTATTTGGACGGGCACGAGTACAAAGCGGATCATCTTTAGCCAAGAACCTAATCACGTCCTATCCGAGAGCTGTCACTTTGGGGTCAGCCAGCGATAAACGTCCATAACAAGAGCTTTCACGAGGGGTCAGCCACGTTATTTGGACAAGCACGTGTTACACCAAAGTACTGAAAGGCATACCTATCATCTTCAACGAAGAACCTAATCACGTCCTATCCGAGAGCTGTCACTTTGGGGTCAGCCAGCGATAAACGTCCATAACAAGAGCTTTCACGAGGGGTCAGCCACGTTATTTGGACAAGCACGTGTTACACCAAACTGAAAGGCATACCTATAATCTTCAACGAAGAACTTAACCACATCCTATCCGAGAGCTGTCACTGGGGGGTCAGCCAGCGATAAATGTCCACAAATAGAACTTTCACAAAGGGTAAGCATACTCATTCTTCACCTTTAATGGTTTTTTCTTTTCTCCATTTGCACTGTAAACGAGAAGAGTTAAGAAGAAAACAAGAAGTCATTGAAATATATTTATCTATGTTGAAATAAAGCCCGTGAACTAGCTATGAAGGAGGAAAAGGAAAAGATAATAACTCAATATGAAATAAACTAAAATGTATTCATTTTGATATCACCAAAACTAAACCCAGAAGCTGTTTTAGCACTAGCAGAAAATGCAAGGAAGAGATAATAACATACAGTAAACATGAATAGGTCACAGCAGCCTTGGCAGCCCTTGGGTGGGGCAGCCCTTAACAGGGTTAATCAGTGCCAAATGAACAAATAATAAAGAAAATCAGTGATGCAGCAAGTATGTGATACGAAACAAACGTGCAATACGTTGAAACCAAAACCGTGTGGAGGGTTTTTATAAAATGTCAATAAAGACCTTAGGTCTCTCCTTCAGGAACAAGAGCCAAAACAAATTTTCTTTGAAGAAAACTTCTAAGAAGGCTAGATCTAAGAAGCACCAAGCAAACTCAGGCTCAAAAGACTTAAACTCGCAAGGCCGATGTCGGCCCACAGCAATATACGCTCTTAACAGACCCGAAATATAAACTCACGTTGGAACTCACTGCAAAAAGACCGTCGACGCAACTAGCTCCACCACAAGTCGCTAGACTAAGGTATTACCATAATTCATCTTCTAACCTTAGTAACAGGGACAGTCTTATTAAAGGCTACAAATTGCAATTTTGGTAAAAACATACCAAGATAAAGAAACTACAAATATAGGGTTTTCACAATCAGAGTAAGTTGTACCTATGGTTATACTCAACAAAGAGGTGCGGATGAAGAATGCGAGGAAGACGGTGACCAGAATGTCTCCAGTATAGTTCTCAGAAAGAAACCTAATAGCTCATACAGATTTATCCTAAACCGGAAACAGCTGCAAAATTCGTAAAAATTCAGCATTTTTATGAATTTAGCAAATTAAGACACAAGGACAGCATGTAAATTGATGTCTCCACATTGTTTTTTTTAGCAAAATTAGACCCTAAAGATGCACACTTTATGGTATTTTTTTTTAACTTTTATCATAAAGAATACTTACTTTTCGATTCAATGGGAAAGTTTGCCAATTTAACGTTTTACTCTTCGTTCTGTGTACCGCACTTTTGTTTTCACAAAAATATATTATACTGAAAAATATTAAGTCCAGTAGTGACTGAACTAAGAAAAAAGGGTTTTTTATCAGTGGTTTTCTTGGATGACTTTGCTGATAGCAAATTCATATTGTAAATGCTTAGGAAGCTTAGTCAATATTGATCAAACCCGTAAATTACTTGTAACCCAAACAAATGTATTTTCTTAGGTTTCAGATTGGACCCTGAGTAAAAAATTAATTTAGAACTGCCCCATGACAAGAAAACTCTAGTCAAACAACACATCGAGCGAGGATTTGATTCCTAGGAAAAACTTTATAGCATTTAACATCAGTATATCTGGTAATATCATATGGCATTATATACACAAAACAATTAGATTACCGGTGGGATAACAATTAGATTCTTGTTTGGGTGATCTGCTTTGATGGAGAGATCACATAGACAATGCACACAGGTTACTAAAAAGGTTACAAACAACAAAACTAAAATAAGGTTACTCTAAAAATGCTTTAGACGCTCCAAACTCAGTTTGGGGGTGCATGCTGTGGGACAAGTAAAGAAAAAGGATTTTGGACAAGGGAAGAACAACAACAACATATTAACGTAAAAGAAATGACCCCTTTCTTGATTTAAAATGTTTTGCAAAAAACTGCAAAAATAAAGCAATATTTAAGAATAGACAGCGATTTTATACTGATTTCAATTCAATTGATTGGATTAGGTGGTGAACACTTTCCTCACCTTCACCTAGTTGCTAAAAGCATCTGGTAATGGAGTGAAGAAATAAATTTATGGTTAGGTATACTTACGCACCTTACATTTCACCAGTGAACATTTTTGAAGCTGATCTATATCTAGATGTAAAAGATCTTAAAGGGAATTATCACAAACAGCATACGAGACTATTACACTAGAGCGGGTTTGCCTTAGATAGACCCTTCCGCATCTAGACTCAATTCCAAATATATATCATGGCACACAGATTCAGGAGACTGGACTGTATATCTACGCATTGACAATAGAATGGTCATCCTTCTATTTTCATGCTTTTCCACCATATTGCCTATTTATTTATTTACTATTGCCATATTGCATATTGCATAATTCGCAAATGTTTAAGGAAGATAATTATTGAAAAAGCGACTGGTATAATAGTTGTCCTATCCTGGGATGCCTAGGTTCCCATTCTTTACTTCAATATTAAAATCAAAATAAATTTAACTGCCACCTAAAAAATCCCTGCTCTTATCAGGTTCTGGAACACCACATCCACTGCACAAGGAGCTCTGTTTGGCTGCAGGAATACTAGCCAGGAAGCCTTACGAAACTACGAAGGCATGTCTAACGAAACATCAGAGATAATGTTAGTGTATCTTTCAGACAACACATTAAAACAGTATAAATCAGGTATTTCATTTTGGGTTAATATCTGAGACAGACACAAAACAGACTATTATGAAACTAACATAAAAATGGGTTAAGGTTCTTATCTAAACTTTTCAACAAAGGGGCAGCCAGCATATGGTTCTCTAAATAATCAAAAATCAGATAAAACTCTTATCACAGGTCAGCAGTGGGACAATAATGATAGCATCAATCTATATGTACTTTAACTTCATCGAATGACATTGTGCAACGATTTTTAGTGGGGCGTCAATAGGATGTATCCCATGTATTCAAACATCTATCTTCCACAAAGGGAGATGCTTCATTCACAGATATAAACAAGAAAACTGTTATGTTAGCTTTAGTTGGCCTTAGTAATAGGACATTTACAACCTCTCAAACCTCTCAGGAGATTACAAACTCTCCTTAATAAGAGTAAATAACATCAACAAAAGCATTAAAAGTATACAAATATAGACTATAAAAACTAGGCCCAAATCAACTTGAGACCCAACCAAGGTTAGAGATTCCCTTTTCTTAAAATAAGCCTGATATTTGTATGACAAGTGCATTATAATTAAGAAACTAGACAATAATTAGAGTAGAATATTTTTTTAAACCTCTCTAGCACACTCGAAACGAGCATAATTAAGGTAGACACATTAGATCACTGGATCTATGTCACTTGAAAGCAAGTGACATACCTATATAATATAACTTATAACTAAATTTACAGCATATACCACCAGGCATACCAGCACCTCGCTGCTTACAGACGAAATATAATAAAATTATATACTAACAGAAGAAAGAGCAAAGGACTCTATCTCTTCCAATATTTTATAACCGGCCTACCTTAAATCAAAGATTTCATAATATAGGTACTACGTTAGTAGTATGTCTCTAAGCCTTAAATACTTTCTTTATAACATTTAATTACCTACTAGGTATATTGACTTTGGAGCCGCAACATAAACTGATCAATACTCATTTAAGCTTAGCCTACTATAGATATTGTCTAAGCGGGTAAGGTATATAATATTTGATTTACCACCGTTTTAAACTATCACGGTTGTTGTGTTGTTATATCGGGAGCTCATTCCACAACCTCACCACGGTAAATATCCCGTAAATAATCATATAACTTTATTTGATTTACCACCTTATCATTAGACTAGACTATAATTTATTTGCTCTTTATCTTCTTTAACATAATTATGTCAAAAATTGCAAGGTGATTAATTTTATTATGGAAGGAAAAAACAAATTTTTGTGTTTATTACTTTAATACTCTAGAATTATATACATACTTGATTATAAACAAATGTTATTATTGTATCATGCATAACAATAATAAATAAAATTTCTATAAATGCTTTAAACATCCTACATAGTTATCATGGAAGGAGGAGGTCTGAAGGATAATTTGAGATCAAACTAACTTACCTGTGGGTAAGTGCAGTTCGATCATAATTATACGAAGACCTCCTCCTTCCATGATCGAACCCACCCAAGTTCTTTTTTTCCCATGTAATCATCAAAATGGATTACAACCCAGGAAATAGAAATTTTATCATCCAAGGGTTAAGACTTTGAACTAATGAACTTATGAATACTATTGCCAGGTAGGCGAATAGAGAGATACCATGTGGAAAAAACATTTTTTTTCTGGTTAGGCTTTGAAATTCGTGTTAATTGCGCGTCCGAGGGCACGATACTACATAGTTATCATGGAAGGAGGAGGTCTTCGTATAATTATGATCGAACTGCACTTACCCACAGGTAAGTTAGTTTGATCTCAAAGTATCTGTGGGTGGAGGCTTTACAAGTTGAAACAGCACGCCACGATAGAACATGTTTCGTCTTGTTATATCACTTGCCTACACTCAAGCATACACATTTATATAGTAATAATCCACTATTACACATCATGAACACTCAAAAATACATAAGTTTGGTAAAATAATACAATGAGGCGGCTCAGACGACATGTTTTTTCACGTTAGCGCCGAAACTTTTTTTTCAAGGTTATTATGTAACATTACATCAATGTCATTTACCATGTTACTGTCAGTGTCAAATAAGTAATGTTTACCAATATTATTTTGGCGCGCTAAATATATTTTATTTAGTATTTATTAATTTAGCTTTAATTTGTATTAAAAAAAAACTTTTTAATAAATATAATAGTAGGTAAATATTACAAAATTACAATTAAATAAAAGAAGAATTAACCGTTAAATATTATTTCACACTTATTTGTTACATAGAATTGTTATATTGTGTTAGAAAATGAGTGACGATGACGTTACTATTATGGAAGTGGACGAACCAGAACCTAAACCGTCAAAACCTACCGCCAGTGCTCCGATTAAATCTACTATCCACTTACCATGGATCGAGAAATACCGACCGCAAACATTCGACGACATCGTGGGCAACGAGGATACGGTGTCGCGGCTGGCGGTATTCGCGCGCACCGGGAATGCGCCCAACATCATAATCGCGGGCCCGCCCGGCGTCGGCAAGACCACCACCATCCTGTGCCTAGCGCGCGCGCTGCTCGGGGCTGCCTTCAAGGACGCCGTGCTCGAGCTCAACGCTTCCAACGACCGAGGCATCGACGTCGTCAGGAACAAGATTAAAATGTTCGCACAACAGAAAGTAATTATACTTATTAGTCCATAACCTATCCAACCGAAGAGAAAATATATTTGTAGGTAAAGTGTTGCCTGGGTTACATTACAGGTGACGCTGCCGCCGGGGCGTCACAAGATAGTGATCCTGGACGAGGCGGACAGCATGACGGAGGGCGCGCAGCAGGCGCTGCGACGCACCATGGAGCTGTACTCGAGCACAACGCGGTTCGCGCTCGCCGCTAACAACAGCGAGAAGATCATCGAGCCCATCCAGTCCCGCTGCGCCGTGCTGCGCTACTCACGCCTCACGGATGCTCAGATTCTTGCTAAAGTACCTATTGCTAATATCTAACCATACTTACTACAAACAAACAGGTTCCACATTATTCATCCATCATCCTCTTGAACAGTGAACCCTGCTAGCATAGTTTGTATGATTGTCAAACTGTGCCAATACTCTGAATGCAGAGTTTATTTAATTTTGTTGGTATTTTTAGCACAGTCAAATTGTATATCATTTGGGCTACATTCATAAACAAAAAACTTTACCTTTAGTATAACATAATGCTACAGCATAAACCGCTAAACTTGGATCCGGAATGTATTGTAAGTCACATTTGCATTCGATGATAATAAGTTAAAGTTTTGATTTTGGAAACCAGGAAATACAGTAATGCTTCTGGTGATCATATCATCATCATCAGTCAATTTTAATCCACTGTTGGACGAGGCAAGGGACACCCTTCATCTGGAGATCAATGTTGAGTAGAATTTGATAGGTATATAGGTCCTTGGACCAGCTGGGTGAGATCTAATGTTAGCTCTCGCGCCTTTCTCCCATCATAGTAATTTTATTTATTAATAATAATATACAAATAAATAGTATTAACAATCAGTGTCCTGGATGGCAATACTCCTGATGGTGACTGTTAAAGTCCCCCAGTAACACTAATTAGGAACAGAGAAGTTATCTCTACATAGTATAAAATAAAGCTTTCAACCTCTGTGTGTCTGTACGCTAACTCCTTCTAAACCACACAACAGATTTTGATGCGGTTTTCACCATCAGTTTGATAATTTTTCACGGATGGTTTATACCTATATATAATGAAACTTACACCCATGCAGAGCCTGGTCGGGTCGCTAGTGCGTGTATATTTGTTACAAGTTTTTCCAAAATTGCTCGCAACTGTCTTCCAGGGTAGTAAGCTGCAGAGCTTTAAGTCTTTCTTCATAGAATTTGCGATGTAGAGAATAGTGACAAAGAGCAGCAGTATTTCTACAAAACATTTAAGACTAAAAGTATAAAGTTTGTATTATCCAGATAATAGAGGTGTGCAAGAAGGAGGACCTTTCATACACAGAGGAAGGAGTGAGTGCGGTGGTGTTCACAGCACAGGGAGACCTGCGCTCGGCACTCAACAACCTGCAGTCGACAGCTCAGGGCTTCGGCCACGTCAGCCCCGACCACGTGTTCAAGGTGTGCGATGAACCGCATCCTCTGATGGTGAAGAGCATGTTAGAGGCTTGTATCAGACAAGACATCCATGAAGCATATAAGGTAATATACTCTTCTAACTTACTTAGTTCTAACAGATTACCCTTCTTTTTGGTTTTGTTTTTAGGGTTCCGTACCCAAAAAAGTATCCTCCTCCTCAGTTCGTTTGCTCAATGCTGAGCGTCGTGATGCTCCCGATCTTTTGTACTTTGGCGACAAAACTGCTTCCATCTCTGACGGTCTCCCGCCTGGTACATCGCGTCAGAGATGTTCGTGCCAAGCTCTTTTGACACTTGGTCGGTCCATCTTGTTGGGCTACGCCTCCTGGGTCTTTTTCCTTCCATTTTGCCAGTCACTATTAACTTATCCAGGTTGTCGGAGGGCTTTTGGGCGATGTGTCCGAAATACTGCAGCACCCTATGCAGACAAATGCTCGAGAGTCTCTTTGTAAGTTTTAGTTCCCTAAGGATTGAGACATTTTTTCTATGAGCAGTCCACGGAATACGTAGCATGCGTCGCCAGCACCACATTTCAAAAGCGTCATTGCGTCGTCGGTCAGCAGATTTAATGGTCCATGATTCGGCGCCATACAGAAAAATGGGGAAGACCAAGTATACATCGTAAGTGTTCATACGATGTATACTTTTGTCTTTTTCAGTATGTTACGGTCCTTCCACACTTTGTCAAGCAGAGTCAGCGCCGATTTTGCCATTCTAATGCGTCGTCTTATTTCGCCTTCTGTCACCCACTTGTTGGATATGCTCGAGCCTAAATACATGAAGTCTTGCACCATGTCATATTGGCTTAGTGTGTGGATGTCTTGCAGGACTTTAGCTCTGTCGACCACCATTATCTTGGTTTTGGCTCGGTTGATCGCCAAAAAGACCCAAAAAGTATAAATGGGACCCTATTAGATAATATTATAAGATAGCCCGTTGGTCCAGTTGGTAGTGAACCTGCTCTCTGAGCTTGGGGGCGTGGGTTCGATTCCCACCTAGGGCAAACATTTATGTGATGAACATTTGTGTTTGTTCTATATCTGGTTGTTAATATCTATTTAAGTATGTATTTAAAAATATATATGTATGTATATCAGTCTCTGGCAGCCATATCACAAGCTCTGCTTAGTTTGGGGTCAGATGACCGTGTGTGCAACAATGTCACGAATATTTATTTATTTGATAATGATAATGATAATGATAATTTAATTAAAAAAAAAAAAACTTAGAACTCAGGTTCTAAGTTTTTTAGACCTGGCCGGCGCACAGATAGACCTCAAAAATTATCCGACCATACCCGTAACCTCATGGCTGATCGACGCTCGTTACAACTACAATGTTCCGATGACGCTGACTCATATAGGCAGCTCAATAGACAAATTTGGAAGTCATTGCGGCACGACATACGTACCTTTAATACGAACAGTATTAAAGAGACGATTGAGCAAAACAAAGGCTCCAAAGTGTTTGCAAGAGACATGTCTATTGGGCAAAGCCAGCTGACAAAGCTGAAGAGGGAAGATGGTAGTGTAGCGTCGACCAAAGCTGAGGTTTTAGGGGAAATCGAAAGGTTCTATGGACAGCTATACACTTCGGTTGCTAAACCTGTGAGCAGCTTGGCCAAAGACCCAAGAGCCAAGCTGAGCCGACACTATACCGAAGATATCCCGGACATCAGCCTGTACGAGATTAGGATGGCCCTGAAACAGCTCAAGAACAACAAGGCGCCGGGGGACGATGGAATCACATCAGAGCTTCTGAAAGCGGGTGGAACACCGGTACTCAGAGTCCTTCAGAAGCTCTTTAATTCTGTCTTACTCGAAGGTATAACGCCAGAAGCATGGAACAGAGGCGTGGTGGTGCTGTTCTTTAAGAAAGGTGACAAAACCTTGCTGAAGAATTACAGACCCATCTCGCTTCTGAGCCATGTTTATAAGCTGTTTTCGAGGGTCATCACGAATCGTCTCGATCGCAGGTTCGATGACTTCCAGCCTATCGAACAAGCCGGTTTCCGAAAAGGCTATAGTACCATAGACCACATCCACACGCTACGCCAAGTTATACAGAAGACCGAAGAATATAACTTGCCACTATGTTTAGCGTTTGTGGACTATGAGAAAGCCTTTGATTCGGTCGAGACATGGGCGGTACTTGAGTCTCTCCAGCGATGCCGTATTGACTATCGGTATGTCGAAGTGTTGAAGTGTTTGTACAATAACGCCACCATGTCGGTCCGAGTACAGGAGCAGAGTTCGAAGGCAATTCCATTGCGAAGAGGCGTGAGACAGGGAGACGTTATCTCTCCGAAACTGTTCACTGCCACAATGGAAGATGCCTTCAAGCTCCTGGAATGGCAAGGACTCGGCATCAACATCAACGGAAAAAAAAAAAAAAAAATAAATAAAAAAAAATATAACGGCGAGTACATCACTCACCTTCGGTTTGCCGACGATATTGTGGTCATGGCAGAATCGATGGAGGATCTCAGCATGATGCTCGAAGGCCTCAATCGAGTCTCTCAACAGGTGGGCCTTAAAATGAACATGGACAAGACAAAGGTCATGTCAAATATCCATGTTGTGCCCACCCCAGTATCAGTTGGGAACTCGCTGTCATCGAAAGTCCATTTTTTCACAGTTCAGTTTTATAAATTATTTTTTGCCATAAAGATTATCACAATCAACAAGATATTGCTATACAAAAAGGAAAATAAACATAATAGATCATTGTACACCAGTTAAACAACCAAACAACCAACAAAATACATTAAAAATGAAGAAACGAAGAAAATTTTATTACTTTGACACATGTTGTCAAAATTTGGAAAATGAAAAATATATGAAATAACAAGGAAATACCAATAAATAATGATCACAAGATCACGGACGAAACAAGCGGACACAAAGAGCGCACGCCTTCCATCACCGCCCGCCTCGTCGTCGTCTCTGAGCACCTCGTCGGGTGAAGATGAGTACCACACCACCCGCGAGGCAAGCGGCTCGTCGAGCGACACGAGCGGGCCTGGGACACCGCCGCCACCTCCACCTGCGCGACGGGGACGTCCCCCGCTGCCGGCACGCTTGGGGCTTGTGGGGCATTCTGCCACACGCCCGGCCCCCGCTACCGGTGGTGTAGTGCGTCGCATGCGATGGTCTACAATAATGAATGAAGACTACATGCGCGCCTATTACAGGGCTACAGAGGGAGGAACAAACTTGTCAGCGTATTGTGCCAGGATGCTGCCTTTGTTTCAGGCTCTTCAACCAACCATCACCGTGCGCCTTTGGCCCGCAGGACTTGTTAAGGATTGAGCGGGGCATATTCCAGGGTGACAGTTTTAGTCCATTGTGGTTTTGCCTAGCTCTGAACCCTCTCAGCACTCTGCTGAGGGATTCAGGACTAGGCTATCGACTTCGAAGAGATGGTCAAGTCATCTCTCACCTGCTGTACATGGACGATCTCAAGCTGTTCACACCGAAACGCCAAGACTTGGTGGAGCTGCTAAAAATCACAGAGGTTTTTAGCAGTGCCATCAGGATGGAGTTCGGTGTAGACAAGTGTGCGGTCATGCATGTACAGCGAGGAAAAGTTGTGAATTCTCCAAATTTACAGCTTTCTGAGGTGATGACTCTCAGATCTCTCTCCGAGGCCGAGACCTATAAGTACCTCGGTATGTCAGAGTCGTTGGGTATATCGGTAGAGAACATCAAGAAATCGGTGAAGGAACGCTTCTTTTGTCGCCTTACAAAAGTACTTAACAGTCTTTTGTCTGGCGGCAACAAGGTGCGTGCCTTCAACGGTTGGGTGATGCCTTTGCTGATATACTCCTTTGGCATATTGAGGTGGACTCAAACTGAGCTGGACGCCCTGGACAGGAGGGTCCGTCAACTGCTCACATCACATCGCATGCTACACCCACGCTCGTCTGTTATGAGACTGTACATTCCGCGGAAGTGGGGGGGTCGAGGCTTTTTAAATGCCAAGAACCTACACAACCGCGAAGTGTGCAGTCTCAGGGATTTTTTCCGTAACAGCGAGAGTGGGATGCATCGTGATGTTGTGGCTGTTGACAGGGGCCTCAGGGCGCTCTCCTTGGCAAACGAGAATTGGCGTAAACCATCGGTGCTGAGCATCGAAGATCGCAGGGATGTATGGAAGGGCAAGGAGCTGCACGGGCGGTTCTATCGGGCCTTAACAGGGCCCGATGTGGACTTGCTTGCGTCGGTGAACTGGCTACGATTCGGTGATCTCTTTGGGGAAACCGAGGGTTTTGCCTGTGCAATTGCGGACGAAGTTATCAAGACGAACAACTACCGGAAATATATCATGAAGGACGGTACGGTCGACATCTGTCGGGCATGCCACCGTCCCGGAGAATCTCTCCGTCATATCATTTCCGGTTGTTCGCATCTTGCTAACGGCGAGTACTTGCACAGGCATAACCTAGTGGCCAGGATCATCCACCAGCAACTTGCCCTTCGATATAGCCTTGTCGAGTCTGAGGTGCCGTACTACAAGTACGCACCAGCGCCAGTTCTCGAAAATGGTCGTGCTTTGCTCTATTGGGACCGCTCTATCATCACGGACAGGACTATTGTCGCCAATAAGCCTGATATCGTGTTGGTCGACCGATCCCAGCGCCGGGCATTGCTCGTCGACATCACCATCCCACATGACGAGAACCTCGTGAAGGCCGAGAAGGACAAACTCAGCAAGTACCTTGACTTAGCTCACGAGGTTACCGCCATGTGGGATGTTGACTCGACGATCATTGTCCCGATAGTCGTATCGGTGAACGGTCTTATAGCGAAGAGCCTCGACCAACATCTTAAGAGGCTCTCGCTAGATGGTTGGGTCAAGGGTCAGATGCAGAAGGCGGTAATCCTGGACACGGCACGTATTGTCAGGAGGTTCCTCACTCTGCAGCCCTAACCACCGGTAGCTTGGGCCCTGCCCCGCTGCCGGCGGCACTCTAGGTTTAGGTTTTTTTATAATATTTTGTTTTTATAGGAAATATTGTAAAAAAACGTAAATTTAAGAAGGAAAATAAATATCTGAATGATAATTTTATTCATAATAATAATTACATGTCAACATTTAAAAATATGAAAAAATACATCATAGAATTAATAATATTAAGCAAAATAATAATAATATAAATGTTATTAAATGTCATTTATTACTAAGCCTACAATATCTATTATGTATTTTACCAAGCATGAGTATTATTTTGTTATTCAATTATTGTTTAAGATTAGTATTTGTATCAATACATAAATAATATGTATTCTATAGCAGCAACATTTGTTGTACATATTTCGGTTTCTTCTAGGCAAGCGTGCTCCACCGTAGACCGCATCATCGCCTGACATCAGGCGGAAATATTTTTTAAAATTATTTATCGTTAATATTTGTGTAATAATTTGTAACATTATCATGAGCCAGTGATGAGAAGACGCTGTTTCCCGAGATACGGTGCTACACTAGACTGGGACTGGGTGTCTGTCTGTCTGTCCTACATTTTAATGGCTGTATATTTTAAACCGTAAGTAATAGATAGCCGGTTGAAATTTTTACAGAATATGTATTGTTACGGCGGATTAAATAAGAAATAATAAAACCTAAAATTAAATATCCCCATATAACACATATATTTTTGTGTTTGCTCTAATACGGTAATACGTACACGCGTCAAACTTGGTATGATTATAGTACACACTCTCTCTTCAAGTAAAACAACTAATGTTGAACATAGAGTCAGGTGCGCTCTGAAGTTCCCCAACTGAATGAAAGAAAACACATTGTGTGGGTGCGGAACCCTCGGTGCGCGAGTCCAACTCGCACTTGGCCGGATGATTGATTGCTTGTTTGTTCACGTTCTGCTGATGTGATGTTGGATATAAACAACCTCGCCTGATGTTATGTGACGATGCTTGCTCACCTACAAGAACCCGATTCACTTGCAACATGAACTCTAGATTGAACTATCGGGAAAGTCAAATCAGACATCCAAATCATGCACAGTTGTGATTCCTCAAATATTATGTGCAGACATTGTGATGATTGCAGGTGATAGCCAAGCTGTGCAAGTTGGGTTATGCGTCGGAGGACATCGTGAGCAACATATTCCGAGTGTGCAAGACGCTGGACGCGCCGGAGGAGAGTCGTCTGGCGCTGATCAGAGAGATCGGGCTGACGCACATGCGCGTGGCGGACGGGCTCGCCTCGCCGCTGCAGCTGGCGGGGCTGCTGGCGCGCATGTGCCGGGCGGCGCGCGGCGACCAGCCCGACTGGTGACGCCGCCGGCTGGGGCGCCGCTCGCTGCACAGCGCTGCTCCGACGTGGGCTACAACTCACTGTAACTGAGCGGCGACAATGACAGACATTCGGAGTACGTGCTGCCTACATTGTCGTTTAAGGCGCTTGCAAACGATGCGTAATATTAGTAGCTACTACGCATCGTCTGCATCGTTTTGCTTAGTGCAAGTGGCAGTGGAAGTGCTACTAACCACTACCACCGCCACTTACACTAAGCAAAACGATGCGTTGTAGCTACTTGCTGCTTGTACTACGCATCGTTTGCAAGCGCCTTTAGATCAAACTGCGCGAGTATAATTGTTTGCGCTAGATGCATGTGCGCGTCGCTATCAGAGTGCCTAGTACGAGGTGCATGTGCGCGTCGCTATCAGAGTGCCTAATACGAGGTTTTACAAATGCGTTTAAAAAAAAAAACTATCTACTCTATCGCGTTAACATTAAGCCCGTTGCAGACTATGTGCACGTACTTGCGCGAGTACTCGCGCCAGCGTTTAAACGTAAATAGCTACTGGCTGGCGAATCGTGCATGTACTTGCGCCATTTCACACGACTCGCGTCCGAGATGCGATTAGTTTCACGAATGTTATTTGAAGTGTTACTTAAGGCGAGGTTTTCCCACTTTTAAGCAATGCTTGTTACTACAGATGACCATAATCTTTGGTTTATTGTATTAAAGTCGCATTTAGCGGAGCAAAATCATGGCGCTTACGTGCTTAGAGTATGGCTTAGTCGTGCGTTTCGCTACTTCTATTATTGGGGTTTTTCTCATATTTTTCGAAAAGTATAGCTGTAAGTAAGTATAGTTGTATGTATCGGTTTCCTTCATAATTATGAAATCTATATATCAAGATATCGCAGACGTAAATTAATATATATGTGACTAGCGATCCGCCCTGGCTCCACACGGGTATAGTTATATAGCCTATATTAATCAGTGATAATGTAGTATTCAAATGGTGAAAGAATTTTTAAAATCGGTTCAGGACTTTTCGAGCCAATTCGTTACAAACATACATACAAATCTTTCCTCTTTATAATATTAGTATAGATTGAATGAATCCAAAAAAACAGGGATAAAAGCGCAAATCAGTGCTACTTTGATATATTTTTTCTATCGAGCGAAATGTGCTTAATCGTGTTTCGGTCTCACGGGGTTCCTAGATAAAACATTACATTTTGTTATGACACCATTTTTATAATTTTTAAGTAACCATGGAGGTATGCACACATAAACTAGAATGATCATAATTGCTAAAAGTCGGAAAAGAGCGTCTTAAATGATGCATGATATTTCAATTTATTACTCATTTTGAGAGATATTCTGCGCCGCCAGCGCTAAAACAACCTGGCGCATGAATTGGTGCAAGTACCTACCACTCGCGCGAGTCAGGCGGCGCGGACGGTTTAGCGCGGGAAAACAAAGCTTTACTTGCCCAAGGACCAGAACGAGAACTACTAAGCAACTTGCACTGGCACTAAACAAAGTGTTGTAGCTTGTCGTTGCAGGCGCTGCGCAGTTTTCGCGCGAGTTTACTGCGCACAGTCTGCAGTCTTAAGTTTTCATTACGATTTGTATGAAATAAGAACAGCGCCATGTGCATGGCTCTAGATGGCGCTGATCTTCATCATCATCAGCTCCGAGTGACCCAATAAGTCTCCTTTTGTTTATACCACACTCCCCGGTCTCTCGCCAGTCGCATCCACTCGTTTCCAACAGTTGTCTTGATGCCATCGGTCTACCTCGTCCTCGGGCCGGTGTCCGCTGACCTGGTCTCGGCCACCACACGGGTACTGCTGTACACCGCTTCACCCTTTTGTCGATGTCTGCAGCTTTGGGGCTGTACTTACTTCATACAGCGTTAGCGCGATCCAGTAGGTAAACGCAAATGGAAAAACTCGTACCCAAGGAGAGAGTCATGCTACTCGTATGTCTATAAATTACATTCTTCAAGAATATGTAGAGGCGGTCTCTTGTAAACTATATGATGACCACGCAGCGGGCGGGAGTGCAAGCAGAGACGCGTGCGAGAGCCAGTTTGTTTTAAAAACTACTATGTTGAACTTTGACAATTATGATGTGAAAATAGTGTTAATAAAGATTAAGTGTTAATAATAAATGTAGTGTTAATTATACAATTACTGAATAAAGGACGGATTTAAAGTGAGGGCAATAGATGAATCACGAGCAAGAGAAGGATTCTAACGACTGATTCATGATGATTGAAGTGTTGGAATCCTGAGCAACGCGAGTGATTCATGGCCCTCGATATAAATCTGTTCAATTTAACAGTTGCATACCATACTTTATACCATGACTACGAGAAAAAAAAAGATCAAGTAGAGCAAAGACTACAAAACAGTTTCTATTCTAATGCAAACTAATCCTTGTCCATAATGAAACCTCGAGAGTATTTTTGCGCAAGGAGGTTGTATAGCATTGAGATGGAGGTCGAATATATTGGTGTGTTCTAAATTCAAACACCGAACCGTCTTTTTTTCTAGGATAGTGAGCTGCAGAGCTTTTAACTTTTCTTCATAGGGCTTGTGACGAAGAGCATATGATATTTTGGTGGATCTTTGAACACTTTCGAGCAGGACAATATCCTTTTTGAATATATATAATTGCTAACGCCTGAGCAAACATACAAGTAATGCATTATTAGATTCGAGGATCAGTAAAGGTACGTGTAGGATGTCTAATTCTAATTCAAAGTGGGGGTGATAAGACCTGCACCGACATCCCGTTTGGGGTGTATTGTGCATGTGCCCGCCAGCCTACACAAACCAGCAGAGCTTCCTAGGTAGGATGTATAAATCAAACAATCAATCAAAATATCTATTTATACAATATTTATATTCGATGATATCCACAACAAATAAACATATAAAAATAAAAAATCACATACAATCAAATTGTACATCAGTTTGTCTGTATAATACATGGAATGTTTGATTCATCGCTTGTCTTCTATCAACTTGTTGTGTTCCACCATCAGACTCTGGAATTCAGTACAATTTACCAAAATAAACATTTTATAAGAACAAACATAACAACCATGCTCAGTAGAGATATCACTGATTACATAACATATTTTTTTTATTCTAACAATTGTTTCAGTCATATTTGAGCAACATATACATATAATATAAACGAACGTCTTCGATAGAGCGAATGTTAGAGATGTGACGTCATCCACGGAACGGGCGAGGAGCCGCCGGCGAGCGCGGCCGCGGGTGCTACTAGTGTATGACGCGCTGCTCCTCCACGGAGCAGTCCTGGATCAGCTTCTGGTGCTCCTCGCTCAGCGCCTGCCACACACGCACACACACTAGTACACTCAGGCTATCTACATTCACAACATCAGCCTTGTTTGTTTACAGTTTGAGACTAGTTAGAAAACGCGAGATCAGATAGCAATCCTACACATTATTACGTACAAAAGAAATAAAAACAGCAATACATTTATGACAAGCTGCAAGTTTGAAACAGCGGAGCAAGCCTGAGTGTACCCCATGCACATGCATGCCCCATCCAAATCACGCAGCCTCACACCAGGTCTACCATAAACTAGGTAGCATAAAATCAACAAAACCTAACGGCTGTGTACTATAATTAAATTAGTACATACTCAGGTTTTTGATGATCTAAATTCTAACAGATTTACAGATAAAACTCTTAGAATATAAAACTATTTACTTGGGCAAAAACCCTACCTCTCGACGTTTCGAGCGTGTTGTAATAGCCGTGGCCACGAGCCCACTGAAGGTACAGGATAAGTACCGTTAACTCATTCAAAACGCGATTTGTGTTTTGAACCCGAAATTTTAAGTTACAACATCACAATATTTTATAGTTTTGTTTTTTTTACATGTTTCGTGAGCAAGGGCGGATCCAGCTTTGGTGCCAGGGGGGGAGAGTGTCACATAGTCACAAATAGTGATCCTGGACCCAGCCCAGGGGGGGAGGGTTAGATGCCGCCCTTGTTTGTGAGTATGTGCATGCAACAGCATAGAAACATCCAGAATGTAATTATAAAATAAGTGATAGTAGACAAGGTAAATGTGGTGGCAGGTAAACATCCCGCGAGCTGTCGGTAATGAATGCGGAGGGCAGTGTGCACTGTGCAGGGATCACCTCACCTTGAAGTACTTGACAGTCTTGACGCGCAGCTCGAGCGTGGCGTCCTCGTCGCAGACGAACAGCGCCTGCGCATGCTGCTGGAACGCGGACACGGTCCACATGTGGTTGACGCCCTCCTCCACCGCCTTGGAGAGCGCCAGCGCCTTGTGCGCCCCCGTTATCAGGATCATCACCTGCCGACACATGGCGCTGCACTACACACTACAGCTCGTGGAGTCCCCTGCCGGCTCGCTGCTTCTGATCTATGTGTAGGGTCTATCTCTGGATGGGTGACCACAAGTGGTACATAGGACTGGTGTCCATCGAAGTTGATTCAAGCAGAGCAACAGGATGATGACTAACAGGTTCATAACCATGTGACGTCATGTCAATTTCGTAGAGTTGTATTTGGTCTTTCGAGCAGTTTAAAAGCTGACATACATACTTCTCCACTCATGCTCTACACACATAAAACGTTTTAATAGAGGAAATTATATATTTTTTTAATACTAATTTGTTGGTTGGTTCAGAGCAGTGATGTAACGGAGGTAGTTTTATCGGAACCGAAGGCGGAGTCGGAGTTTTAAAATTTGCTTAATCGGAGTCGCATTCGGAGGCAATGTGTGGTGGAGGTGAACGTGTCGTGTGCGTAACAAATTAACAACAAGTGAAAAAATAATTGACGATAGAGTGCACGTAGTGGGAGTCGGGGGGATTCCCCGCGCGACATGTATGCACCTGTTCATAACAGTCGACACAGGCCGCCGCCGCTATGTTATGCTTCGACCTCCGATTAAAACCTTCGATTTAAAAGTGTCGGAGCCGAAGGTGTAATAATAATCGGAAGTTCCGACGGAACCGGAGTCGAAGCTCCGTAACATCCCTGGTTCAGAGTTCGATGAGCTCCTTTCGGCATAGTACATTCATTCCGTGTGACCCTATATTATTGGTACTGTCATCGACTTACTACTTGTACCGGTAACATCATCGCGCCGTACAGCTGCGGCGGATACCGGACAGAGTAGATCTGAGGGATGGTTCCGATGATATGTTCAAATTGTAGTTTTCGAAACAGCAGTCGTAACGCGGACATGTAGCTCAGCTTATATGACAACTAACTTGTGTAGAGATGTATCCACGGTATTTTTGTAGTATTTTGTATGCGTATAGTGTGGTGGAGGGCGTGCGCATTTACATTGATACATCTCTACCTAACTGAGCAAATAAATAAATAAAATAAAATAAATAAATAAATGATAGTAAATCGTAATAGCCACAGAGTATAGATGTACCCTCTTATTGATAAGCACTCAATGAGCTCACCTATGCTATATGTAATTATCTCGCAGACGAGGAGAGTCACGCGAGAAGAGCCAATGTTTGTGATAATGAGAGATGAGGTTATCGTATTGTTGGTTGAGGGATAGTAGTTACCTCGTTAGCGTCCATGACGGTCCCGACGCCGACGGTGAGCGCCTGTCGCGGCACCTTGGAGACGTCGTTGCCGAAGAAGCGCTTGTTGGCCTCCAGCGTGTCGTAGGCGAGGGTCTTGACGCGCGTGCGGGACACCAGCGAGGAGCCCGGCTCGTTGAACGCGATGTGCCCGTCCGGCCCGATGCCTGCGGACACACTCTGCTCTAGTCGGAACGGAGCGCCGCACAGCACAGCGTGCCTCGTGTCGGTATCATCATAGCTTATCATGTTCCCACTGCTGGGACAGAAGTCTTCTCTCCGAGAGAGTGGATGGGCCTAACATCCTGGCCCAGTGCATGTTAGTGAATGTCATATGTCTTTGAACTTTTGAGGTTCTTGGGACATACCCTGTTGCAGTTTCCTCACGATTCCTTCACCGTTTTTTAATGATGGCACATAATTTATTTAAGCACCTAATAAGTACCGTTTCGGTACTAATCATATCTAATGTTATACTGATAGATTTGGAGTCTCTTGAAATACGAGTAATGAATGAGTCCCGCGAAGTGGATGCAGTATACCTCCCTCATGCGTTGTGTTTTTGCCTTCTCAAACTCGAGACAACTTGTTACATACACTCCTCACACGTTCGCCACATACTGTGGCGTTATTTAGGACCTGTCCAGATAGCACAGCGTGTGCTGCCTACAGTCTAAAGAACATAATTACACTGCTCACACAATGGAAACAATTAACGCAATACACTTGAGCTGGGATGATATGAGCTTGAGACAAATGCGATACACTTCTGGCGCACTTGACATTATCTCGCTCACTAATTATTAGAAATGTCACGAGGAATCGGTGTTATGCGCCACTGTGTAGGACCCTTCTCAGAGTGACTAGTGGGCACGCAGGTATACCTCCGACGAAGAGATGCACGCCGCCCGCCTCTCGGATGAGGCCCTCGAAGCGCGTGCACTCGGCCACGAGGTCCGGCGCGTTCCCGTCCAGCACGTGCGCGTTGCTCGGCTCGATGTCCACGTGCTTGAAGAACTCGTTCCACATGTAGTAGTGGTACGACTCGGGGTGGTCGCGCGGCAGCCCTGCGTCACGTCACACCAGCAAGGGTTACAATTTGTTCGTATCTGTGTAACTATCACACTGGCTGTACGGTGTGATGGTCACCAGGCTCTTGTCCGAGACCGCAAGAGCCAACTGGCAAGAGAGCAAGACCCGACGAGAGCATCTCGCTCTGTGGGGGTGTTTCCGGACAGGGATGCATGCAGCTGAGGTCAGATTGTATCCCCAAACATGTAGAGTACCAGCAGTGCAAGTACCGATCGTCAAATTTTTACAGTTGAGATCATCACGTTCGATTAAATGCCATTTGATCAGTACTCTCTATGATCGATTCTATTACATTTTATCGAATTTGACGATCGATAAAAAACGGTACTTGCACTGCTGTATTGTTGTTATTTTTCAAAGGTCAAAAGTCAGTATTAGCCGAATCTTAATATTACATGAGTTGAGGTCTCCGGATGGCTACCTAAATATACCAGTGGCTCATTATCACCACTACTAGGTACTTACTTAGTGATGAGCAGCCAATTTAACTTCTCGCCCTGCCAAGGATGTGAGTTCAGAACTTCACGGCACACAAAGTTGCAGATTGTATTTTGTTTCACAGACCTAGACTATACATCATAGTTGGATTCAGCAAGTAGAGGTCGTGGTGATGTGCTCTGATGATGCTCACCAACATACTCGTCCATGTTGAACGTGGTGACGTGTTTGAAGGAGAGGCGTCCTTCCTTGTGGAACTGTATGAGCTTCTTGTACATGCCGAGCGGCGTGCCGCCGGTGGGCAGGCCCAGCACGAAGTGCCGCCCCGGGCCAGGCTTGAACTGCGTGATGCGCTGCAGCACGAAGCGCGCCGCCCACTCCGCCACCACGCTCGCGTCGTCCAGGATCATCAGCCGCATCCTTACTGACTGCACATTAAGACCATTGAGTTAATAATATCCTAGAACGAATGATTATCAAAATAGTGGTTCGGTACCGGTACACGACTGTGATCGTGACAAGGCCTCGACCAGTTCCAGAAAATGGATTATGATTACGCTTATGATGGAAACCAGAGGGTTCTGGTTTTGAATGAGAAGCAAAAAGTCAAAAGGTCTCGCTAGCAGGGCATTTGCTAACCCATGTTACCGATCAGAAGTTTAATAAAACTGAAAGTGCCTGCTGGCAGAACAACGGTTTTGAATTAAGTCACGTATCTCTGAAACTAGTTAGGGGAAACATTGGAACAGTTTCGGAGGGTTCTAGAGTATGTCCATCTATCCGTGTGTCAAGACCCTTTTTCTCATGAACCCTTATTCACTATGCGGGTTGGGTTGAACCCCCTAACCCGCCCTTTGTGTCCTAATTCTTTAGAACCTTCTAACTTCTATAGTTATTAAAGTAAGCGCATGAAACTTTGTTTGTATGACATATTTATTAAAGTTTGTATAGAACGCTGTGCATGAGCCTGACTAGCACTTGGCCGGTTTTTATAGAGTAGCTAATATAAACCTAAGTTTATGAACATACTACATCAAATATATTTAGTACTTGATGCATACCTGAGAAAACTAGTTGATGCACAGGAACTGTAGGTAGCTTACTGGTACGTACATAATTATTATAACAGGGTTTCGTCCAGACTAATTATAACAACTGTGTGAGAAATAATTTACATTTATTTAGGATGAAAAGAACAACTTCATTCAGCAAGTATTCAGGAGCAATGAAACTTCCTATGAATATTGTTTCCATATGTAGGTAGAAACAGGCCTAGATATGTGTTAGGCTGTGGGTATTAATTAATTATTATCGATTGGACAGTCGTTAACTGGTCATTCCCAGGAGTGATAGCGAGCCGCGGACAGCAGGCCGATGACTGGCATTTATGTCAATGACTCGTTATCTCTACAAGATGTTGCAATAACAAGGTTTTGTAATCATTTCATGTAGGTACTTACTTACCTATTATTTTGAGATTTTTTTATTTTATCTTCAGATCTAGACAAAATATGATCTATCCACTCTATGAGAATAGGTGACGCCGGCAAACTTATATTATTAGTAGTTATTAGTAGTTTTTTTTAACTTATTTGTAAACTCCACAAGTAATAACCCAACTATTACCATAGACGGGTAAAGACTATACAACATTATGTACTTAGAATAACTACACAAAGAAACCAAGTACATTCGCCAAATTTAAGCCATTCAAATGGTGTCATATATGACACCAAAAAATATATAAAAATTTTACTATGACAATTTGCGCGGTGAAATCTTACCACAACAAATCAGAAAAGCAGCATAAGAGTTATGGTGTGACATTCCACAGGTAATCCATAAATTTTCATGCTTTAATCGTTTAAAATACCAATCGAAACGTAAGCTAACCAGTGGCTCGAAACTTCAAACGAAACGAAAACAGTACTGCGATCTAGACCTTTTGGTACCAACATAAAAACGTTTCAGTACATGCAACATCTCAACGCAAATAAAAGTGGAAATAAACATGGCGTTTGTCTGCGAGTCTGTTACTTACCGGCTTCTGGATTGGATTTGTTTTTTCAAAACTTTCTTTAAACTGAGTAAAGTGCGTTGCGCTGCAATTTGTTTGTTAAATTGTTAAGTTTGATGGGTTGAGATCTGGCGTTGAGACTTGATGAGCTTGTGTTAATGTGTTTTTGAGATAGGACTCGTTCATTTACATAACCTTTAAAGTGTTTCACCGTTCTTTTACATTCTCTTTGGTAAGCTACAAAGCGAATTTATAGCTTACGTTTTGAGAAGGCGTTGTTTGGAAACTTACCTTCTCTGAGTAGTTATTCTAAGATTATGTATTAGTATGTTCAGCAGCACAGTTTGGAAAATCACGCGATCGTGAACCTTGACGGCCTGAGATAGTTTGCGGTCGCACAACTTTTCTCATCACCTAAACAGAATCGCTTAAAACCTCGCAAGTACACTATTTAACTAATGAATCTTTATATAACTCCTGAGATTTCTGACATTAAGAAATAATAATACAAATAAAATTATGCAGCGGATACAGGTTTATTTAAAAAAAAATCTAACGGTACTTGTGCAAAAATTTATTTTGTCTGGCGAAATATGTCAATGAACTTTGTCGAGGTCACTTACCTTTAGTGCCGGTCTTGAAGTACAAATACTAAACAGCAATCTACAAGTAACTTTATAACACTCCAATCAAAAACAATAGACGTCTAAGGACAGACAAGTGCAAGTGCAATTTGCTTTTGAGCTGTTTTGAAACAAAACCACAGTACAAGTCGGAGAACAAAACACAAAGATAACAACCGAGTACCGACCGATATCAAGTGACAACTTTTATAATTTTTTCATGCGTCATGACCATGGATATAGAATCCTTCAGTCGTAATATTAAACAAGTTTACATAGTTTTATATAGCGTCAAACAAGTCAGAGTCAACCAAAGTAAGTCACGGTCAAGTCGAACTCATGCTCCAGTAAAGTACAGTTTTACAATCAACAAGAAAAGACACGTTTCACCTCGCTATATCACTTGCCCACACTTGAATACGTTCACGAGCACTTAATAAATAATATTCCACCATTACAGTTGTGTGCCGTTCATTATTGAAGTGTGTTTGTAGAACTAGTAAGAATATATAGTCAGTTTGTGTAACACGTGTTTACCTCGCCCCCTTCAATTTTTGCAGACTTTTTTCGATACTAGCTCGAGTTTGAGGCAGATCTTAAGCTATATAATTATTATCATCATCAAAGGTATAACACTTCCATTTATTTTTTCCGAGCGGTATCCGCATGATTTATAACAGCGCATGGCGCCGTCTACGAAAAAAAGCGCTAGATCTGGCGCCGAGAGCGCTGACCAAAGAGTAAAGTAATATACAGCGCTGACTGCAGCTCACTGAGACTTTCTGCAAACAAGGTACTCTTTGACTGAGACTAATGAAAACTTTGACAACTGACATCAAAGAAAATCCTACCAGTGTTGCCAGGTTAAAGGTATACATGCATGGTAATACGTGAAATAAAAACATAACTTCCCAATAAATGAAGTTTATTTGTAATGAATAATTAAAGAGATTATTAATAAATTGCCAAGGACGAGCCTCCGTACAAACTATAACTAAGTGATACAATAACAGTTACTCGAGCGCGGCTCCAGGCGTTCAAACGTCACTCCGAGCAGAGCCGGAGAGCGCAGGGGATACTTCTCGCTGCAGACATACTTATATTACTAAATATAAATAAAATAGACGTTCATGTGCTAACATTAATAATTGTCATTTGTAGATGTAAATATAAAAACCAGATATACAATAAATATTGTGAGATGTTCTGTGAGTGTTGCCATGTATGACGTAACTATGCAGTACGTAGGAGCAGGCCGACGGCGCCTCACAGAACTCGCTTCCGACACATATCACAGAATTTAACCATAACAAATACAACATCTTATCTTCAACATTTTATAAATGTTACGCAGACATTTTACCTAATAATGATTGTGAGTGTGCATCTAGAGTGAGGCGCGACGCGACAGTCCGCCCACACTGGCACATTGTGAGTGTGCGCGCATCCACAGTGAGGCGCGACGCGACAGTCCGCCCGCACTGGCACATTGTGAGTGTGCGCGCATCCACAGTGAGGCGCGACGCGACAGTCCGCCCGCACTGTTACATTGTGAGTGTGCGCGCATCCACAGTGAGGCGCGACGCGACAGTCCGCCCGCACTGTTACATTGTGAGTGTGCGCGCATCCACAGTGAGGCGCGACGCGACAGTCCGCCCGCACTGTTACATTGTGAGTGTGCGCGCATCCACAGTGAGGCGCGACGCGACAGTCCGCCCACACTGGCACATTGTGAGTGTGCGCGCATCCACAGTGAGGCGCGACGCGACAGTCCGCCCGCACTGGCACATTGTGAGTGTGCGCGCATCCACAGTGAGACGCGACGCGACAGTCCGCCCGCACTGTTACATTGTGAGTGTGCGCGCATCCACAGTGAGGCGCGACGCGACAGTCCGCCCGCACTGTTACATTGTGAGTGTGCGCGCATCCACAGTGAGGCGCGACGCGACAGTCCGCCCGCACTGTTACATTGTGAGTGTGCGCGCATCCACAGTGAGGCGCGACGCGACAGTCCGCCCGCACTGGCACATTGTGAGTGTGCGCGCATCCACAGTGAGGCGCGACGCGACAGTCCGCCCGCACTGGCACATTGTGAGTGTGCGCGCATCCACAGTGAGGCGCGACGCGACAGTCCGCCCGCACTGGCACATTGTGAGTGTGCGCGCATCCACAGTGAGGCGCGACGCGACAGTCCGCCCGCACTGGCACATTTATTCTAGTAACATATTTAATTCTAAGTATAAAACTATCATCATGGATGTTCTTATTTTTAGGCTACAAATATTTCTTAAAAGTGTAATAAACGATTGACACTTGCGGTAGTATTTCGATTCAACTGACAACATTGATTTAACTACAATTGATTTGTTTTCTGACATAGCTTTGAAATAACCGTGTTCTACTATAAATTACCAACTAAGTATGTGATATAAATAAATGTATTTAGATGCGTCCCTTAACAACTAACGAGGGTCCAAAAGGAGTTATCCTAATCTTTTACAACTAACCATGACATCTCAATAGCCTACTGAGAGAGGAACTTATCATTTATTTACCTTATATCCGTGGAAAGCGGCACAGAGCGGCAACACTTCAATTAGTTTATCATTTAAAATTCACCACTATTCACAGTGGGCGAAGATTTATCTCGTGTACTCGAGTACACCGGGGTCTCGTATCATTTATAATTCCGAGTTCCGAGCAGACACTGTCCGTGAAGCTAAAGACCACATGTCGGTGTCCTTAGCTCTCGGTTTCTCCAGTGAATAATTCTGAAGGAATTGAATAATTTAATACTTATTAACTGCACATTGATTCTGCTTCCGTAGCGTGGTCGCCAGCTCGTCGAAGGTGAGGTGACGGCTAGTAGGGCGGCGCGTGGGTCGGAGGGTGCAGGTAGTAGTGGGGTCAGTCGAGGCGCGCGCGCTTGTGCGGCGTGTCGCCTTCCCCGCACCAGTAGGCGTACTCGGGCAGCCACTTGAGTAATGCGCTATCGAAGAACTCTTCCAGCCGCTTGGCATCCTTGTATATCTGCGAGTCCGGCTGTCGAGGGAAACAATACTATCAGACACCCAGCACTGGGCACGTGGCTGCCCTCCGCCCGGACTGCCTGCGAGCCGGGCGTCGCAACGTGTCTCTTACATTACAGGAGAGTATCAAATCACGTTATTCAGTTACAAACTACACGTTGGAGATCTAACTAAAGTCAATTACTACTTATAGCGTATCATTTCACTGCTGGCTCTCAGGCCTTCTCTCAGAGAGAGAGGATGGGCCATAATCCACCATGCTGGCCCAGTGCACGCCGTTCTACGTCATGTCTTTTGAAGTTTTGAGGTTTTGTGACATACTGGATTCTTCATGTTTTTCCTTCACCGTTTTTGAGCTATGGCATCGAAAACCACCACATTTGTTCTATTATCTTGTTTATAGCACAGTAAAGGTTAGTAGGGGTGTCATATCAGAGTTGCTGGTGTTTGGTCAATACTATGGCTCTAAGGTTCTCTTGTGTTATCGCATGTCACAGTTTCTAGAGGCAGTGAAGCTGGCACTTGGTTTAATGTCAGAGTGATCACATACAGTTGTGCACGTGGATTGAGAAACAGTGAAACTGGCACTTGGTTTAATGTCAGAGTGATCACATACAGTTGTGCACGTGGATTGAGAAACAGTGAAACTGGCACTTGGTTTAATGTCAGAGTGATCACATACAGTTGTGCACGTGGATTGAGAAACAGTGAAGCTGGCACTTGGTTTAATGTCAGAGTGATCACATACAGTTGTGCACGTGGATTGAGAAACAGTGAAACTGGCACTTGGTTTAATGTCAGAGTGATCACATACAGTTGTGCACGTGGATTGAGAAACAGTGAAACTGGCACTTGGTTTAATGTCAGAGTGATCACATACAGTTGTGCACGTGGATTGAGAAACAGTGAAGCTGGCACTTGGTTTAATGTCAGAGTGATCACATACAGTTGTGCACGTGGATTGAGAAACAGTGAAACTGGCACTTGGTTTAATGTCAGAGTGATCACATACAGTTGTGCACGTGGATTGAGAAACAGTGAAACTGGCACTTGGTTTAATGTCAGAGTGATCACATACAGTTGTGCACGTGGATTGAGAAACAGTGAAGCTGGCACTTGGTTTAATGTCAGAGTGATCACATACAGTTGTGCACGTGGATTGAGAAACAGTGAAGCTGGCACTTGGTTTGATGTCAGAGTGATCACATACAGTTGTGCACGTGGATTGAGAAACAGTGAAACTGGCACTTGGTTTAATGTCAGAGTGATCACATACAGTTGTGCACGTGGATTGAGAAACAGTGAAGCTGGCACTTGGTTTAATGTCAGAGTGATCACATACAGTTGTGCACGTGGATTGAGAAACAGTGAAGCTGGCACTTGGTTTAATGTCGAGTGATCACATACAGTTGTGCACGTGGATTGAGAAATAATCTTTATTTACATTTGAATGTGACATTCGTGAAGTTCCTCCAGTTACAAATTGTCCTTGTGAATAGAATGTAATTTGACCCCGTTGGAGCACCAACACTCGCAGGTGCCGCAGGGGTGCCAGCGGGCGCGCGGGGCTCGACCGCGGCTCCATCGCCTCCATTCCTCCGCGACCTCAGCGCCAATCAGTCGCGCATTTACTTGATATTAATATTTACCAATATACCAGTACAATACAGTCCACTAGCCTCATTTCAACCTAAATCATACCTATAGGACTAAACAGACCCAAAACACGGAGCGAGAGACAGAGCCATTTAGATCAACATCGATTTGCGCTCCGGATCAGGCGCACGATATAACTCAAATGTGACGGCGGGCGCGCAGGCTCCAACTATACAGTGCACCGCCACACTAGTGCCGGCCGCAGTGTTGTTGCCGTGTGCGTGGTAGTGTGGAGTGGTGTAGTGTAGTGACAGGTACCGGGTTGTAATGGTACGCGTTGCGGAACAGCAGCCGGCAGTCGGCGACGAACTGCGCCACGTGCGTGTAGCGCTGCGGCGAGCTCGGCTGCAGCTTCATGCGCACCATGTCCAGGCACATCGGCCGCGAGATCTGCAACCACACCGCCCACGGTTACATCACACCGCCTCAGTGCAGACACCCTGCGCGGCGCGACAGAGCGGGACCTCACCTTGCCATGGTAGTCCACGTTGGTGGCCGGCACCGGCTCGCGGAAGGCCAGGCTGGGCTCGTACTGGCAGTACAGCTCCAGGGTGACTCTCTCCACCAGCTTCTGCGCGCGCGGGGCCAGGCCGCCACCCGCGGGGGGCACCTCGTCTCCCGGCCCCAGGGGGAGCTCCGCGAAGTTCACGCACAGCAGGCACTGCCACGTCTCCGTTTCGCTGCAACAAACGTGATCATCTTGAGACACGTTAACTGCCAAAATCATGGAAGATTGCTAACTTGCTCCAAAAAAGTCTGCCACCTACTGGCCTATCTCACGTCACGTCCAACTGTGAGTATGGGCCGTGTTTCATCCTGTACCAGGCTCCCGGCGTACTTTCAAACTGTAAACCTTAAGCCACATTGTAGCTAACGGATTTCGCCGAAACCAGTCCAATGGGGATCTCCCATTCGCATGCTCCGACTAATGTAATCGGTTGTAACCGTTTTAGCGAATCAACAATAATAATACTCAGCGTGTTTGCAGGCATTATGTGAACAATCGCAAACCAATGTTTTTATTTAATGACGTCCTTACGTTTGGCGCTACTTCGCCTGATGCTGACACTAAATGTGAGTGCCGATACTTGTCAATTTATTTAGGAACAAATTATAAGCACATGCGCGAGCGACGTGTCACGTGGACCAACCAAAAAAAGCGCGGCATTTTATTTAAATTAAGATAATGGTAATTACAAAGATTACTCGAAGGTAAGAAATCGTAGAGACCAAAACAGATGTCGTAATCGTCCATATAAAACCACTTTAATGAACCACAGTATAATGTGTATCGGACCGATTATCTACAACACTATACCGATTTCAACAAGGAATTTAGTAAAGAGTCCCAAAAGTTAAAACTAAAAAAATCTTTTTGTAGAGAAAAGTTTATTGTTTATTTTTCAATTACACAAACGTCTATCTGTTATTTAATTCAATTTGTGTCATGATTTTTGAACTATTGACATCGTTTCGACTAAAATGTAGTTAAGATGTATTTATATGCCATGAACTATGCCAAATATGCTAATTATATGCCAGGAATCTGTAGTGTGTTTCTGAATCAATGTCGTATCGAGTACAACAAGGAATGTTGATATTGGTACGATTATAATTGTACGCTTCACAGTACTAACCTTATTTTTATTAAAAAATAAAGCGACTTGGCGTCCCTTATGGATTTTGGAAACGCGTTAAATAATTGTATGTCAATTTGGGTACGTTTGTGAGACTTATTAACCTTTGTATGGACGTAGTTAAGGTGTCCTTATTCCTAGTTAATTTTTCGTGGACATAATACGTCAGTGTCTGACGTACGACGGTCGCGGAGCAGCAGTGCGTACTCACTCGGGCAGCTTCTCGATGGTGGGTATGTGGCAGTACTGGTGGAACACCTTGGGGCACTTGTCGCAGCACATGAGCTCCCCGCCGTCCATGCACACGGCGCACCAGTCCTCGTTGGGGTCTCCGGGCGCGGCGGGCGCGGGCGCGGCCAGCGGCGCCGCCGCCACGCCCGCGTCCGTGGACGAGTGCACGGCCGCGGGGGACTCCGCCTCGGCGACCACCTGCACGCCGTTCGAGTCGAGCTTCGCGATGGTCGCCATCAGGTCCTGGACGGACTCCGCGCACACCTTGTCCAGCTCGAGAGAGGCACCGCCCTGCAACACACGCACGCGTACAAACACTCATGTCGTTGTGTCTGCGCGGGCTGAGCGTGGGGTCAGTCGTGATGTATATGTAACATCATACAAAGATTCGCTTCTATGAGCTGGTAAGTTGAGTGAAGCACCGCAGTCTCGCCGCCGGCAACGGAACGACTCGGTTACCGTCTATTTTGTTACTCGAGGAACGTACAACTGCCTTATACAAACATGCATCATTATAGTACACTAGTTGCGGCCCGCGGGTTCATCCGCGTAGATGATGATGAAAAGCAGCCTATGTGTTAATTCAGGACAAAAGCTGAGTATATTCTAAATTTCGTCCAAGTCCGTCCATCCATTCAAATGGATGGATGACTCAAGTCAGCGTGAAGGAGTAACAAACACATACACACACAGACGCACCATACAAACTTTCGCGTTTATAATTAAAATGTTGCCTCTAACTAAACCAAACTACGAACTCAAAAACATTTCCAAATGGTTATGGCTTGTACTATGAGCCAATGGAAAAACGTAACAAACTCTTTGCTCATTGAAATATGGTACGTAAAGTACCTAAGTTAAAAGTTAAGAGACAAAAATGTTCGGGCAAGTGTTTTTTTTTTATATTATGAATGTATTAATTACCATATTACAGAACAAATAGAATAGTTGTTGGTTATAGTAGTTATGTAGCGGCTGACAGGCCGGAGAGACGCCGTACAATGAGTAGTGTGTGTGGATGGTACAGTACTCACGTTGAGGCTGGGGCTGGGCGTCTTGGGGTTGGTGGAGGTGACGACGGAGGGGCGCGCGGGTGGCGCCGCGTGCACGCGCCCCAGCGTTATCTTGAAGTCGGAGCCCGCGCCGCCGGACGCGCCGCCGCACAGCTCGAACCCGCCTGACGCAACCACACAACCACTTCAATATGGCACAGTGGGATGACAATATAGAATCCTCACTAAATATATGTGGGTTCCCTCTGCATTTTCTATCGCTTGTTTTTCGGGGAATGCTCTGAAAAGCTTTTGATCTTATTCCCGTGTTGGACTTCCACTACCGTACATCCCGACACCGTTAAAAAGTTCACCCCCCATGTTGCAAAGCTGGATATCCCACACTGTCTGATTTACCAGCTGTAGTACAAGGTGTGGAATGTCCTTTCCCCAAAGGTCTTCCCACCAAGTTTCAACATGAAGCGTTTTTTTAATGCTGTAGAGCAGCTCGTCTGTCTGATGGTATGCAATCACCGTCGCCTATGGATACTTGTAACACCAGAGGCATCCAACTGCGTTGCCGACTCTTAAGGACTCTATTAACTTGCCTGTTGTAGCTTCTCGGAAACAAAGCGGAAGGTAGCTCATAAAAAAAAAAAAACATTCCACATTTTGCAGGTGAGGCAACAAAGATTGCGTGAATCGCACAGTGTAGAGTACTACCACTCCGGGCTGGCAGAGCACCGTCGACACCGCTAGTGTTGCAGGTGTTCTTAGGCGACGGTTTCTGCTTACCATCAGACTGATCGTATGCTGGAGAATAACAAGTGCCATGCTTTTTTTTAAAACTTATAATAAACTGGAGTAACAATAGAATATGTATGTTTAATCAACTTCCAGAATTTATAAAGTCCATTACGAGCGAAATACAATTCTCCAACGCCGTCAAAGTGCTTTTGTTAGACAGGTCAATATATACGATTAAGGAGTTTTTTAAAATGACTATGGCCATTTAGAGCCTGTTTGATGAAAATTACCTATTTAATTTAATTTTTTATTCTTATATAATTATTATTTATACTATAGCCCTTTTACAGCTGAATACTAAATGATTAATTATACATTTTGTGACACGACGAGATCGGTATGATGCCCAACTCATAATATTTAATTATACTAAGATGTTGTAGTCGGCCGATCAATAAATCATATTCTATTCTATTCTATGATTTCCAACTAATTTTACTTGTGAGAATGTATATCTGCTTGAACCCAAGATGCTTCCGCCTCCGAGGAGGCGCGCTCCCGGTTGACAAGTCTTACCATTAGAAAGGCCATGTTGCGGGATATGCCACTTGGCTTGCTGCTGCTGCTGCTGCTGCTGGTGAGGATGGTAGGGTGCTGGGGGGTGGGGCGCGGGGGCCGGGGAGGGGGTGCGCGGGCCCCCACTCCGGCGCCCCCCCGCGTTTCCCGCATTCGCCGCGTACGCGTTAGACGCATACTGAGACATCACTGAAAGCAGTCTGAGTGCAGGTGATATGCAACAACGTTGAGCACCCACAGAGCGGCTATTCGCCACCCACAGTCTAGCGAGGTGCTTCACATTTTACGAGCAAGTTAGCCGACAGATCTGTAAGTTAGATGCTGAACTAAACCTGTCGGTGCGTTTTCAAGCTGACGCTGCTAACGTAGTGCGACGCAACGACGTGCGGCTCACTCACTAGCGTTCCTAACATAATTATGCTATCATTACTGCACATCAGTTAATTTTTAAATAATTTTTGTTTTCTAATGTTTTTTATTGTTATTATGTTGCGAACCTTGACTGCGATACTAGCGCTACGGTAATTTGTAGAACCCTTTTTTAAATTATCTGACTGCAGCGCTTACGGAAGTTCGAGACAACTTATAGCACGCTCAAATTACGGCGCCATCTAAGTTCGTACCGTTTTTAGGCAAATGTTCCGAGCTACGCTCTAATGTTCTGCTATTGTCTTTCCTCTTAGTCTATCTTCATTGATATTATGTATACGTACATGAAATAAACAATATATAATGAATATCCATCGTGTTGAGAGGAGTGAGGTACGTACCGTTAGTGATGTACTGTCCCTGGTGGTAGGAGTGGAAGTTGGGGTGCGAGCGGACGGCGCGCGCGCCCGCCGCGTTCAGCAGCCCGCGCAGGTTCAGCTCGTTCATGCCTGCAACACGCCGGTCGTCAGCTGCGTCACGCACCGGCCCGCGAGCGCGTGGCCCCGAGAGTAGACTTGTTGAAGGGCCGCCGTCACCAAGTCTACTCTCCCCAGGTTACCGTCACTTGAATGCGAAGTACGAGTGTTGTCACGTACAGACAGATGGCGGCGTGTGTACTGACCCTGCAGGTGGTGCGGGTGCGTGGTGGAGGTGACGTGCGCGTGCCGCAGCGGCGTGTGCGCGCGCGCGCGCATGCCGCCCGCCAGCGGCAGGTAGCCGAGCGCGGGCGGCGTGCCCCCGCCCCCGCCTCCGCCCGGCTGCAGGTACGACTGCAACACACAACACTATTATATGTACTCTCGGATAACTGCGAGCCCGACGTACACTCGTGCGACTCTACGATATGAATCACTCTTCTGATTCAATTCATAATGAATAGTCCGATACCACCGGACTGTCTCAGACTACCGGACAGTCTCAGACTACCGGACAGTCTCAGACTACCAGGCAGTCTGGAGGCAGACCGGCACCAAAAAAAATAAAAAAATATCTCGTATATCCACTAATAACTATACTCTAAAAATGTAAATGTGATATAAACACTGATCTCATTCAAACAAACATGCAGCGGGCACTCCACGAACTGACACTGACATAACAAGTATGACGAACTAAACAATACAGACAATCTACTGAGACGGGCTGAATGAACATGACACCCAACTGACCTGGTAGCGAGCCAAAGTCTGTAGACATGAAACAATGTATGCAGCAGTGCTACACATTAATTTAGTAAGGAAAACTAACAAATTTCAAAAGTGGGTTTAGTATCATTATGATTTATAGCAGTTTTTTTAATTTACACAAGAGTAACTGAACCTACTATATATTAGCAAGTCTTTCATACATTTTGATGAGATTCTTTGGCTTTGTAGTCTGAGTACCCGGATATTGTAGTTACAAGTCGACCGATGTATCTGTACGGCTAAATGATCAAACTAACATTTCCAGATTCAGATCATTAGGTAACAGTACAGTTGAAGGTGGTAAAATATATATTTAGATTTTTAGTTTAAAGTAAAATATAAAGTTCAAATGGTACACAGTTTGAATTTCATCACTGTTGGCAGATGAACAATGTTGTATGGATTCCATGGGGCACAGCTAATCAGTAGAGACATGGTGATTCGTTCATTCAAGTGTACAGAGATGTCTGCCGAGTCGAACGCTACAGGAAGGGACGCAGGTTGTCACCTGGTGCATGGCGGCGGCGTGGTGCAGCGCGACCACGGCGTTGTGCGGGGAGGCGGCGGCGCTGTGCGGGGAGGCAGGCGGCGCGGGCGCGGCCGCCGGCGGGTGGTAGGGGCCCTGCGCCACGGCCGCGCCCGCGCCCGCGCCCCCGTCCACCTTGCCGTCCACCACGATCGCGCCGATCGACGACAGCACTGCAACCACACAGACGGAATGAGCCGCGCGCCCGAGCACGAGGGGAGTGAGGCGGCCGCGGGGGGCGGGTAGTATACTGACCGCGGATCAGGTCCGGCAGCTTGTCGAGCGCCAGCGTGATGCGCACGGGTATCTCGGGGTTGGGGATGTCGGCGCGGCGCGACTTGATGCGCTGCAGGTGCTGCGTCACCTGCGGCTTGGCGTGCAGCAGCGCCGTGTCGGAGCCGTGCTCCAGCGCGCCCGACACGAACTCCACGCAGTGGTCCGTGATGGCAGCCTGCAGGACAGGACAGCACTCCCTTCACTGTCTACAATACAGTTCAATGACGAGCCCCGGTATCGTATGCCGCGTCACATAAGACGACAGTTCAAAATAAACCTTATATTGTATTGCTTTACAAAGGAATTTTAAACAAGCTATTATTTATGATGCTTAAAATTATTATTTTGATGATCGTTTAGAAGAGAAAAAATAATAATTTTAAATATTGCATTACTGTATTGTCACCAGAACTGAATATATAAAGAAAATTTCAGGAAAACTAGTTAGAGGGAAGTTGTAATGTAAACAAGTATAATTATATTGTTTATATAAGAGCAGCCCTCGATATAAGAGCTGTTAATATTCAAATGGCTGAACAGATTTTCTTGAATCAAACCTAAGAACACTCTCGATCAACTCACATAACAAACAAACAAAACAACAAAATCAGTTGAGCCGTTTTGTGAGCTACGATACCACAGACAGACACACAGATAAACACGTTAAACTTATAACACCCCCTTTTTCCGTCGGGGGTTCAGTGCACCGTGTCCGGTGCAGTGTGGGCGAGACAGCCCGACGCCGTATAGTTTTTTTTTAATTCTATCCTCTGTGAGGAGTTTGTCGTCTGTGCATTTGCCAGTGTGAAGGTTTAAATGAGTTGGATGAAATGTAGTCAAATGAGTCAGTCAGAGTCAAGCAACGTAAGTCATGGTCAAGTCAAAGTCATGCCCTAGTAAAGTGGTGGAGACTTTATAAGAGGCTTCTATGGAACTCTAGGAGCAACACGAAAATACATGTTTCACCGCGGTATATCACGCCCACACTCGAGCACGTCCACGAACACTTAATAAATAATAATCCACCATTATTACACATGAACACTCGAAAATACACAAGTCTAGGAAAATAATACGAGACGACATGTTTTTTCATGTTGGCGCCATAAACTCGATATGCGTCGTATCATGACGGCGCGCGCGCGGGCCGGAGCGGCCGGCGCACTCACCAGCTGCGCGAGCGCGTCCTTCTTCTCGGTGAGCGTGCGCTGCTTGGCGTCGCACACCTCGTTCAGCCGCAGCACCAGCTGCTTGCCGCGCGTGTTGATCGCGTTCGTCAGCCTGCGGAGGGAACGCTGTCACTGCTCACTCGCGCCGAGCCTCAGGTTATATCGCCCCTTGTATGCAGGCAGGGGATGCCGTATTGCCGCTCTGGCCCTGAGGCGGCATAAATCTCTACCAGTGTGGGTTTCAGCCCCTAGAGGCGGAAACTAAATTCGCCACCCCCCTTATTTGGGTAATAGGCATGTATCCTAATGTTTAATTTAGTACAAATAATACGCTTAGCGATGAATATAACTAAATACATCACACACACTGAAAAAATAATTTAAATCGACTGATAAATCTCTGAGATATGAGTGTTTAAAGTTTTAGGTGGGGATAGAGAGGGGATGCTCTATCCCTTTCTCGCAAAGCGTGTGTTAGTATAGCATTTGTATGGCGCTCCAAAGCCGTGACGTCACGGCTCAGTATAGTGCGCTCTCTGTCTAGCATGAAATTAAAATGCTTGTAACTTATTTATTTTTTAACATATTTTAATTTTATTTTCGTTGACGTGCTCTATTTATGATCACCTTTTTTATGAAAAAAATAAAAATGCAATGCAATAAAAAAATATTAGTCATCATGCCTATTAAGTCCAAAAGACTCCAAAACTTCTGAACAGAAATCCTAAAGTAGTTTTCAGCAAGAATACATTTGTTACTGTGTATTGTATTACGAGACACCTACAGAAAGGTACTTATACTCATAATGAATTGTTAATTTTAGACTTGTTAAAAATGTTAGGTTAATATTGTAAAATTATAAATATTGGAAATAAATGAATTGAATTGAATTGTACGGGATGCAAACCATCATCTTCTATCATCATGTATCAGCAGCTATCATGTTCTCACTGCTGGGACGCAGGCCTTCTCTCAGAGAGACGGTGGACCTTCATCCAGCACGCTGGCCCAGTGTCCAGTGCATGTTGATAGATACCATTTATGTCTGAGTTTCTTATTATTTAAAGGTTTGTCATTGGTTGCCTCATGATATTTTCTTTCACCATTTTTAAATGACGGCATTGAATCTGCACATCTCTAGTTAGGTAACTTGTACTTGAAACATGAATTATTATATTTTTAGGTATCCAAGTGAGAGATTGCCACATAATACATATATGCCAAAACTGTATTACTATAGAAACTATCGGGAGCCTGATTCATTATTTAAACTAATAAATGGCACTGTCGGGATACGAATAACTTATATAATAATCTGCAGCAGAAAATTATTTAGTCATAGCCTACATACATTTAAAAATAATTTATGTTAATTGATAAATGCTTTACTATGGATATGTTCAATTATATTAATGGTAATTTTAACTCAATAGCATATATTTCAACGAAGGTAAAACAACGATTAAAATTACTTCAAGTCTGTATGATTCCATTCCATGTATATAATTATATAAAAGGCTATGTGTGTATGTATGTTCATTGGCAACTGGCAGATAGCAAATGTTATTTCATTTGGAAAGTATACTGCAATAAATAACTACATTATATCAGTTTTCATCAGGAATAATTCCGTTTAAAATTAAATTATTATTAATTGTGTAATGATGAGCCTCATGTCCGCCACGCTGACGTACTCTACTCTATGTTCTTTCGGTCCACCAATCTGGATGTTACAAACCGTTTTTTTGTTATCGAACAGGATGTCTGGTAAGTGAAGCGATGCGTCTCGTTGCGGTGTATAGTGCACGTGACCGCGTGCAGTGCGTGCAGTGCGTGCCGGGTACTCACTTGACGACGGTCTGCGTGATCTCGTGCACGAGCGCCTTCTTCTTGTCCGCGATGAGCTGCTGCCGGTCGCGGATCACCTTCATGGCGGAGCCGAGCAGCACGCGCTTGTACGACACCTCGTTCAGCAGCGACGTGATGTTGGCGCGCGCCTGCAACACGCCCGTCACACGTCTCACGTCTCACATCTCACACTGTGCGTCTACTCAACTCGGTAACCCTGCCTACATTAACACATGGCCTAGTTCGAGTAGCGGACAAACTCGCAGGAAGCAGCTGCGGCTTCTGTGGTTGACGAACTTGACGGTAACTCGCGTTATGCGTTATCTTCATGACATTTTGTAGGCAAATAGTGCACGCAAATACAATTTATAATTTTGAATTTTAATAATATCGTGTAGATAACATGCTCAGGTTTGTGTTCAGTTCAACTGGTCTCTGTCCAGTGACGCCAGGGCCAAACAGATACATCATCAGGCCAATAATCGCCCCGAGTCAGGCGTTCCCTACGACCGGTGTCAGGCCCCAGGTCTACCTAACCAATGTCAGGGAATGCATAACTAATCGGAAGGGATAACTGATCTCTGACTGAAAGGTTGCCTGGAAGAAATCACTTAAGGCGATGAGGCCGCCTATTACACTGCTTGGTTTTTGTATTAATTTAAAATTACTTTGTTATTGTTTTGGTGTATAATAAGTGATATTGTATTGTATCCGAAGCAGTAAGCGTAGGTACCCGCCGCTACAGAGAGCGCGTCGATAGAGAGGAGGGTCAGAGACTGCAGTAGGGTCAGCAGTGTCGGTACCTGCGCGGCCATCTCCGTGCTGAACTGGTACTTGTGGTCCCGGTGGTGCTGCAGCTGGCAGTCGCGGCACGTCAGCCGGTCGCACGTCTCGCAGAACAGCGTCAGCCGCTCCTGCACAACACGTACTATCAGACATATTTAAGTTACCCGGCGTGGTCCAACCTACTCAGATGTTGCCTTCTTAAAGGTCCTTTCACATATTTTGACGAAAAAGGCATCAAAAACTGGATTTTTGGTATTCTTTTTCTATCAATTAGTAAGATCTGCAGAAAATTCAGTTTCTGTGTTAAATAAATCTGTATTTTTTATTGAATGTAGCGGCTTCAGATTTTGTAATATTTCAACATATGCATTTGTTACCTCCAATTTACAAAAGTAGTTTTTCGTAAAACTTTAGGAGGTAAAGTTTGGGAATGGATTTTCGTTAAATTACTGACATAAAATAAACTTTTTTATGTTATGGTTTACTTATTTTATATTTATCTTAAAAATTACGGCTTTATTTTTTTCTTTTTATGTCCTAAAATCCAAATACTTAAAGTTGAACGGTACATTTTGTAACACGCCTCCTGTTCCGACTCCAATTAAGATATGTCAAAATTAATCTGCTTCCAAGTTTCCGATCGGGCTCCAATAATACAGACATGCGTGATTCGATTACAATAAATTATGGTACTATTGAGCTGATCTGAAGATGGAGCCGAAGCAGGAAACCGTCGAGCTCAGGCGCGTGTTATAATGACTATTTCAAGCAAAAAGCCTGTTAATAGTGACTACCTGAGCTACCTTCCGCGGTGTTTCCGAGAAGCTACAACATGGGGTTCTTCAACAGGTGAGTTAATAGATCCTAGCATTGCCATTCAGCGTGGTAATGCCGCCAGCATGCTGGGTACGCTGCCAACTGATAACTGAGTGGGAGCGTTTGGATTGTGTTTAGACCTTCAACGGTCTATAGTCAGTCTAACTGTATTTGTAGTGTTAGTATTAGCTAGTATTGTTTAGTTCATAAAGGCACTTCTTACCCGTAAAAAAAAATTGATCCTTAAAGGGTCGGCAACGTAGTTGTGATGCCTCTAGTGTTACATCCATAGGCGACAATAACTACTTACCATCAGGCAGCCCGTCTGCTTGTTTGCCACCTAGGGCATAAAACAACGTGTATTACCTGCACATGTTCCCGGCAGTACATGTCCTGCGCCGAGCCCGCGGAGCCCTGCGCCACGTGCAGCTCCGCCTGCGCCTCCTCGCGCGTCTTGATCGTGTGGTCCTTCGTTATCTTTAGCCTGGAACACACCCTCACAATATACATGTGTTCTAATGTTTCATTTATTACAAATAACAGGCTTAGAAATTAATGTAACTAAATAAAATACAAATACTGAAAAAAATAATTAAATTGGCTTATAAATCTCTGGTGGTCGGTACGTGGTCTCTCACTATGGGCCTCATAAGCAAGCTCAAAGTCGCACAACGAGCTATGGAGAGGGCTATGCTCGGGGTTTCTCTACGAGATCGAATCCGAAATGAGGAGATCCGTAGACGAACGAAAGTCACCGACATAGCCCACCGGATTAGTAAGTTGAAATGGCAGTGGGCAGGGCACATATCACGCAGAACAGATGGCCGATGGGGCCGAAAGGTTCTGGAATGGAGACCACGGACTGGCAAGCGCAGCGTAGGACGTCCACCCACAAGATGGACAGACGACCTAAAAGAGACCGCAGGGAAACGCTGGATGCAGGCCGCTTCCAACCGGCCCTTTTGGAGATCGATGGGGGAGGCCTATGTCCAGCAGTGGACGTCCTACGGCTGAAATGATGATGATGATGATGATAAATCTCTGAGATATGAGCGTTTAGTTTTAGGTGGGGGTAGAGAGGGGATACTCTGTCCCTTTCTCTCAAAGCGTGTGTTAGTATATTTGTATGGCGCGCCTGAGGCGTGACGTCATAGCTCAGTATAGTGCGCTCTCTGTCTAGCATGAAATTAAAATACTTATAACTTATTTATTTTGAACTAATTTTAATTTTGTTTTTGTTGATGTGCTCTATTTATGATCAGCTTTTTTATGAGGTAATAAAAATATTAGTCATCACGTCTATTATTGTAACACAAGGGAGCAAACATTATTGTATCCTAGATAGAAGGGTAAGAAAATTGAAGGATTGATAGGATACCTCTGGTGCGCGTGCACGCAGTTGTCGCAGATGAACTCGGCGCAGTCGACGCAGTACGAGGTGGCCGGCTCCGTGTCCTCGCAACTGTTGCACTGCTGCTCGCCGCTCATGTTGCCTGCACAGGGAACACGGGCTCAGTCGCGAGCGGGATGTTCTGCTGCGCATGCGCGCCGCACTGCACACCGCATCATTGCGGTCAAACGCTGGCATCTTTGTGCCTACTCTCAACATACTACCAGTTGGCTGGTCACAACTTTTAGTTCTACCTTGGCCTCTCTCTCGTTCAATTTAATGCAGAGAGAACAAACGCGACTACATTGTAGACCGTAGTACTAAAATAACAATGCTCTAAGATATTCTGGTAGGCACCACAACTCGAGGCTGCATCCCAGTTGGAAACGCGATTTATACGCAGCAGGACATACAAGGTTAACTGGTTTACCACAGTTCAGAGCTGACTAAGTATTGTGCGACTGTGACTTCCATAGACATTGGCTTACAATATTCAAAACACCAATAAACAAATGGTACTTGATCTGACGTCAGTTTTATGTCTTCGCAAACACATACACCGCTGATAACTCTTTGTTTTAGGTCATTCAAACGATGATGCGTTAGAGCTAGATACAGATATTAATCTAATACGAAACAATCATTGTGAAATTAAAAGATAAGTACAAGTATCGGATAAAATCGGTAAAACATAAGTATAGGGCAGATATTTACCTTCACGCTCTTTGCAAAACTGGGGTGCAAGTACCGTTCTTTTAGCGATCGTCAAATTGACAGTTGAGGTCGTCAAATTCGATAATATGCAATTTTTTCAGTACTCGCTGTGATCGATTCTATGGCAATTTAGCGAATTTGACGATCGATAAAGAACAGTACTTGCACTGCAGGCACGCCTGTACTGGCTCCAAAGCTTTTTTAAGCTTGACAGCTGCAGCAGAGCAAACTAAAAATAAAATCTGTTCTCTTCTACAAGATGTTTGAATGTAAGATTGCAGCTGTGAGCCTGGCTGCAACCTGGCTGGTAAAAAAAAACAAATACTAAAACCGATCCAAGATGAACCGCTTATTAAGGCAGAGTATTTGTGGTGGGTGTTTGGTGAGCAGGGCAGGGCAGTGTTGAGCTGAGTGATGGTACCGTTAGTCCCCGCCTGGTCCAGCGCCACCTTTTCGAGCACGAACCGCTGGTCGATCATGTTGGCGGGCTGGCACTGCAGCCGGCACACGGGGCACAGGATCGTGACGCGCTCCGCACCTGCACACAGTCACTTTACACCCCTGACTCCAAACAAGAGAACACATTACTATCCAGCATACGTAAATTATAATACTACCAATTTTACTGGTAAAGACGTCAATAAGAATATTATTTACTCTATAAGTGAAATTCATCAATAAATAATAACAAGATCGACATTTTCGTATCAGTAGTTGACTAGCAATGAGTGGCTCGGACCTGTCATTATTATTATTATTATTATTTTTATGAGTGACTTTTACTGTTGGCCTTTTGGCCTCTACAGCTTGACCGGACTAGTTAGCGAACGCAGAGTGCGTTCGGCATAACTTGGGCTCGGACCTGTCACAAAGTAATCCTGTGTATAAGTGTGCCTACCTAAGAAGTCCCTGTTGCTGGCCTGCTTGTCCTCGAGCTTGGCCTTGAGGCAAGGCTCGCAGATTGAGTGCAGGCACTCCATGAGCTTGGGCGTGCCGTCGGCGAGCGCGAGCGGCGCCGAGCACACGACGCAGCGCGCGGCGGAGGGCGGCGCGCGCGGCGAGGGCGGAGCGCGCGAGTCCGCCGGCTCCTTGTCTCCCTCAGCGCCCGCCGCCGCGCTGCCGCTCGCTCCACTGCACCCCGCCTGCACATACAACTACTCTGTGAGGACTCGATTGTACCATGCGTACTGGACACACTGCACTCCACACTTTAGGTATGACGCTACAAGTAGCCGACGTGTCGGACCTGCCACGCGATAGACAGAGAGGCTTCTAGGTTAATAAAGCTGTAGGTAATTAGCGTTTGCACGTCCTGAATTGCACTTTATTGTGTAGTAGCAAGAGTCGCTACATATTTAAATGATTTTGTAGAGTGAATCTTTTGTATTTGTACTAATATGTATTCTGTGACACCGTTCAACATTGCTACCCGGAGAAGTAATAAGTCTTTACTAATTATTCAACCGCCAAGCAGTAGCAGTATGAAAACAATTAACAGTGTGTTGGAAAGTGAAAAGCAATGTGTCTTGTAAAATGACATGGCATAAAGTCTTACATGTATGACGCTAACCATCGGCAATGTGCTTGCCTTGTTACTCAATCCTCAACACGAGTAACTGATGGCCAACATCATGTTGTGATACACTAATTATGGTAAGGATCGCAGCTAAACTCACATAATTCATGGTTTACAAATTTGTGTAATAATGGAAAAATTCAAACGAACGAAGCTCTGTAGACTTAGCCAAATGTCAGAGAGATCATCCCGATATGAAATATATTTTTTATGATTTAAGAAAAAAACTTGCTGGAAAGGAAAGCTTCCTATGCCGGAAGGCAAGCTGGAAAGAATACAGCAGAGCCGATGTCAATGACTAATTAAAAATATTACAAAATTATAATAATTAATTAATTTGACCGTAAAATAGATAATTGACATCATTGCAAGATGAGAAGCAAGAAACTTGACCAGCATAAAAAAAAATAAGAAAAGAATTTGAGGAATATTTATTATAAGTTCACTTTTGACGCAATAACCCCAAACGTTTCATCCACATGGATTACTCCTTGTAACATGAGCTATCTGCCAGTTAAAGTCTCGTCAAAATCGGTCCAACCATTTTGGGATCCATAGGGAACATACATACATACTCGTATGTTATATTATACACACATCGATTTTTTTATATGTACATATAGATATTTATAATAATGCTTGCCAACAGAAAATGCCAATGTTTTATAAGTAGAGGAAATGAGTATTTTATTTTAAGATACAGTTTTCAGCATACCTATTCGTAGGGGTCATTCTGTCACCTTGATTGATACTTAATCGTTTGTCTGTGTGTAACGCAACCTTCATGGGAGTGTAAAAGGTCATCTGTTGGCAGTCTCTTGACCTACTTTATCTCACCTTCAAAATTATACACGTTTTTGTATGGTTGTCCAAGAAAAAAGTACTAAAGCATTATAATAGTAGATTATTCACCGGGGGATAAAGCAGTGTCTTAAGTCACAGGCGTCATATTGAATCCCGAGCGTAATGAAGGATTCAACTCGAGCTTAGAGTTAGCCCAAGTTAGAGGGAACCCAAGACACCTGTATCCCTAAGGAGAATACTCTACTTTTTCACACTTTCTGCAAGTCAATAAAAAGATATACTACTAGAGAGAAAGTATTTTATTCTACATGTAGAAGTACATTTATTAAACTAAAACTGAAAATGTATCTTTGATATATTAGAACAGTTGTGGAAAGACAAATTAATGTTTGTTGTTTACAGCGATTTGCAGTATTCGCACCTTTGTCCTTTTTTTCTTTATTGTGTTCTATTCGTGATGGCTAGTTCGACTTTTAAATAAGTTCTTTTTAGTGAAAGTCGCTTGATGGAAGTGGCCTGACTATGGCACGGCCGCCATCTTGAATTTTCACGAAAATGTTGTTGTAGTCTGAAATTTATGTATATAGACTGTATAACTACATTTTCATAAAAATTCAAGTAGGCGGCTTACCATGGCCTACCTTCCATACTAAAGTCAAATCATATTATTCACCACAGGTTATAATGAAATTGAGTACAATATTATTGGCCGGCTAGACCGTAGGGCAATAATTACTTACTTTAGGTTTGGTTTGCACGACATATAATTGGACATTGTCTCACAGGTGGTGTGAAAAACATCTTCTTTGTAGATTATAATTATCAAGTAAATTAGAACCAGATATAGTTACTGCGGAGGGTTCATCAACTTAACTTGTACAGTAAAGGTGCATGCACATAATGCCGGGGCGCAGCGGGTTTCATTTTCATATAAAATGTATGAAAGTTATTTTTATGATGCAACGGTGCATCATACCTTCTATTATACCTTTAGTTATAAAGTAGGTACTTTTATCTGCTGTAAAAATAATATTCTTCATTTGCATTACATGTTGTCCTCATTATTGTCACTAGTGGGGCGCGCCGGACTAATGAACTCACATATTATCTTACAATGAAAAAAATTGAGAAGCATTCAAAAAAGTTGCTGTTGGTTAACTTATCAAACACGAAGATCAATATTGATAGGAACTTCGTGATTTGCGACGAATATGTCAAAATTGTAGATTATCAAGCCTTGTGCCTTGCAAGACCTACCATATATTCCATTATAATCGTATAGGAAAATGTGTTAGAGAGCCTAAAGGAAGTAACTATAAATTGAGGTTTGCCTCGAGAAATTTACACTTTCCTTGGACTACAGGAACCAGAGCCGGGCACCGGGCATTGTTTTAGGAGGACGTCAGCCACACTTTTGGCTGACTCGGACACTGATCTGACCAAGCTTAAGCGTCACAGCTGCTAGTAATCCGTGTATCGTGTAAGTATCGTGGCAGAAGGATACATATTAGGATACATAATTTGGACTGCTTCAAACGAAGGGTGAATAGAGTCCTCAAAGGTAGGCAACGCACTGACAATGCCCCGGGTATTGTAGGTGTCTATAGGCGGCGGTGACCACTTACCATCAGGTGGCCCGTTGCTTGTTTGCCACTTATTCTATAAAAAAAAAAAAAAAAAAAACATAGAGGACTCTACAGAAAACAAGTAAAAAACATGTAAGGGCATTGTTGAATGTATAACTTTAAAACAGTCTTGCCCAGATCATTGGACTCGCCCTTCAACTTCCAAAGAGAGTAATGATAAAAAATTGTTTTGAATCGCCTGCCAACCCATCTGTCTCCAACATTCACAATGGAATCCAATGAAACAAGTAATAGTAGAAAACTTAACAGGAGAGGCCAAACACCTATGTTTGTAAAACAATTTTGTTTTTTTTTGTATTTTTTTATTTTTTTGATAACTGACATAAAAACCTACAAGATCAAAAAAAAATTACTTTAAATATTACCAATTGTAGTTTTTACTCTTAAGTTTTAAAATAAATAAACACTAATTGTATATATAATTTCAGCTGTTTTACTTGCACCTAGCATTTTGCTGTAGTGAGGTGAAAAGTGGTGTTTCGCTCGGCAGCAAAGTTATTCTGCATCTTATACTTTTGAAACCCTCGCTACGCTCAGGATTCTATATTTGATAACAACTTTGTAGGCTTGCATAACAAATAACTATTTGAAAGCTGTTAAAAAAATCTATGATTAGAGGATTAAAACCTAATTATTGCAGCTATGACTTAACCCCATAGTTTTAGCCAGTAAACCAGCAACAGTAGATTAAAATCGAATGACAATGAGAGAGCATGGATTTTGACTATTGTAGGTTTGAAATATCACAGGTTTTCAATATCCTTCTCCAATTTGATAATCTTAGCGACGTGTGCAAGGCACATATAAAATAAATTACTAAGCGAAAATGTTTTCGTGATATTAGAGTGGTCTAAGTAAACTCACATTATTATTAGGTGTAGCGACCACAGCCGCGTCTGAGGCCTCGTCGGGCGTCTCCTCCTTGATGGAGACTCCGAGCAGCGGGCCCAGATCCATGAGCGCGCGCTCGATCTCCTCACCGCTCGGCTGGAAGTTTACGTTTTCCATCGTCCAAGTCGAGCTTTCTCCAGCACTAGCACCGCTTTCTCACTCCTTCTCGATACATTTTCTCTCCTCGGAAACTTTCACTCGTCAGCACGAAGATTGCACGTCGACATTACAAATTGCTGCTATTGCGAGATCCACTCGAAAGCGTCCCTCGAAGGACGCACTGTCCCACGAGTTTATTACACAAAAACTTTCTCCAAAGAGTTTGGTCTGTGTGATTACAATTATTTCACTTTAGAAAACACTGTAAAAACATATTTATCAACAAAATTTCTAAAAAACTTCGTGGATTTGATACAGCAACCATCAAAGCTACATAGACTTTTTTTTAAACATTTTGTTATAGATTATCCATTAAACTCTACAGTCTATGAAGAATCGACTAAATATGGAACAAAATAATAAAATACTAACAGACATGAAGATTTGGTTGACGGACTGCTGTCCAACGGGAGGAAAAGAGAAATTTTTCTCTTTCTCTCCTGTTGGTTGGACGGCGGTTCGTCAGCCAAGTCCGACTCGTCTACTTGAGTTACATTGCAAAAAATTGCAAGGTCTTTCGAGACGTCCCTAGAACCATAACCAGTTGTTTTTTTTTTTCAGGAAAATGAAACGTCGTCTTTTGACGTTAAAAACGTTTCGGCGCCAATGTGAAAAAAAAAGTATTATTTTCCTGAACTTTTTATTTATCAGTAAAATTTCCTGTTTCTCTCCCGTTGGTTTTCTTTTTGCACAGATCATGAACCTACTAGGTTCATAGCACAGACTCTTTATGCATTCTTGAAGCCAATAAAGTATGACAAGGCGGTACGACCTTCTAAAACTTGAGTATTGCCTAAATATTTTTATATATATATGGCTTTAAATAGTTAGTCGTCCAGCTGCAAGATGGGTCGACGATATTATTAATATCGCGGGTCGAACCTGGACTAGAATATTGGCACAGGACCGAGGCAGACGGCATAGCAAGAGAGAGGCCTATACCCAGCAGTGGGATAAGGAAGGCTGTGGATGATGATGATGATGGCTTTAGCCTCCTCAGTAAAGGCAAAAAAAAAACAAAAAAAAAAACAGACAATTGACAAGATAAGACACCCTGTCGTGGTGACAAGCAAAGACTACTATATATATACGGAGATAGACTGGCAACTCAGCCATATTTGAAATCAATTATATGTGCCTCCATCTATCCGCCACTAACGGTACTACATTTAACCTACAGATGAATAGCAGGTTGTATTAATTCTATTCTACTACAGAAAACGCTTGTAGTTTTATACAAAATGTATGAGATTTACACAACTGGTGAAAAATTCACGTGACCAATCCCATACATTCCGTAAAAAACTACAATCATTTTCCATAGTAGAAAAAACATCTTGCCTACTGTAAAAATTAAGTCCGCTAAGCATAAGTTTGGCTGCAGCGCTCCGTCTACTTCAGAAATAATAAGCTTTTTTGCGAGCTTTTATAAAATATTTATTAAACGGCTGTACAGTTTTATACAACTCATAAATAAAATTATCAAATGAATACGCTATAATGTAACACAATTATATCTTGAAGAAATAAACAGAAATTTGTCACTGACTCGCACTTGGTCATTTATTATTGTTTGTTTTTATAGTTTGGAGTGTGTACTATAATCATGCCAAGTTTGACGCTTGTACGTATTACCGTTTTTACATTAGAGCTTATACAAAAATATGTTAAAAATGCATTGGTTTTAATTAAACGTTATACTATGCTAAATCCTATTTAAAAAAAAACACCTGATAAGTTAAATTTTTTGTTTTATGTTTTATATAATAATCAAAAGCAGCTTTAACAATCTCTGTCTCATCGCTTGGCTGTGATTTTCCTGACAATATGTTTAAGATTAGTTTGCACCAATCGATATTAAAAAACTCTGCAGGCGTTGTTTGTGCAATTTAGACTTTAAAAAGTTTAAATCTACATTTATAGATATTATTAATTGTATGTATTCTGCGATTTAATTTTTTTTACTGTGTTTGTCTAAAATCATAGGTAATATTATGTATTATAATTATGTTCCATTTCGCTCGAAGAACCGATAAACCGGAAGAAAGGTTCTTGAGTGGAGACCACGAATGGTAGTTCCTCATGGTTTTCGAGGTCTTTATTGCAGGTTTTACAGTGGTTAACTAAATATTATTATTTCCTTTCTGACCATCAATCCACTGCAATAACCAACAGCTGCACAATTTTCTACATCACTAGTGGATGCGTTCATCATTATTGATTGAGTGTTGATGGGATCAATGAGGATCAGTATCGTTTTTAGTTGAGAATGCAGATTTATAGAGCTAAGAAATCCTTAACATACAGTGCAAAAATATTGTTTTACGACAAAAAATAACGAAGTTTTGACCAAATTACTAGCGAAATTCACTGGTCGGCTGGCGTGATAGCTTGTGACGTCACTGGGACGTTCGTCGCCAGTTACCCGTTGGCAGCTATAAGGCGCGCCGTGTTTTGGGTGGATAATTGTGATTTTCGATATAAATTAAGTGCCCGATTTGTGTCTAATTGATCTTTTAACTATGTACAAATATTGTATAGTGCCGAAATGTACAAACACCTCTATTAAAACGCCAGAAAAACAATTTTTTTTAATGTGCCGAGAGACCCAAAACTTCGTAAAATATGGTACTCCGTTGTAAAAAGAGATGATAAAACTCCACCGTAGTAAAAATATAATAGTAAGTTATCTTCGAAGAAAGATACATCGTGCGGCTTATATGTGCGCATGCCTGTACGCACGCACCGCAGCACGCACACAAACGATAGGCGTGACACTTACCATCAGGTTTATTAACATATCATACCTTACTCGTCTCGCACTCAGTTGTATATTTAAAAAATATACTTACAATATTATTGACATAATATAATCAGAGTAATGGAGATAGCCGAGACCGATATTTGTAGAAGAATAAAATTATACTTTTACCGGGTCGTAGATAGCCACCCGCTACAAACATTGATTTATTTTAGGAGTATGTACCTTATTATTTACAATCGTAAAATCCGTATATCCGTATCTACGTGTTATTGTTTCATTATAATATACATAGGTACCTATAAAACTCAGAGACACGGACAACCCTGCGTGTTCGGGCATGAGTAGGTATTTAAATCTCCTACGGGCCTCGAGTCAACTTACTATTATTTTTACTATGACTCCACCCTCTACCCAAGCTACTAGACATGGCTGTGTAGATCATTTCGATGTTAGTACCTACATAACTATACCTACCCATTATTTAGTTGATATGGAAATAAGTTGTAACCTACTTTTACATTCTGGCGTTTTAAAAGAGGTGTTTGTACATTTTGGCTTAATACAATATTTGTACATAGTTAAAAAGATGAATTAGACACAAATCGGGCACTTAATTTGCATCAAAGTCACAATTAAACACCCAAAACACTGCGCGCCTTTTAGGGGCCAACGGGTAATTGGCGGCGATCGTCCCAGTGACGTCATACGCACCCACGTACATTTCTTTTAGCGGCAGGAACGGCATAATGTTTATTACTTAATATCTTCGTAAGTAATGGTCCGATTTGGATAATTCAAAAAGATATGTCATGAAGAATAAAGTGAGTACTAGTTCTATTGAATTTGCTACTACTTTACTAATATGGTACTGAGACGTGGTCTTTAACTGTTGGCCTTTTGGAAAAGCTCAGAGTCACACAGCGGGCAATGGAGAGAGCTATGCTCGGAGTTTCTTTGCGCGATAAGATCCGAAACGTGGATATTCGCCAAAGAACTAGAGTCACCGACAGCTGCTAAAATTTGCAAGTTGAAGTTGCAATGGGCGGGCCACATCGCCCATTGCCATTGCCATCGCCCATCGCAGAACCGATAACCGATGGGGAAGAAAGGTTCTGGAGTGGAGACCACGAACCGGAAGACGCAGCGTAAGGAGGCCTCTCACTAGATGGACCGACAACATTGTGAGAGTCGCGGGTATCCAGTGGATGCAAAAGGCGGGCTGTTGTTCAATGTGGAGGTTAAAGGGGGAGGCCTATGTTCAGCAGTGGACGTCTTCCGGCTGATGATGATTACTGATCCTCATTATAAACTCTTCCTCATCAATTTCGATATTTTCTTTTTCATTTGATTTGGAGCTCAAATATCAAAATAATCGCGTATTGTTTGTAAGCCGGCTGAAGTATCTTTTTCACAATTCGCTCCTTGCGAATGACCCACTGATAAATTATTTATTAAAAGTGATTTATATTTGCTTTCAAAAACAAATGCACCAGACATTCTATTGCATATGCTCAGTGACCATATGGAGCCAAACATATTTTCTAATGGGTCCTGTCATCCTGTGGTTGAAATTTATTAACAATATAGTTAAGTTGATTTTTGTGTAAAGAATTTACAAGCATTTGGAATCCTTCTTTAGTCTTAATCCAGCTTGTTATGGACCGAACAACCTTTTCCCTCCCGTCATTTAAATATCGTAACGATCTTAAAACTGGAAGAGCTTCACTCCAAAATTTCTGATGTGGTGATTTCGGCGTTACTGCAGCAAGTAAAAATGTCTTCCCTGAATTTCACTGTAAGATCCATTCACCGAATCAAATAATTTATCGAAGAACATCAAATGATGTGCAGTTTCTTCACATTCTTTTGGTAACTTCAAAAATCAAGCAACATTGTTTTCTATAAATTTCATAATTTTGAGATTGCAAACACAAACCAATCTCGAAAATCTTCTTAAAAATCTTTTTCTTCTTGTGTATCCGATGTTACACCACCTTCATTAGGAACCATTGCAGCACTTGTATCATTTACATTTGTATGTCCTGCGTTTGGTTGAGATTGCATGCCTGAAACACAAAAATATTACTATAGCTTTGCCAGAGGCTCTACCTATTATAGACAGCTGTCATCCGAAATGAAGATCTCGACGAGATCTATCACTTTTGCGAAGAAACTGCTAGTCCAGGATCGACGGTTTCCAAGATATCGGCAAACGCAGCTTGACAGCTGTCATCCGAAATGAAGATCTCGACGAGATCTATCACTTTTGCGAAGGAACTGCTAGTCCAGGATCGACGGTTTCCGAGATATCGCCCAAGCAAGTTTGACAGCTGTCATCCGAAATGAAGATCTCGACGAGATCTATCACTTTTGCGAAGGAACTGCTAGTCCAGGATCGACGGTTTCCAAGATATCGCCCAAGCAAGTTTGACAGCTGTCATCCGAAATGAAGATCTCGACGAGATCTATCACTTTTGCGAAGGAACTGCTAGTCCAGGATCGACGGTTTCCAAGATATCGCCCAAGCAAGTTTGACAGCTGTCATCCGAAATGAAGATCTCGACGAGATCTATCACTTTTGCGAAGGAACTGCTAGTCCAGGATCGACGGTTTCCAAGATATCGCCCAAGCAAGTTTGACAGCTGTCATCCGAAATTAAGATCTCGACGAGATCTATCACTTTTGCTAAGGAACTGCTAGTCCAGGATCGACGGTTTCCGAGATATCGCCTAAGCAAGTTTGACAGCTGTCATCCGAAATGAAGATCTCGACGAGATCTATCACTTTTGCGAAGGAACTGCTAGTCCAGGATCGACGGTTTCCAAGATATCGCCCAAGCAAGTTTGACAGCTGTCATCCGAAATGAAGATCTCGACGAGATCTATCACTTTTGCGAAGGAACTGCTAGTCCAGGATCGACGGTTTCCAAGATATCGCCCAAGCAAGTTTGACAGCTGTCATCCGAAATGAAGATCTCGACGAGATCTATCACTTTTGCGAAGGAACTGCTAGTCCAGGATCGACGGTTTCCAAGATATCGCCCAAGCAAGTTTGACAGCTGTCATCCGAAATGAAGATCTCGACGAGATCTATCACTTTTGCGAAGGAACTGCTAGTCCAGGATCGACGGTTTCCAAGATATCGCCCAAGCAAGTTTGACAGCTGTCATCCGAAATGAAGATCTCGACGAGATCTATCACTTTTGCGAAGGAACTGCTAGTCCAGGATCGACGGTTTCCAAGATATCGCCCAAGCAAGTTTGACAGCTGTCATCCGAAATTAAGATCTCGACGAGATCTATCACTTTTGCTAAGGAACTGCTAGTCCAGGATCGACGGTTTCCGAAATATCGCCTAAGCAAGTTTGACAGCTGTCATCCGAAATGAAGATCTCGACGAGATCTATCACTTTTGCGAAGGAACTGCTAGTCCAGGATCGACGGTTTCCAAGATATCGCCCAAGCAAGTTTGACAGCTGTCATCCGAAATGAAGATCTCGACGAGATCTATCACTTTTGCGAAGGAACTGCTAGTCCAGGATCGACGGTTTCCAAGATATCGCCCAAGCAAGTTTGACAGCTGTCATCCGAAATGAAGATCTCGACGAGATCTATCACTTTTGCGAAGGAACTGCTAGTCCAGGATCGACGGTTTCCAAGATATCGCCCAAGCAAGTTTGACAGCTGTCATCCGAAATTAAGATCTCGACGAGATCTATCACTTTTGCTAAGGAACTGCTAGTCCAGGATCGACGGTTTCCGAGATATCGCCTAAGCAAGTTTGACAGCTGTCATCCGAAATGAAGATCTCGACGAGATCTATCACTTTTGCGAAGGAACTGCTAGTCCAGGATCGACAGTTTCCGAGATATCGCCCAAGCAAGTTTGATGATGATGATGAATTAGGGCCCATCCTTTCTCTGAGAGAAGGCCTGTGTTCCAGCAGTGGTTTAAACTTCTTTGCTTTTGGGAAATAACATAAAAAACCGACCAGCGTTAAGAGGTAGGACGGACTGACAGACATAGCGTAAGCTTAGTAATAGAGTTCCGTTTTCACCCTTTGGGTACGGTACGCCGTACGGAACCTTTAAAAGTATCTACTCTGTTCTACCCATAGTACAAGTTTTGATAGTATTCGAAAACTTTTTTCGTTTTCGTATTGTTCCATACATTGCTGGGCTGAAAGGTATTCGATATTTTTTTCGTACTATAGTGAAGCAATCTATACCGCCGTTTATTACCGATTTTAGTTCTTTCGCGTTTCCGCTGGATGCGCTTTACTAAAATGTATGGAACAATACGTAAACGAAAAAAGTGTTCGAAAACTATCATATCTGAGACTAAGGGTAAATCGTAATTATATAGTAATAAATACCTTGGATTGCTAATTCGAAAAGTCTATTCATAGGGTAATGGTCATTAGTAATACGGTACCATTGTGTTTACATTCTCTTTCGTTGTAGGACACGAATATGTTAACAGTTTTAATATGAAATTACCTTTTCCATCGCTCACGTTGCAACCAGCAACTTGAATGACATCTTGCAATACAGTGATAATAATATAGGCAGTGAGTCCTGTATCAGTTCAAAGTGTTCAAACAACTGCAAAACAAGTAATCATCACAGTTATTACCAGAAATTACCACGATTCCTAAACTAAATTCAAATTATCACCTAAGTATGCAGACCATGAGAAGTACAAGTAGCAAGTATCTACTAACTACTTGTATCTAGTAGGTACTTGCTACTTGTACTTGCCACCTGTACTTCGCAAGGTCTGCAACGGGCTTTACTCAAGCTGTACTACGTGGCCTAGATAACTGCACGAGTTTTTTCTCCGAAATTTGAACAAAGCTTAGCACCAATATATTATGGGTTCACAGTTCGGGGGCACGTAGTATAGTATGAAATCTTTGGGGGGGCAACGATACGTAGTAAAATATGAAATCTCAGTTCGAAGGTAGCTAAATTGAAACGGTGGCACATGCGTTCAAATTAACACTAAAATAGGTACACAGAAACTTTGAATCACTCTACTGATAAAATTAGAGATATTACCGTGAAATTTATCGAAGAAGAGATAAATTAATTATTAATAATGTTCAAAGAATAATTATTGTTGACGTTATGTTTTTTATTTTGAAACATTTTTGATGGATGATATTGACCACAGAACACTTATACCAGAGGATATTGACACAGTACGTTATGTTGTTTTAATTAGTTTAGTTAGGCGTAGCGTCGAGTTACATTCTCTTTCATCTCTTTGGTTAGGCGCGGATGGATGTCAGCAGCCTTAGAGCGTTCCGCCACTAATGTTCTAAATTACCACAGCATGGTGACAAGTTGACAACACGTCGAAAATGGCTGACTCGGGTCCTAGTAAAAGCGACATTGAAGCTGTTTTTCAACGATTACGAAGCATTCCCGCTAATAAAGTGCGTATTTTTAGATGGCTGGGATACATGGGTATGTGTTTTGAGTGATTGTTGACACGTGTCTTGTGGCACAGGTATGTTTCGACTGCAGCGCGAAGAACCCTACGTGGTCGTCTGTGACGTACGGGGTGTTCATCTGCCTGGACTGCTCTGCCGTGCACCGCAGCCTCGGCGTGCACCTCACATTCGTGCGCTCCACACAGCTGGACACGAACTGGACCTGGAAGCAGCTCAGGAACATGCAGCTCGGCGGAAACGTCAACGCTGTGAGTACCATACTGCCTTATACCTACCCTCATCATTTATTTATTTGCAAATATGCCACAATTACATCTCACAGACCTTTTTATATGTGTCGTATTAATCTACATATTTATATAATACCCTTTGACCAAAATAAAATGAATGGACGGGCCATAACCATTGAACTTGCTCAGTAAAAACGAGGCAAAACCGTTGGATGTATACTTCAACACCTAATTATAACTATGTACAGTAAATTTGTTACAAAAAATAGATAGTGGTTTTTTGATGTGTATTTACACTTCGGGAAAGCACATGAAGACATAATTTTGTAAGATATTTTGTTATCATGTAACAATAGACGCGTGTCGCACTTCCTATTGCTAGAGACCGACTGAAACGAAGTGAGCGCTGGCGCTCATTTTGTATTCTTCAAAAATGCGCTTCTTCTGGGCCCATCCATTCGTTTTATTTTGGTCAAAGATAATACCACCACTCCGGGCTGGCAAAGCACCAACAACACCGTTAGTGTTGTAGTGTTATAGGCGGTGGTTTCAGCGTACTATCAGGCGAATTGTATGCTTGTATGACACTCTTCAAAAAAATACTAGTCACGATAATTACTTAAACCAAGGAAAATAAAATTTGGCAGTCTAATTTCTTCAGGGGTGTCTCATGAATATTTTTTTTTTTTTTATTACTGACAAATTAAGGTGGTTGAAAGTTCATATGCAGATATGCATGTTTTGTTGGACCAGATTCACTCAGGACCAGGACTAGTGGAGTAGAAGAGGACAGGCCACAGACCTTTCTCAGGCTAGACCCTGCAGTTCACGTTCCAACTAGCACGCCACATAATTCAGTTCAATATCAGTCTTCTTGGCAGAAGCACAACAGAAGTCAATACAAAAATGTTGAATTGCACCATAGTATTATTTATTTACTTGATGATAGGCGAGCAGCAGGCTCATGTGCCTATATCACCATAGACTGATGTACCTATATCACAGTGTCAAAATTTAGTATTTATCTGTTAAGATTATCTTCTTCATTCTTAACCCCTGAAGTGCCTAATGTTCCAATCAGAACTTAAGCAAAACAGGCTAGTTATTGACTTTAATTCGACTAGACATCGTCATTTTTGGCTATACAAGGCTCCAGCCACCGGTCACCTCATTGGTTAAATCTGTGTGGGTGTTTGTTAGTAAACTGTAAAAGCTCTTCGCAAGCAGTTTGCTGTGCGTTTGGAGCTAATCTACCACTAATTTGCTCTCGTGACGTCATAGTAGGAACAAAAATGCAGCATGCTGGTCTCTCTACTTGATGTGCTTGCGCTTATCTATCCTTATAAAAGTGTGTGGGAGAGGCCTCTGCTCAGTGGAGTGATTATGTCGGGCTGTATACGGTGAAGCAGATCATGCAGTATTGCAATGTCCAAGTAGTCATGGTACCTACATACAGAACTGTATTACATTTGACTTCAGACACAATACTTCCGCACCCACGGTCTGACGACGGAGGATGCGCGGCAGAAGTACAACTCACGGGTGGCGCACCAATACCGGGACAAGCTGGCAGCCACCTCGGAGCAGGCGATGAAGACATATGGCACCAAGGTAAACTCATATTCTTGTGTTGTGCGTGTCATATTTAGGCCAATTTTGATGTTCTATAAGCAAAGTTTCTCTGGTAAGAATATTTTGACCATGTAAAAGTGTTGTGATGATGATTACTTACTTACTGGGGCGGCATGATGACCCCAAAGTGGATATTGGTCTCTAATAAAAGACTCCAATCCTCACAGCACACTGTGTGCCCTTATGTCAATGGAGCAGTCGGAGTTCACGCAGATTAGTTTCCATGGTGTCAAACCAGCAATACTTGCAATATCCAATCTGCACGATGAGATCCTCTAAATAAATATAATTATATACATACTGGGCAAGGGAAACGAAGACTGGTTGCCCTGGTGATTGCTGGTAGAATACAACAAAAAAATGCTGCTTTTTAGGGTTTCGTATCTCAAAAGGAAAAAAAGAACCCTTAGTGATCATAAATTTGTTGTTACAAACCTATATTTTGCAGTTGGTATGTATCAAAGCACCTATTTGCCAACTACAAAGTTAAATTTATTCATCAATATATCAACTTTTTAACCATTTTTCATCGAGACATTCTACTCGGGATGGATGAACTATCTACATACATATTTATAAGTTTTTTCTGAACCCTCAGGATGCGAGTCCTTCTCAAACATGTATTTTTTTTACTATACTTATTTTTTATTTTTTTTATTTCTAATTCCACAATCTCAAATTGAATAACTGAATTTCAATTTGAAGATGTGGTTTCCTATAATCTATACTCGATCCACACTTAAAATAATATTAACAGCTTCAGTAGATTGTAAAAAGTGTAATGAAACTCCTTTACTTTTGCTATTTAATATATGTACTAGTACTACTTATTGGCTTTTTGACGTTAGATTGTAACTGCTAGTCAAGTTAATATTAGTACTACAGTATATTATTAAAGAAAGAACGAAAACATTTATTTTGCGCACAAACACTACAACATCAACATTACAAAATAATAATAATACATGTTAAGTTGTAGCTGTAGTGTCCAGTGCGACAAAACAGGGCTGTGCTCAGCGATAATGCTACAGATTCCTCTGCAGTGCTGATTTTCAGCACTGACCTTCTGAGACATATTACAAGTAAATGTCTTCATTTAGCTTTTTACAATTTGCCGCATCTGTCAGAGCGATTCATAGAGTGGATCAAGTATACACTGTATACATTTAATTATTAAAAATTGTGCCACATATTATCAACTTTTGTTTTGATCTAAACTTACCACATTTCTGTGACACAGAAGTGTGGGTGACACCATGGTATAATTAAATTGATAAAAGAGCCAATTGGATTGGAGCTATCACCATGGTGGTTGACAGTGACGCGCCGCATGCGTGAGGAAGCATCAGCGAGAGCGAGATTCTGATAGCTCCAATACGACTCCTTTTCAGATAGCATGGCACTTGACAGGTGCTGGCAGGCGACAGTACGATAGAATGTAACGTGATTCGTAAATATTTAATGAACTATACATTTTGCGGCGAAAACATTAACTAAGCGCTACTATGACAACTGGTCTGTTAGTGGTGGTTTTCAAGTGCCATGCTATTTGAAAACGATTATGGGTTGGGAAGCAAATATAGTGCGACCTGGCGGAGCTGTACTGTAGGCTGTGTTCTCTGCCGCAGCTGCACCTGGAGCCGGCGGCCGCGGAGCCGAGGGAGCCCAAGGAGCGCGAGGTAGACTGGTTTGCCGAGCACACCGACCACACTAACAGTAGCGAGCTTGCATCCCCGCACCAGGTAACACTCCCCGCGCACGCCGGCGCCGCTCTCCTACAGACCCCCGGGCTGGGCTGGATCCCACCAGAACAACTATTCCATCATCAACTCAGTTCAGACAAACTAGGGAGATATGTACTAAACTGTTGTTCGTACATTATAAATATATTTTCACTATACCGCTAAATCTCTTAGAGCAAAAACATACAGCTTCTTTAGTACATTTTCACGCATACTAAGAAACTTGCAGTGACACTAATGAAATAACAGTTCACATGCAAAAAAGGGCGGGTGTCTTCTGCTAGGTGAGTTCGACCAAAGGCATCAAGCCTGATTTAGGCCAGATGCGCTAGCACCCGCCACCACAGCTTACCATAATTATCTTCCGTGTTTGTCTGATCTGAGGTAGGGAAGTTACAACATGGAGTTCCTCGACATAAAAGCGAGTGCATAGTGTATACGTATTTGTGATGCCTCTGATGCGTATCCATAGGCGACGGTGACCAGGCAACTCGTCCGCTTGTTTGTCACCTACGGCATAAAAAAGGGTATTGTTTTAAGTAGCCAAAAGTGCGGTAGTGCGGAAATTTTCAAGTTTATTCAAGTGTTAATCTAATCTGGCATTTATGTAACAAGGTTTTTTTTTTTAAATTGCTGTGTGATGCAAAATGAATGACATTGGCAATTTGTTTGAAAAAAAATAAACTACGGTTCGAGACTTTAGTTTTAATAGTAACTTACTTGAGCTCGAGGAATATACTTTTACTTCAGGAACTTTCAGTTGCAGAAGTTAAGTACATTATGCTTTTAAACTGATTTAAAATAAGGAGGAAATCCATTCCACTGTTTTTATTTGTGTTACACGATATCTGCGCCGCGCGTGAGCCGATTTTATCCATTAATGCCCCCTTTTTATTGAATAAGCTATAATCTCGAGGATCCTATATTAATTTGAAGAAAATTAGGCGTGAATTCCGTTTATTGAACATACTGCAAAGTCTGTTATAAAAATAATAATAATAAGACCTTAAGAGGCTCTCGCTAGACGGTTGGGTCAAGGGTCAGATTCAGAAGGCGGTCATCCTGGACACGGCACGTATTGTCAGGAGGTTCCTCACTCTGCAGCCCTAACCACCGGTAGCTTGGGCCCTGCCCCGCTGCCGGCGGCACCCTAGATTTAAGTTTTTTATAATATTTTGTTTTTGTATAGATATTGTAAAAAAACTTTAATTTAAGAAGAAAAATAAATGTGTGGATAATAATAATAAGAATTATTAGTATACAATATTCACAAATTCGATGGTTATAATATGACGTCACAATGATATTACATGTAATAAAAAGTAGTTACCAAACAAACGAAGCGGGGGTACGTTGTGTAACTATTGCAGTAATTGACACAACATGCAGTTCAGTTGCTGTCGCCGCTGCATCGTCTCGGTATTTTAGTTAACATGATGCAACTTAATGATACCTGGTGCGGTACCTACTGCAGTTCCACTTGTTGATTAGGTACTTGTATTTGTTTCATAAACTCGTTCATACATTCCATCTGCTGAGTTTTACTATAATCTGCTGCTCCGCTAACACTAAACGTTTTCTATTTTATCACATCACACTAATGTTATAAATTGTAATGTAACTGTCAATTTGTTAGCTTTTCACGGCTGAAGCAGATTATCCAGTTGCAATAAATAAATAAATAAATATTTGGAACATTTTTGCACACACGGTCATCTGCCCTTAAACCAAGCAAAGCTTGTGATATGGCTACCAGAGACTGATATACATACATATATATTTTTACATACATATTTTTTTGTTTATATTTAATTTATTTATTTCAAATTAGCACCGCACAAAAACGATTTACACTAATGACATCAATAACATTTTTAAAAACACAAAATCATAACAAATGTCACAAAATTACATATAATAATAATTAAAGAGATTAAATACACTCAGTCAGATAATAGTCAAATTAAGATTAAATAAATGTCAAACATACAATGTCAGATTAAAATTGGATAAATGTCAACATTCATAAAATCTTGGATTAAAATTTAATAAAAATTAATTAAATGAAAAGTACATAAATATTATATGACAGCGACTTCGCAATGCTTTTCGACGTCATCTCACAATAGTTCAAACACTGTGCAATAATGTCTCTCCAAGCGCCGTCAAATACATCAAATTCTGGATTGGTATCAAGGAGCGCATTGAGTGTGGCAAGGGATCGCGGTATCGGAGACATCTCATGAGCTACCGTCCTACACCACGGTACAGCAAACAGCTTATGTTTCCGGCACCGAAAGTAGTTGTCGGGAGTGTATAGACGACAGAGCTGTTCACTGAGATCTGGCGCATCAACTTTACCGCGTATAACCTTGCACATCATCATTAGCTATATAGAGTAACAGAGTGGTGTGCGTTTATCAGTAACACTGGTGTTCTACTTTTGTGACTCATTTGCGTTGTGTGATGGTTTTATCTCACATGTGTGTGTGTGTGTACTTGTACAGATAAAAATATCATTACTTAAAGGTTTTACTCTGTATCTGAGTAACATGGAAATACTATACAACTGGGGAACCGAGCGAGTCGCGTGCCTGATGGAATGTTGTTCAACAGCTCCGAGGCTCGTGCAGCCCCTACTCCTCACCCTGAGACATAAGCAGCTAAAACGATGCTTTATGATTTCATTTTTCGGACACCACAGAAAAGTTTTCAACTACTTGGCGGTTGAATATCTGACATAAGTTGTTATACTTCCGTAGACGGACTCTGCAGGAAAATCATAACACCACAAAAGCATGATAGAGAGGATAGATGTCCAGCCAACCCTGATGCTGCTCAGCCGTGAAGTGGCCGCCAAGAACTGTCCACAGATCAATCTCTGTTCAGTGTAATCACAAGGGTTTTAGTATACGTGTAGTGATTGTGTTGTTTCAGATGGCAGTGGGCGAGAAACTGAGCTCGGAGGCGCGGCTGTGGGGCTCCGGCGCCGCCGCGGGCGACTCCCCGCACCCCGCCGCGCCCGCTGGCGGCAGGAAGCCTATCGGCAAGCGGACCGGGGTACGCTACACGCCACTACCTAGTTTTTAGGGTTCCCTACCAAAACTGTATGTCCGAGATGATTTCCCCAGAAACTCAATAATAAGTAATTTCACTGGAAACATTGCATTCAATTCGGGTAACAGTAATATTTACAAACTACTGCTTGGCGGTTGAATATGCGGCCAAGCGCAAGACTACCTAGGATTTAAAAAAAAAAAAAAACGAGCATAGTTGTAGTCCTCCAAGTAGAGTGCAAGAGTCGTACCAGGACAAATGTGTGTGAACAAGCAATGTTTCAGTTGGGAGCGCGCAAGGGCGGGCTCGGCGCGACCAAGGTAGCCGCCAACTTCGACGACATCGAGCGAGAAGCTATCATGGCAGAGAAACTCAAGATGGAGGTAAACTGTTGTTGGATTTTGACTGCATTCTCTGAAACAAACTAACTAATTAACTACACCAGCAGTAAAAAAAGTTTGCCGCTTATGCAATTAAAAAAACAGACCCAGCAAAAAGCAAGTTCAAAAGAAAGCAATTGAACTGATAGTATCTGGCTACTAGGATAAGACGCCCATACAACGTGGACAGTGTCTTATTAATTGGTTGCTTTCTCTAATTATTAATCTCTTATTTTGTTCCTGTTGCAAACCACGAAACTACACCGACACACAACACGAAATCAGCCGAAGCCGGCCTTCTGTACCCATTTATTTCGTGCCTTTACAGCGGACGGTACTGAGAATTTACAAAGAAGTATATTTGTTGAGTTAACTTACTGATAGTATTTGTATATTTGTAGGCGATGGCTAAAGAAAGCGCCGCGACGATAGAGAGCGTGGAGCAAGAAGTGGCGTCGCTGCGGCTGGCGTACCGCGAGCCCGACCGGCGCCCGCAGGCCGACCGGCTCGGCATCGCAGGCGGGACCAACGTTAAATCGTTAGTAACTCCATACACACGTGGATATATCACTTGGTGCATTGGCCCCAACAGGAGACCTTGTGGCACACCGGGAGCCACATTACTTGCTGTGCCGGCCTCAGGATCGATCCCTGAGGATACCAAATTTTTATAATTCAAGATTGTATTGCTATTTAGATATTACTGGTTGTGTCCCTCGGTTCCATTCGCGTAGACTTTCCCTCAGGAACCCTACATTCCCCCAGGATAATTTTATATGTCACTGTCCAGCCCTCCAACTATCTCTATGCAAAAATCACAGCGATCCGTTGCTCTGTTGATACCATACGACATTGGAATAGTTTTTAAACTTTCGCGATTTGAACACATTTTTAAATGTTTATCGGGACTTTATTATTTTATTTAGGTAAAAATATGTACCTTTCGCTCGACGTTTCACGACGGTCACGAGTCCTGCCTGACATTAAAATAGAAAAAAATGTGTTGGTAATATAATTATGTTATGTTGTCGCAGCGGTGTGTCTCACTCTGCCACGAGCGACATGACGGCGATAGAGCAGGAGGACGCGACACAGACGCGCGCGCATCTCGACGACATCGACGACTTCACCGCCACATTCACCATGATCAGGTAACACTCCATCATGACACTGTCTTTGAGCCACTGCAGCCATTCTGCAAGCATCTAGGTGCAAATTTAAGTTCCATGCTTCGCCAAATTCTTCTAAAACTAACTCTACGTCGTGTTAGGAAGGTCAAAACCTAATCTGCAAGAAACAGTGGACAGAATGACAACTACACATGTGACTTCACTGGGCGAAGTACGAGTTATCGCTACGGAAAGTGTGTATCGAAATATTCGAAATCCATAAAAATTGTATTTAGTAATTAAAAATTTGTATGTGATTCGATATGTATTTTACGTAGCTAATACTAATATTTCGCCCACTGCCAGCTTCCACTGTGCACGTGGTTCTCTCAGCCATGCGCTGTTACTTGTAACTAGCTGCGCCCCGTGCCGTTACTTGCGATTCTCCAGTTTGGCCCGATTTATCCCTATTTCCATTTTATTTTTTGATTATTTTCTCTTGAGAGGACTTTTTCGTCGCACGACTCTAAATACATGTTTCACCTCGTCATACCCACACTCGAGCACATTCACGAACTGTCAATAAATATTAATCTACTATTATTACACATTAATACTCGACAATACACAAGTTTAGGAAAGTAATACAATGAGCCGACATGTCTTATTCACATTGGCGCAAAAAAAAAATACGACGTTCATCATGAATTACTCTCGCGTTTGTATACTATCTACTGTAATGTTATAAAGAAGTAAAGTTTGCAGCTCAGGGCCCTTACGCCGAACTCCTTACGCGGTCTCAAACTAACGTTAAAACCGCGCAGCCGGCACTTAACAGGCCCAATTACGATTTGCGGTCGCGTAAAATGTTTTCATCACCTCAACTGGATTGCTTTAAACACCTAGTAGAGCCCTTGTAATCCGGAGCCACTGATCTGATGTACAGTGACTGTGTGTGATGTGTGAGAGTGGTGTGAGCGCGATGTGTGACGGCGGCGTGGCGTGTGTTGCAGGAACGAGCCCTTCACGTCGCGGTCGCTGGACAAGCTGATGGAGCTGGACCGGCAGGGCTCCGACAGCGTGTCCGTGGAGCCCGAGCCCTCCCGGCCCGTGCACTCCATGTTCTCCCGACCCGGTACTGTCCCTCCGCGCGCTCGCACGCGCACCAACTCTCGTGTGCTCAGTCAAAATAACTACACAAGTGATAAAGAGAAACGTATGGGTGTACGTTTCTATTTCGGCGGATCATCATCATTTCAGCCACAGGACGTCCACTGCTGGTCATTGGCCTCACCCATCGATCTCCGAAATGTGGGTGGACGTCCTACGCTGCGCTTACCGGTCCGTGGTGGTGACGAATAAATATATCCTATAAACACATACCTGCGCTTCCAGACAGGAATGTATTCAGGGAGATGCATCCATTGGCGTAGCAACATTTTTTTAAGACAAGGGGCCAACTCAATATAATGATTGACACGGAATGAGGCCACGGAGTGCGCCACTGGGGTGGCCGGATTGTGGACCAAAAACATAATAATAATTTGATTATTTACGTAACATTTACCTAACAGAAGGAGATACAGAAGTAGATGGTGTTATAGCTGTTGTTGGTAAGCATGATGGCTATCAGTTCTGTAGAGTTATTTATGCTGTTTGTCTCATCATTACTAGCCTAGCATGTTCCCACTGCTGGGATACAGCTTTCTCTCAGAGAGAGAGAGAGAGTGAGAGGATGGGCCCTGATTCACCATGCTGGCCCAGTCAATGCTATACGTATTTGAACTTTTGGAGGTTTTGGACATAACACTTTCCTGCCGATGTTTTCCTTCATCGTTCATAATTTATTTCAGTATTAAATAAATGATAGGTGCAGCGCCGAGGATCGAACCGGGTGCCGTCAGATTGTAAAGAACACGTGTTACCGTTCGGCCTTCATTGCTTCACACATATTTGTCTATTATCTGAAAAAACGTAATGTAGTTTGTTCTTATATTCAATCCGTCGACCCGTCAGCAGAGAAGCAGGCAGGCGCGCCCGCGCCGACGCCGGCGAAGGCCCGCGGCCGCAAGCCGGCGCCCGCGGACGATGACGACTCCGCTGTGAGGAAGTTCGGCTCCGCCAAGGCGATCAGCTCGGCGCAGTTCTTCGGAGAACAGGTAACTGGCAACATATGTGACGCACATCGGACCCGGGGACAGAACGTTTCCAAAGAGCAAGACTTAAATACAAGATATAATAGCAGGCATTAAGGACTATGTATCCAGTAGTCAATAAATAAATAAAAAACATATAATAGCTAAGCCAAGCAAGCCTAATAATAATTATAAAATTTATATATAAGGAAGAAATTAATGAGGTCACTGGGCCAGCTCCAAGTTGTCGCCGATAGATGTCGCCGCTAATGTGGTGGTGGTACTCGCAGGACCAGCAGTGGGAGCGCGACTCGAACCTGACCCGGTTCCAGGGCAGCAGCAGCATCAGCTCGGCGGAGTACTTCGGCACGCAGGCGGCGCCGCGCGCGAACGCAGGTTTCACCGTCAACGCGCCGGATCTCGATGACGTAATTATTGCTTCCACACATTTGTTAGTTTCTGCTGGCTCATAGTTGGTCGTATATAACCGCTCGGTTATTGTTATACTCGGTAATCTTATATATAAAAGGCGATGTGTGTGTGTATGTATGTTTGTTGTAAACTTCATTTTTTTTCACATAAACAACAAATTAATACCTTTTTTTTGAGATTATTTTTCTTTTTCAGTATAGCTTAAATTAGTGTCATTATCAAATATTTGTAAAACAAAACATAACTAATTGATCCCTAATTCCTTATTGTACTTAAAGCGACGTCAAAGTGCTAATACTCTAGAGATACAGTTTTGAAGATGAACTTCCTTATAGTAACGGCCGATCTAGGAACTAAGCCCTAACTCCGCATCACACTTGCTAACTGATTTCGTATGACTGACGTTTCGATTATATGGGTGCAACTGGCTACAACTAATTTCTTACAAAAATGCCTCGACACCGTTCTAATTTAAACAACAAAAAAAACTTCTCTGTGGGTTCAGTAGTTTTAAACTTCGATAATATGAATAATTTTGTTAGAGCGCCTGTTAATTTGGCAATATTTATTTATTTATTTTATTTTTACACTATTCGGAAAACAAACAGCTGAAACTAACTAATTATAGTAGATAGATAGTAGACAAAAGCCATAAAAAGTTATATCAATAACTTTGTTCGAGTGCCTCCTCATTTTGAAATGGATTTTGATTGTGAAGCAAGTTACATATGAAGGTTTGTTCCGGCAGGTGCGCGAGTCGGTCCGCGCGGGCGTGACGCGCGTCGCGGGACGGCTCTCCTCGCTGGCCAACGGCGTAGTCTCCTCTATTCAAGAGAAGTACGGCTACTGATGCTGCTCCTCCTCTAGCCAATACACCGGCCTCGCACAAGGCAGCGTGGCAGGACCAACATTATTCCTCACATATATTAAGGATGTCGGGGTGCGCTGGCCAACAACGTCGTGTATTCTATTCAAGAAAAATACGGCTACTGATGCTTCTTTCTTCTCTGGCCAAAGTAGCTAATACACCGACCTCTCACAGGGTAGTGTGCCGGGGCAAACATTATTCCTCACATTTGTACTAAGACACTTCAGTGATTGAGGTGACGAAGAAAGCATTGCTTTACATTTGTCCATCAATAACTCATTACGTTAACATGTTACTTGCCACTCTCGCCCTCTCTGGAAAGTGCTCGCTAGAGGTATGTTCCTTGCCTTCGTTACCTCAATCAGCGTCGAGTCATGATTTTTCAAACTTTTCCAGAGTACATGACAATGGATTCAATGAAAACTGAACCATTAGGTGGTGTCCATTGTATTACCCATTGTGCCAATAACGGCATCACGATCTTACATTGGTTGCTACTCCAGCATTTACATTTCTGGACATGTAAAAAATAAACTAAGTAACGTCATTAGCCAAGTCGGGTCACATAATAACATGACAAATAGTGCACCTCTCAGCATTCTTTCTGCTCTGTATACGTGTACGTTTTAAGTTTTTTAGTAATTGAACTGTCCGTCTGCTTCCACAATGTATCCTTTATCGTAAAGCACATAACACTGCCTCTGTAATCTGTTACAAAGCTAGACGTGTATTTAGCTTGCGCTCATAGAAATCTGCAATGTATAAATACAACATCGAATAATACAAATTAGTTCTAAAGACCTCTCTCGGTCTATGCATAGATAATTTCATCTTATATAAATTGTAAATATTGTAACATAACGATTGTATGAAACATAGATGTTACAGTTTCTATGTTACATAGCTTCTAGAGTAGAGTTTGTAACAAACTATGTACTACTGGCCGGTAGGTACTGATGAAGGTTCCGTTAGACGTGCGACGGACGGACGGAGGTATTAGCGGGTGTGAGAGGACCACAACTGACGTTTAATACTGTAAGTTTGTTCGTTAGTTGTTTAATTCACTTGTCGTCCACATCCACAGCCTGGTACCGTGCTCTAGACCACCTGAGGCGGTCAACTGATGCAATAAACGCACTTAGACTTGTTAAAGTGAGAAAGTATTATTTGAATCCCACTTCTGGTTCTAGTAGCATCATATCTGACTGCATCGGACGAGTACAGGGCCTTTTATTTAATGTAGTAATGTTAACTATACATTATTCTCCATGATTCGTATCGCATTCCTTTCCAAATTACCCATTTCAATGTTAAATCCCATGACCTGGCAACACAACCGCGCCAGTACGGAGCATTTAAATATAATTTATTTTTATGTAAACATTTCGTTTGTAAGTTTTTATTTTTGTTCGGTATCTTTAAATACGCGCTTAGACACGTTGCTCCGCAAACAAATAGCAGTGGGTTAAGTACCAACTTAGCTCACTGTGTTTATGTTTATTTGGCGGATTTCGTTCTCGTACGCTCATCGTTCTCGAGGTAAACTACATTGGATACTGGTTTAATTTATACTAAAATAATGTAAGAAAAAGTATCTAATGTTATGATTATGTATTGTCTTATAGAGTGTTAAAAAACCGTGGGTAAGTTTGTAAAAAAAACAGCTCATTAATTTGTTCAGAGAAATTTACAGAGGTCCACGCCCAGCAGTGGGCAAATATAAGCATTTAAATTGTATTGAAACTAGTTTTTATTTTCTGTAATCCCATGTACTTTCACTGTTGTTCTTTATGTATATTTAATTTGTAACTTTGTACTTTTTTTGATTAAATTTTCTAGTTTCGTCTTCAGTAGTTTATATAAAACTTGTAAACAGCAAGTTTAAGCTCATTCAATATTTGTAAAATAAACAACTATTGTTAGTATTTGTTTTTAGATGGTAATTATTGATATTGAATATACAAAATTATATTTTCAAAAGGATTTCTTTGTAAAGTTTCATCCCTAGTATAGTAGTCCTTGTTTCACTTGAGATACAAGTTTATTACAACGTTACGACATGCTGTAGATAAATAACGGGACATTAACTATAACTGTATAGGTATATTGAACTAGCATTGTTGGCAAGGGCGACTTGTTTAACAATATACTAGCAAGAGCATACAAATTAAATTGTTTGATATGGAATCTGCTGACTAGACAACATGTTTACATATTTACATTTGTCTGAGAAAGACGCGTCAGAGACGGCTCGTGACTACAGAGAGACGACATGCTAGTCACTCGCGCGGGGTAACTTCATAAAGGCACTACTACTTCACTAGTAATACTTATTTATCCTTCGTATGTAGTTTCTGGTGTGAACAATAAATTGTTATTTTTTCTAAGCACCTTACGGTGTGGCAGAGACTAGGCGTGTTTACCTTCGACCACATCGGGTGAGCTGGGGTCTAACTCCTAGTCTGTCAAACATGTAAAAAGGGAATTAGGTATATGAGAGAAGTAACCATCTGAACCAGATCTGGGAATGTGGGCAGCTCAGTTTGGATGTGATGTGTCACCTCAAGTGACATTCGACTCTCTGTTTGTTTGGTGTATTTTGAGTATTCTAAATTAGACTATACAATGGGACTGCCATGTAGAAAGTTAAAAGTCCCCTAAAAAATTGGAATAAAAATAGAAGTAAAAAAAAGAAAAATTTCCTTGTAAAAATAAATAATATATTGATGTCGTTAATGTTATCATAATATCTGTCACCGCCTACCTCAGGTATGTCGTTTCTCCATCGAGTTCAGGGCTATAGATCACAGCACCAGTATTGCACTATCCATCCCATGACAGCACTTCCTTCTTGGCCACTATACACACATTCTCCAGAGACTCCGTGGTGGGCACGTAGTAGCACAGCCTGGCTTCGAAGCCCTTCTCTCTCAAGAACAACACTCGGCCGTGGTCTATCACCGCCTTGGCACGCCGTCCTATCTCCTCTCGCACGTTCACAGCTAGTGGGAGCGACACTTTGCCCGTATCTGCGTCTGTTGATGTCGATACTTCTGGATAGCTTGGGTTTGTTTCATGTTTAATATCTCCGTCTCTTTCTCGTGAGGACACTGGTCGGTGCTGAATATGAGCCGTTTTCTCTGCCGCAACATCTGCACCTCTGTCTCGTGAGTCGACGTGGACGCGGGTGCCGTGTTCAGGTGTCGAGAGTTGTTGCTCGCTCACATGTGTATCGGTTCCACTATCACCGTCTCCTGGCGTGGAGCTGGGCGCGTCCTCAGCTAGGCGCCGCTCCCGGCTGCGCCCGTCGCCGCAGGTCGCCCACGACACGATCCCAAACATGATGTTCAGCTCCTCGCCGGCTATGCCGAGCTCCTGGAATAAATTGTAGTCGGTCAGAGTTTGGTCAGATTACTTTGGTGAATAGTGTCAGATATGGGTTCATCTTAATAAGGTATTCAGGCAGTGCGTTCCGCGGACTAGTGGTTCGCACAGTAAAAGTGGAATCAAAGCGCTTCTTACGGGTTGGGTTTTCGGAATATCAAACATGAAACAGTGTTTTCGTGCCCACCCTGGCGACGGTAAAAAGCCGATAGACTATCAACTTTGCGCCGATATTCAAAGCTAAGAAGCTTATTCTGAACTAGCCATTCGCTGCTAATGAGCTTCGTAGCACATTTTTCGATGGACTCCAGCGCCATTGCATCCCAAAGTTGCGATCAGTACTCCTTGAGCAGTACTCAAAGAAAGATCTCATCTCATCCCAATCTGCTGGCTTGTATCGCCACACCCGCCGAGTGCCTCCAGGTCTGGGATCGGGTAGGAAGTAGACAGATACAGATTACACCAGACAATGGTCGGAATTACGCAGTGGGGAACAATGTCAAGTCCCAGCGTGTTAGTGAACTCCTATACAGGAGTATATACCTGCAGCGCGTGTCGGCCGACGTACGCCTGCCTCTCGCAGCGGTGGTGGCAGCACGTGGCCAGCAGCACGCCGCGCGACTTGTGCACTACTGCGGCGGCCGTCATGCAGCGCAGCGCGTAGTCTGCAATAACAAACTGTATGGGCACCTGCTGTTGGGGACAGTGTTCGTGGCTTCGTGCCCTACCTGCACTACTGCCGCGAACGCAGTCCCCATTACAACTAAAAAATAATGGAAGCTCTTCACAGTCACACTTGCCTTGCTCTGTGCGGCTAGAACTCTGTGCGGGGGAAGCTATGAAACACGCACAGAGATACTGTACTGACAACTGACTTTCAGACCCAGAGCAGATATTTATATTCAGCTTTAATTATCTGCTCGGCTCCGCTGGAATTCAAATTTCAAATATATATAATATTTAACGGAGACACGGGCAAATGCTGGTGTTCATGTATTTATAATATCATATAATATCATGGCGTGCAAAATTTATAACAATTTTTAACATCAAAATAATACATTTTAACTATTTGTTATTTAAAAACTCCGTAATAGAATAGTAAGTCTTGTCATTTACTAGGGACCTCCTTCCTGCTCATAAAGCAGACGCGCTTCTACTGAGCCATACCATAGGCTACAACACTTCGACACTAAACTTGTAACCATCAGAAGTGAAGTTATGCAAGTTTGCTTGTATACAAGCTGTGAGAGTTGTGAGGTGGTCAGGTAGGTAGGTATAAGTGCGTACCAGTGGCGACGCCGCACAGGTGCTTGGCCAGGCCGAGCAGGCGGGCGGCGCGCGCGGCCGCGGGCGCGCGGTGCAGCGCCAGGTGGCGCAGGTCGGCGCGCAGGCGGCACGCGCGCTCCGCCACCAGGTTGTCGCGCTTGTGCCGCAGCGAGGCGCGGTCCACGCACATCACGCGGCTGCGCGCGCCCTCGTCGCACCACGCGCACCCCATGTAGTACGACAACATGCCTGCAATATACACACTGTCACCATACAAGCACAGCTGGGTACGCTGCCAACTGGTACTGGACGCGAGCATCTGTATTGTCTTTAGATCTTCAACAGTATATGGCCTAGTGCTTCCAATATCGGAAGGTTTTCAATTCCGGAACTGGTTTCCGATACTGGAACCCAATATCGGAATTCCGGAGTTGGTTCCGGAACTAGCAAATCTTGTATTTTCTTTTATTCTAGCAAAAAAAGACTACATTTCCCAATGAAACTAGTAATGGTGTGGTGTTATCAGTATTATAATGAACTTGAGCCACATAAATGACACTTTAAATAATTTGGATATAAAGGACGACTCTTCAGTCTCGTAATATTATAACTCGCAAATTGTGAAATGATCATAAGTATATTTAAATTTAAGAACATTTTAATATAGTTATTACTCCTTTATTAATAAAACCATTGCACATATTCAAAACCCCGAGAGCTTTGAACTCGAGCTGTCTAATCGTTTTTATTGCCTGGAGAATCTCGCTTCAGTGGATGAGATTAACGACAGGTTAGTGGAAACTGTCCACACGGTAGGTTCTAAGTTTGTCAGACCTGGCCGTCGCACAGATAGACCTCAAAAATTATCCGACCAAACATCTTAAACAGTAAAAACAAGTTCTATAATCTACTTATCATGTTCGTATGGTAAGATACGGATTAGTAGACAATTGTTGCGAGTTTGAATTATTGTAAGGTCTACTCTTCTTCAAATTATTTTATTACAAGAGATAACCTCTCGAGATGGGAGCAGGGGAGTTAGAGACGCGTGAACATGGCTTAGAAATACTTATTTTGTACGCTAATGTAAAATGTATAAATATCGGAATTCCGATATTATGCCTTTCAATTCCGGAATTGAAATATCGGAAAAATTGGTCCGAGATTCCGGAGTTACGTAATTCCGGAATTCCGGTATGGAAGCCCTAAATGGCCGTTGTAGCTGTTATTATAGTGTTAGCGTGTTTAGATAATAAAGGCACTTGTCATTGTTTTTTAGTAGTCCAAACAACTGATCTTTAAAAAGCACCCTGTACGCAAATCTGGATGTCACAGGGCACCAACGATGATTGTAGTTAAATTAGTAATGTACGTAGCAACACAACTATAAGTTGTATATTTGTGTTTATACTTTAAGTTGTAAATCTACCAAAACAATCATCTATTCTATCTTGTTACTAGCATGGCAACCTTTTTAGCGAATATCCGGCTTTTTGGTAAAATGGTACACCGTCGGACACCTTCGGGATGAATAAGGAACACATATCGGTTGAGATAAGGAAATCAATTAAAAACAATGTAGTTTATTGAGTTAGGAAATGGTTCCTTCAAAGTTTAGGATATTTTACGAGCTAAGATTTTTAACCCCTGACGCAAATGAGGGTTGTTACAAGTTCAATGTGTGTGTCTGTCTGTGGCATCGTGCTCACAAATGGCTAAACCAACTTACATAGTACGCAACATCAACTCCCCTGAGGACGAGGATGGGAGCCCGCGGCTTCCTCTCAGGGATGTCCCCACTGAGACTCTCCAACGAGTTATCGAAAAAATCAATACATTGTATGACAGTAAGTATCCATATTCCACTTCAATGAAATGTTAAAGTTTCTAAATAAATTTATAACAATAACTAGCTGCGCTCTGCGGTTTCCCTTGTATTAAATTGACTCAGGGAGGCACTTTAAATATTTCTGGCGTAATAAGTATCTGTATAAAAAAGTATTGTTCCCTCAAACTTATACTATACTACTTATACTCTGTGCAATTAATCAAGACTACTTTGTAGAATGCAGTACGCTTTGTAGTTTGTTTGTTGCTTTGTTGTTGAGTATGTACTTTGTAGAATGCAGTACGCTTTGTAGTTTGTTTGTTGCTTTGTTGTTGAGTATGTACTTTGTAGAATGCAGTACGCTTTGTAGTTTGTTGCTTTGTTGTTGAGTATGTATACTTTGTAGAATGCAGTACGCTTTGTAGTTTGTTTGTTGCTTTGTTGTTGAGTATGTACTTTGTAGAATGCAGTACGCTTTGTAGTTTGTTTGTTGCTTTGTTGTTGAGTATGTACTTTGTAGAATGCAGTACGCTTTGTAGTTTGTTTGTTGCTTTGTTGTTGAGTATGTACTTTGTAGAATGCAGTACGCTTTGTAGTTTGTTGCTTTGTTGTTGAGTATGTATACTTTGTAGAATGCAGTACGCTTTGTAGTTTGTTTGTTGCTTTGTTGTTGAGTATGTACTTTGTAGAATGCAGTAGGTATATAGTAGGTATCAGTAGGGTTATGCGGAACGGGGTCCGTAGCACCCATCATTATGAACAACTTTTACTATGGGACCAACACTGACATCTCGAAATAATATCTGCAGTTCCATAGAAACTGTGATTCACACATGCAATACGTGTTTACCTCGATTCCTTAGTTTTCGGTAGACTTTTTTCGGTACTAGGTCGAGTTAAAGCCAGATCCAAACTATATCATTATCGATGACAGAATCGATGCCATTATGTATATAGTATTGTTGTTATGTTACGCGCGCTAGGGCTGCCGGTATAACGCAGGGGATCAGCACCGAGTAGCCATCAGCTACTCTAGCATCTCACCTTTCCCGGCGCCGAGCTCCACGTAGCAGGTGTCGGGCGCCACCAGCCGCTCGTGCTCCGCGAGTTGCATGAGGCGCGAGGCCTGGCGCAGGTGCCGCCGTGAGCTGTCCGTGCGGTCCTGCTGTGCGATGCACGGCGCCACGGCCGCGTGGTGCTCCGCCGGGGGGCTGTAAGTGCCGATGGTGCACTTCACATGCTCTGGAAGTTCATTCATAATTTTAGACTTTTTAGGTTTTGGGAGAGGATGTGTCCTACAATTCAAATTACCTAATTAAAATTATGTCCAGCAGTTGACGTCCTATGGCTGAAATGATGATGATGATGAATTTTAGGCTTGATATGCTCATGTCTCGCGTACAAACACAGGGTTACGCAGAAAGGGTGTACTAAGACGAAAGGGATCCACAGTATAAACAACTTTTACTATGGGACCAATGCTGAAATCATGATAAATATATCAGCTGTTCCAGACATTTTGTCAAGTGTGAATCACAGTTTCTATGGAACTGCAGATATTATTTCGAGATGTCAGTGTTGGTCCCATAGTAAAAGTTGTTCATAATGATGGGTGCTACGGACCCCGTTCCGCATAACCCTACTGATACCTACTATATACCTACTGCATTCTACAAAGTACATACTCAACAACAAAGCAACAAACAAACTACAAAGCGTACTGCATTCTACAAAGTATACATACTCAACAACAAAGCAACAAACTACAAAGCGTACTGCATTCTACAAAGTACATACTCAACAACAAAGCAACAAACAAACTACAAAGCGTACTGCATTCTACAAAGTACATACTCAACAACAAAGCAACAAACAAACTACAAAGCGTACTGCATTCTACAAAGTACATACTCAACAACAAAGCAACAAACAAACTACAAAGCGTACTGCATTCTACAAAGTACATACTCAACAACAAAGCAACAAACAAACTACAAAGCGTACTGCATTCTACAAAGTATACATACTCAACAACAAAGCAACAAACTACAAAGCGTACTGCATTCTACAAAGTACATACTCAACAACAAAGCAACAAACAAACTACAAAGCGTACTGCATTCTACAAAGTACATACTCAACAACAAAGCAACAAACAAACTACAAAGCGTACTGCATTCTACAAAGTAGTCTTGATTAATTGCACAGAGTATAAGTAGTATAGTATAAGTTTGAGGGAACAATACTTTTTTATACAGATACTTATTACGCCAGAAATATTTAAAGTGCCTCCCTGAGTCAATTTAATACAAGGGAAACCGCAGAGCGCAGCTAGTTATTGTTATAAATTTATTTAGAAACTTTAACATTTCATTGAAGTGGAATATGGATACTTACTGTCATACAATGTATTGATTTTTTCGATAACTCGTTGGAGAGTCTCAGTGGGGACATCCCTGAGAGGAAGCCGCGGGCTCCCATCCTCGTCCTCAGGGGAGTTGATGTTGCGTACTATGTACGGAGGGTCTTCCACTTGCCGAGCGTTGCATTTTGTCAGGTGCTTTTCTAGCTTGCTAATGTAGCATGTGCTGGAATAGATATATAGGTGTTTTACTAAAAGATTGTACGCTAGAGTCGCTTTTTCTTTGAGTAACACAGGAATTACTCACAATATGATTAAGCTAGTTATTCCTCCAATTAGCGCGCGCGACTCTGTCTCGCTCACACTCATCTTAAAAAAGACCGCCGAATGCGGTTGAAACTATACTCGGGTAACCGGCGTAATCCTACGTGAGTAATTCCTGTGATTTATAAACAAAATGTCACTTTACAGTCGCTTTCCCATTGGCTTCCAAATTCTTGAGTTATGTTTCCTGGTCATCAAAGTATAGAGTTAATCAAGTACTTACTGTTTAGGGTCATTAGGGCACGGCACGCGTTTGTCTATCTGTAACAACATTAACTCCATACAAAGATTTGCTTCACAGAGAGATATGTACTGGAAACTTATCTATGCGCTGTAATTCATATAAAATTGTAGTAGTGTAATGTAAATGTATGGTACAAATTGCAAGATTTTACAATTTAAATGTGTTCTTTTACACGTCAAAGTTGTTTTATAAGTGTTACTTAGTGCTATTTTAAATTGATATACTGAATGAAATACAATATTTTACTGACTGTCCAATAATGGCATAAAACGTAAAAGGCATTGTTTCGATTTGCGTCAGATCCAACCCTCCAGATTTGAGTAAGTTAGGTAGAAATGAGTCACAGAAACGAAGCAGAGCACCCCAATATGAGTAGGTTAGGTCGAAATGAGCCACAAAACTGTCATAAAGCACCCTAATGTCCCTGTCTTGTGGTTCCTATCCCTAGAGCTTATTTTAAAAGTGCCAGAGTACCCCAACATGAGTAGGTTAGGTTGAAAAGAGTGACAGAAAAATATTGATATCTCAAAACTACATTTCCAAGATAGGAATTTATTTTCCTCCTCCCTCTTATCACCCCTACTACCATTCTAAGTCCCCACTGTCCCGCAGGTCATGGCGACCCACGCACCGCGCGTTTTAAACCCATGCTGCCTGGTTGGATCGTGATCGGTGAGCTTTTAGAAGCCGGTGGAACTCCGCCACTTAAGGAGCTCAAAGAACTGTTTAAAAGTGCTGCTCGATATAATTATGTTACTAATAATGATTGATACGTGATGACAGGGCCGTGTCTGGGGGACTTCTTTTATGAAAAGCACTATAAGTCCCGTTTCCTCAGTGCCCCGTTTCGTATAGGTACTCCAACCGGGGGGATTTTTACCCCCTCTCATTATTATAATCGACTGGTACCAAACCGGTGCTGGTATAATCGATTGGTGAACTAAAGTCCTACCTTTCATATTATCAGTAAGTACCTATAACCAGATTTATCAAGCAGCAGAAAGATTCGTAGTGCTTACTTTTTGATCTTCTTGGGGAGGTTGTGGTTCATGTTCCCCGCAGTACTGCCGGCCGGGGCGCACAGTCATGCGGCACAGCCGTTTCTTTCTTACTACGAAGAACTGGCATTGTGGCTGGGCTGCGCTCACAAATGCTGCTTCTATTGTAACACTCATTTTCTCACACTCCGTTTCCGTCCATCACACTCGTTTTTGTTTACATAAACACCAAAGTAAGTTTCGGGTTTTATTTATTTATGGCAGGGCAAGATTTAGGTTAGGGTAGATTTTAGACTTACGTCTTGCGCAAATACCATACCAACAATACTTTTTTTTTTGGTTTTTTTGTCTGGCTGCAGAGGCCTTTTGATATTTTTATTGTAATGTTTATGTTATCCTTGTTTTGTGGTATTTTAATGAATAGTCATTGTATTGTATTGATGTCACGTCTTTATTTAATATAGTCATTAGTCATACTCATAGTCTCAGTCTGAGTCAAGCGAAGTAAGTCATGGTCATGTCAAACTTATGCCCCAGTAAATTGGTGGAGGCTTTACAAGAGGTTCTATGCAGTTTATTGGAAACAACACGAAAAGACGTTTCACCTCATTATATCACTGGTCCATACCGAGGTGAACGAGGAACGAGGTGAAACGTCTACCACTTCAAGAAAAACCATATATCGTGTACCCCTTGAGCTTGGCTCAAGCACACCAAATCCTTTTGCAGTTCGGTGCAGACTCAGTTTGTGAGAATTAGTGAAGTATGAAATTCTATGAAATTATGAAATACGGAAAGACGTCACACTGTATGCGGTCCGTTGGTTGCAGACGAACTACAAACGAACTGAATATGGTGTGACGCCTTTCACAGAATTTTATACTTTACTGGACCTAACAAACTGCGCCTGCACCAGACCGGACGGCAGCTGCATTTGGTCCGGTCCTGCCTTTATTGCAGGAATGATAAATAAAATAAAAAAACTGGTATACTGATAAAATTATCTTAGACAAGATATTGCCGTGCGTTGGGTAGTTTGGGTACCCCTTAATGCAGCTTTTCTTACCACTAATTATTGGGAACCACTGATCATAGCACAGAACATCAGCTAATAGTTGACTATAGGATTGGTAAGTTGTCGTTGAGCAATGGCAATTAAATATTATATGGACAAAAATCACATTTGCGCATAGCGGCGTGAAAGGAAATGCTTTCATGAAAGGTTTTCATGCATGCGTAGTAAATATTAAGCACTTACGCAGACTAGGTAAAACTACTCCGTAGCGCACTTACCTTGGCAGTAAAAATGACACGGATGCCGTGACGGCAAAGACATGGCACTCTCTTATGCCATAATTTTTTCTGCGTGCTTCATCTTTGCTTCGACCACATCGTCGTCAACAGGCGATTTGGTGGAAAAACGTTGACTTATCATGATTTAAAAAAAACTGTCTAGCTCTCCGAGACTTGCGGCCAACTTTTTTTTACACATTTGTGTACAGTACTCATATTCTTTATTCATTACAATTAGTTACAGTCATGACTCATGTCACAGTCACAGTATTAAATTATTCATCATCATCATCATCAGCCAGAAGACGCCCACTGCTGAACATAGGCCTCCCCCTTTAACCTCCATACTGAACGACAGCCTGCCTTTTGCATCCACTGGATGCCAGCGACTCTTACTATGTCGTCGGTCCATCTGGTGGGAAGGCCTACCTACGCTGCGTCTTCCGGTTCGTGGTCTCCACTCAAGAACCTTTCTTCCCCATCGGTTATCAGTTCTCCGAGCAATGTGGCCTGCCCATTGCCACTTCGCCACTTCAACTTGCAAATTTTAACAGCTATGTCGGTGACTTTGGTTCTTTGGCGAATATCCACGTTAGGCAAAGAGGTCGCCCGAAGAATCCAACTCGGATGGGCAGCGTTCGGGAAATTGCGTGACATCTTCTCGTCCAAGATACCACAGTGCCTAAAGACAAGGGTCTTTGACCAGCGTGTGTTGCCAGTGATGACATATGGTACTGAGACGTGGTCCTTAACTGTTGGTCTTTTGGAAAAACTCAGAGTCACACAGCGGGCAATGGAGAGAGCTATGCTTGGAGTTTCTTTGCGCGATAGAATTAAATTATTATTGCAGTGTAAATTTGATAGCAAAAAACAAAATAATAAATATTACAGTACAACAGTAGTGTAGTCGCACAGACCAATATATAAAGTCATTAAGTCGCACCGACCATGATCCTTATAAGAAGTTCTGACACAATTTTGATACAAATCTGTTAATTGATCATTTATAACAGAACTATCTTGGATTTGCCTTAAGCTCGAGCTTATACCGAAAACTCTCCCAAAAACTGAAGGGAAACCCGTATTACACACACTGACATAATTCTTTACAGTAATATTTATAAAACATCGATGACTTAGGCTTGTGTCATCCATGTGACCTATGGGTCTCGGAAATTCAGAATATCATAGGATTTATACCACGGTCGAACCATTAGTTGTCTGTACGTTTCCAAAATCTACCTTTTGAAAACTTTGTCACTTGTCACTTACTGTCAAAACAAGATGTTACATCAATATCAGCTATTGTTTTTTTTTGTGACACCAGATTATACATAATTATAATAAATAATAATTATACACAGATAGGTAGTAGATCTGTGTAATTATACTATCGATGCATAGATTCATACTGAATCAATGTATCGATGAGATTATGTCAAAAAAAAAACAATGTCATGGTTAGAACATATTACGAGGGATATACGTACACTTTTTAGGATTCCGTTTTCCGTAGTACGTTAAGATAGGTGCTTGAAACTTTGTACAGAGTTATAGTTTTAATATTCATTTGCACTCGGCACTTTGCACAATAAAAGTGCAAACGGGCCTTAAGCTTAACGCCCTACTTTGGGGTGGGGCGTACGTACGTGTAATATAAAATACGTCAGAAGAGGTGGATATGGCTTTAAAGGCTTTAGCTTGCCCAGTAATAAGCAGAAAAAAATATATAAAAAATTAAATAAGAAAAATTAAAAAAGTTGACTAACGTCAACAAAATTGGAGGTTATGCGTCGCATTTTCGGTTTCCTTTTGTTTTTGTAGTGTATTATGTAGTGTAAGGTCAAAAATGAGTTCCCCAAGTCAGGAAAACGAAAAGCCGACGTCCAGCGGGCTGGCTGTCGACAACGGTCAAAATGGGCCGAGTGTTAGCGCTGGCGATCCAGCGGCGTCGGAGGAGCTGAGGCCGCCCGCCAAGCGGCCTATCTCCAACGCCGTGATAGAGATATCGGACACGGAGAGCGATGACTCGGATGTGTGCGCCGTCACCTCCTATCAGGCTACCGCTGACGAGGTGAAAAGGATCCGCGGAGGTCAGTCTCCAGTGTTTTCACTGCGGTGTTTCTTATTGGTTTGCGCGGGAATTTCAAACTGTGTAAGCTTTACTTTGAGATTTTTTAAGAAATGTGCACACAATTATGTATCAGAACTACTGTAAATTTTACAATAACTGGAATTGGATTCTGAAAATACTATAAAATTATTTTGTTAGATGAAATTAGATCAGTTTCTACATAATCTCCCTACTGCTTACAGCGGACTATTCCTCGTCATCATCCTCATCATCTGACTACAGTTCAGACTCCGAGAGTCCGTGGGAAGATGACTCCATAGTCATACAGGATGAGAAATTAGGCAGAAAGGCTGTGAAAGCAAAACTATACCCTCGGGCAAACAGGATGGAGGATCCTAAGCTAAATAGTCAGGTTCAGGTACAGTATAATAGTTACCCTAAAGCCCTGGTTTTGGCAGTCTTAGAGCTTTAATTCCTCGTACTCTTAAGGTGTCCCCATATAGCGCGGCATTTGAGCCTTTGTGAGGACACACCTTTACAATTTGAGTTTTACAATCTGTTCTCTTCTGTTACAGTCACAAGAATTAATAGATAGGTTAAAGTCCCACTGGCAAGACTGCATAGATTTGAAATCAGATGAGGTGACACTGACGAGCGCGCCGTTCCGTCTCTGCTTACTTCACAAGTTCCTATCCAACCCAGATATAATAAACAACATAGTGGATGATATGAACACACTAGATTGGTCTCGAAAAAAGATGGATTTGTACGAGTTCCATCAGACGGCCGACCTGGCGAGCCTCACGTGGCAGCGCAGCATTCGTGGGATATATGAACTGCTGAAGACACAGGTCATGAGTTGGGTGAGTCACATTGTTTTAAAGACTTGTGAAAGAAGTAGCTCTGGTAGTAGGGTGAGCACTTGTTTAGTGTGCAGGGCCAGTTCCTCTTCCAGCTGCATTAGCCTATCATCCTTCCGATACGTTCCTCCGTCATAAGTTGCTAGTCAGTGAGGTTTAGGGGCCTGCGGTAAGTTTTGTTATGTTTTCGGGATTATTTTAATTCCTGACGTTTGGAACACAGAATAAGTGGCAAACAAGCAACGGGCCACCTGATGGTAAGTGGTCACCGCCGCCTATAGACACCTACAATACCCGGGGCATTGTCAGTGCGTTGCCTACCTTAATGCCACTTTGCAGTGTCTGTGGTCACAGGTAGACTCACAGAAAAGATAAGTAAATAGAAACGGAAATGAGAAGGAAAATCTGTTACCAGGTAATATGAGTGAACCTTGTTTGAACATTCTTATCTAGATCAATGCGTTGAACTCCGCATCACTGATTTCGAATGACTGACATGCAACTGGCTACAAATTTCTTACAAAAATGCCTTGACAGCCATTCTAATTTAAACAAAAAAAAATCTTTTTTGTGGGTTGACATGATGACGGATGTCTATCGGATGATTTTTAGTGAAAACAATCCCTATTTCCTATGCCCTAAGCAGTAGTCACTCATGGTGTCCCAACTGGTTCCTCTTTCTACTTCAAACAGTACATTGCAAACTACATGAAGAAAAAAGAAAGAAAATAGTTAATTTGTGACCAAATTACGTTTTAGTTATCCAATAACGATTTATATTATCTTTGGTTATTCACAAATTTATTTATTATCACATATTTATTCATGTTTTATTCCTAAGTAATTTTCGAATTAACCTTCCGTCTTCTGAACAAGTTTTTCCTCACCAGGTATCAGAAGTGACTGGCCTCCAACTAACATCAGTCTCCGCCTCGTGCTCGCTGTACGGCCCCGGAGACCACCTGCTGGTGCACGACGACCTGCTGGGAGACCGGCGCGTCGCCTTCATCCTGTACCTCGCGCCGTGGCAGCCGGATCCCCCGCCCATCACTATCTCCCTCGAGAACGGGGGGGACAACCATCTCGATCAGGTACCTGGGCATTACTAGTTACAAGCATCCTTAACATAGCTATAACACCATAAGTAACAATACTTGCTAATTTATTAATCCTGGCACAGATCTTCCTGAAGTTCGAAGCTATATCTATACCTGAAAGAATGTGTCCACTAGTATATGCTATTGACTGTCCCCAGAAAGCTCCGGAATGTACAGGGTGGAACCCCAGCATGGGCGGAGCGCTAGAGCTGCTGGCGCGGGATGAGGCAGGTCCCACCGAGGTGGTGCACACTGTGTACCCTCAGAACAACATGCTGGCCTTCTTTAAAGTCGGCACCGACTCGTACCACCAGGTCACTGTGCTATTATTATTGTATGCTCTATACCATAACCAAGTTGTTGCAAATTTTAAATAGTAACAGAAAAATACTAAATAAAATGGGCCCTCATAATGTATGCTCAGTTGGCATTGTCGTTCACCAAGCTCATTCTCCGCCCCCGCATTGAAGAGGCATGCTCATCGCACAGATGGAAACAAACCAACTGTCATCTCACTTGTTAACCAATATTAAAGCTAGTATGAAAAGTTGGTCATAAGCCCGTAGTGATTTGTTATGTTACAGGTAGGCGAAGTCCTATCAATGGAGCTCCCCCGGCTGTCCATCAACGGCTGGTTTCACGGGCCCGCACCCGACGCGCCGCCGGAGCCCGAGCAGCCACTGCCGACTCCACCGGAGTCCTTCAAACCACATAACGAAGTGGTCAGCAAACCTTTACCATTCTATCATATGTATTAGAGTTCCATCGGCTGCGATCAAGGGCTCCTTCCGCCGCTCGACTCATCAAACTACGTAACTGCATAATATATATTATAAATTGTAATTTTGATGAGAGAACTAACCATATGTCACAAATAGTTAATGTTATATTTTGATACATTGTCTAAGTGTCACAGATTTCATATTGGATTAAATCGCGGTACAAATGTCGCCGAGTGTTCCCTAGCTGTGAGCACGATGTAGCACGACACCAACTCACTTACATATTTCATAACATGATATTCCAAGGTCAGCTGAACGCAGGTGTGACATAATAATATGTCAATGTACGATCGACCATCATCCGTGATGATCCGCTCCGCTTATCTGGAGGTAACATGATTGTAGTAGTGTTGCGTGTTGTGCAGGTGCTGCTGCAGTCGTGGGTGGACGCGGCGTACCTGGCGCCGCGGCTGCGGGCGGCGGTGCAGGCGCAGATGGAGCGCGAGAGCGAGGTGTGTCTGCGCTCGCTGCTGCCGCCGCCGCGCCTGCAGACTGTGCTGACGGCACTCGCGGACTCAGGTACACTAGCCATGCAGGGCTGCGGCTCCGCGGACAAACCTTACTGCATGAAAAAAAAAAAAAAAAATACTTGTCCCATAGCCCGTTGGTCCAGTTGGCAGTGAACCTAACTTCAGAGCTTGGCAGCGTGGGTTTGATTCCCACCTAGGACAAACATTTATGTGAAAAACATTTTGTGTTTATTATATATCTGCAACACCCCTCTCTACGAGGGAGGCCTTTGTTCTGCAGTGGACGTTTACAGGCTGATGGTGATGATGATATATCTGGTTGTTAATATCTATTTTAGTATGTATTTGAAACTATATGTGTATGTAGTATATCAGTTTCTGGCAGCCATATTACAAGCTTTGCTTAGTTTGGGGTCAGATGACCGTCTAAAAAAAATATACTTTATGCTAGGGTCGGGGTAGCACCACGAGACGCCGGGGTCCATACATACTTCGTCGAGGTTCTGGTCGAGTAGTCGCGCGGCATACAAGTGTAAATACTTAACTCGACGGGTACCAACAGGCGAGCTGGTCTAACGCGGATTTATTCGCAGTAAAAAAATGTGACATTAGGTGTACTGTGATTTCCTTGGTTACGTTACTCGTCTTGTTTCCAGAGGTGCCGTGGGAGCGCGTGGGCCCGGCGAACCAGCGGCGCTACTCTGTGGTCCCGGCGGCGTGGGCGCAGGCGCAGCCCCGGGAACACATCATTGGGGAGCTATTCCGCTTGTTCTCCTCCACTGCCTTCTGCCGTCTGCTGCATGACTGTACTGATCTCACGCTGAATCACTACGAGAGGCTCGAGCTGCAGCGCTGGACCGCTGGAGACTTCACTGTGAGTATAATACTGTCGGCTGCTGCACGACTGCACTGATCTCACCCTGAATCAGTACGAGAGGCGCGAGCTGCAGCGCTGGACCACTGGAGACTTCACGCTGAGACGTCACACTATAATGCACTCCAGTCAGCGCTTACATGATAACATTCACCTGCACTTAAAGCAAACCAGTGTGAGGAGCTCATGTGAACTATGCTACTGTCCTCAATATAAACCCGCAGACAACAGCTATGGTATTATAGATGTCCGTTCGTGATTCGGATTGTGATCACGATCGCGTGCCATCTCACTCATGCGCGTGGTGCGAGTAAGTAGATGCGAACGGGACGGCATGCGATCTCGATCACAATCAAACTTGTATAATGAGCCCGCAGGTAATCTGCAGTGTTCAATGAGTTTTTGAGAAGATTTATCAAAATGTGTGCCAGTTTCCGATACTAAGAGTATTCCTGTGGCTTCCTGATAATCGCTAAACATACTGAACAGTATCATTGTCAACACAAACTCACCAATTATTGTAACAAATTAAAGAAATAAAATTTGATTAAATAAGGAACAAGTATACACTTGTGAAATTTTAATATTAATAATTAATGATAGCTGACATAATAATTATTTAACTTTTTTAATTTTTTGTTTGTTATATATAACTTTTTATATACCATTTTCAATATAATTATATTATCAATTGACTTGTAAATTTAAATTTACTAATAAATGACTTTGACTTTGACTTAACATAATATCCAAACATGCAAATGTAAGCAAAGTTGTGTGTGCAGCTGCTGCCGCCGCGCGACCAGTACCAGACTCCTCGACTCGAAGCCGTGCTGTACCTCGGCGTGCCGGAGCGGGCGCTCTGCGGCGGGGCCACCACCTACCTGGCGCCGGAGGAGGCGCAGGGCTCCGCTGGCGCCCCCGCAGACTCCGCCCTAGTGTCTCTCCCCCCCGACAACAACGCGCTCAACCTGGTGTACTGCGACGCGGGGGCGGCTTCCTTCACCAAGTATCTGAGCAAGCTGACCATGCCGCCCGGGGACTACTTCTATATACTCACGTGCACTTACAAGGAATGATGCAGAGAGAGAGTCTCTGCAGGTCGCAGCGACCCCGGCAGGTCCAGGAATCGACTATCTACAGTGAGGACGTTAGGATAAGGCAGTCTCCCGACTGGTCATCACAAAAACGATGCGCTATATACAACGTGCTACGTGTATCCACTGAGCTGCAATACATAGCAAAAAGCTGAAAACCGTAAATTCATCACTTGGGTGTAATTTTGGAGCTACAGAGAAAAAAAAACAAAAAAAAACTGCTTTTTGTACTGTTATTGCAGCTGTCAGAGCAGAACACAACTTGGACCGAGTACAGTATACTACGGCCGGCAGAGTAACACTGTCACATACATACATTTGTATGATTGCTTGATTCCTGGGGGGTTAGACAAGACCCATTTTCCGTTAGCGTTAACGCCTGCGGAAATATGAAATGGTATGAAAATGACATTAGCTTGAGATAACATCTCTCAAGCTAATGTCATTGTCAATGTAATTTTCATACAATTTCACCTTTCCGCAGGCGTTAACGCTAACAGAAAGTGGGTCTTGTCTAACCCCTTTGGTTATTTTAGAAAATATTGTTTAATCTCTGTGGCCGTGGTCACATCCACAAGCACTTGCAGTAACAACTGAACATGACAAGGAGTTGTCAGTCTGGCCGGATGTGGTCCCGCGATAGTGTTGCTGTCCTCGTCGCACGTGCTGTAATAAGATACGCTGACAGTGACAAAACTAATATTGCAGGTCGTAGTATGACACGCCAGGTTGAAGCGAGTCTGACCGAACAAGTGATGGAATACAATAAAGTGCAGAACCAAAGTTTAGCCAAAGCTAATGTGTATAGTTCCATCAGTGCAGGCCACCTCCTGGGACTTACGGCTACTTGTTTAAGTGATGAGAAAACTTGCGCGACCGTATACCATATCTCGGCGCGTTAAGGTTCACGTTCGCGTGATTATCAGCACTGCGCTGTTTCGAGTCCGCGATAAGATGTAGCCGTAAGACTCCTGAACCCTCGACCTCGATGGAAACCCTCATTTGTGATTCCTAACATAACATTAATGTTTGCAAGCACGTCGCTCCCCGCCGCGGTCCATACTCGATCATAATTATACATATTTATATAATAACATAAATGGACATTTGTAAAATATTCTGTTTTTAACTCGGAATTACTTAATATGTATGATTTGAGCGTGCGGCGTGTGACTGAAGCGGGTCTCCACAAACATCTAACAAAACATGTTTACCTGAACATCGGATTATTGTGGATTTCGGGTCGACTCGCTCACGCGCGTGGCGCGAGTCAATAAAGGGAACGGGACGGCACTCGATCGTGATCACAATCTGAATCACGAATGTACATCCATAATAAGCCTCATGTTAGCTAAACATGTTCTGTTATATTTTAGTAGCAGGAGACTCGGCTTACTGGATACGGTGTGTGTATGGAGTAGAGTTGTAGTAGTGTGCAGAGACAATGCAACTCGTACTTAGGATAGGAGTGAGCCGTGAGAATGGTTGTGTCCTTTCATACCTTCTTTGCTTTTCTATTCAACCGACATAAAAAAAAGCTTCTCATTTTTTATTGAATATTTGTCGGATTATGTTCGCAGATTGTGAACTGATTTTAATTGTTTTTTCTTTTCAATAAGTGATATATATCGAGAGTTCAATTCAAATTTCTAGAAAATATTCTACCTATAAGGGTGGAAAATTAGGGGATGAATTCTATTTTTGAACGGAGAGGGATGAACTTCTCAAAGAGTTAACTGTAATTTTTTTGTAAAAATGTATTAATGATTATTGCTACAAACGTTGTTGACTTGTATGCCACTTTCCTCTTGTACGGTTGAAATCTTTAAAACCCTGCAAATTTACAGCATTTAATTTAATTTAAATGCATTGTAGTTGTTATTTATTTATGATTTATTAGTTTAGATTGGATAACATAAAATGAATTTTAGTAAAATGGCTAGACAATTATAGAAGGCACTTGGAACCGTTTAATATAAGATTGAAAATAGTTTTATTTGTGAGGCGAACTTTCTCTTACTAAAAGTTGCCTAAATAAAAGATTATACAACAAGTGCATAAAACAATCCATTATATCCGAGACGAAGGCGAGGGTGGATATTTAAATCGGGGATAAATTGATATTATGCTCTCGGCTTCTCAGTTTTATTGCGAAGAAATGGAACTGGTATTGCAATAAATCTCTTAATTAATTAAAAACTAAAATTGAAAATGAAAACTATGTTCTATTTATATTCGACAATAGTCATTACTTTCTACTTTAAATATAATATTAGAAACTAAACGTCTTTGAACAATATTAACGAGTTTCAGTTATTTTTTCTGGATTAGTGCACTAAAAGCAGACTTTTTTGCACTAGAGTATAAAAAGCAGTTTTAGTCCGCTTACACCAGGCTTACAAGTAATTTACGAGCATGAGAAGTGAAAAATTATATTTTTTTATGAATGCATGGTCCGATCTGGGGTAGCCAACGGTCACAGTAGGGCTAGCATAGCTTTTATCTTTCTTTCCTCGCGAGAGGATTTTGGTGTCGCACGTCTTGTACATTTGCCATCGTCAAATTTTTAAATAAAATCAAATTTTAAAATGGGAAAATAACAAGTGATAGTCAAACCGCAAGTGTACAAGTGTACCTATGTGGTGGACACTTGTACACATTATCGAATACTTTTTTTTATTGAAAAGAACTTACTAATAATTATACATTGTCATTCGAAAAACCACAAGTTTTGGAAAATAATACAATGAAGCGACAAATTTCCCGCGTTTATTTTTGTTCTGGGAATCTACTTTTGGACAATCGGACTTTTGTCTGGCAGAAGACCTGGAAGTTACTCCACCGACAAGAGCTACGCTCTTAAATGTTGAATTAATGACTTTTGTCTATAGAGTTTTCAAATCGAAAAAAAAACCCTTAAAACAAAAGCAAAAGCGATGCTAGCGCCATCTGTAGAAAGTTTGTTTCGGCTAACCCCATCGAGATCGAGACCATCCAATACTAACTAGCTAGGTTATATAACGGTGTTCTGAAGATAGCTCGCCAGGAATACATTTTTACCAAGAAAAACGTAAGCACGAATTAGGTCTGTACTAGACGTGTGCTGAAGTATCTACACATGTTTATTTAGTTGGTGTTTATTATGATTTCACAATATTCTCCAAGTATTGAACGTGCTGGCACCGCTGGCACTGCTGGCACCGCTGGCACCGCGCGCGGTGCTTCACGTGTTGGATAAATTCAATTCTTGCGTTACAATGGATTTATTGTTTTAATTCACGGTTAAGTTATAGTAGTAAGTTAAGTTTTGTACATATATTGTAATAGAAATTAAAGTAAGATTATTGAATGTGTGTCTTTTATTGTACATAAATAAACTCGGGATTGAACACGCGGTGCGATGCGGTTTGTACAGGGGCCTTACGGACAACTGCTATTACAGGCACCTAATCCGCTCAGTTGGAAAATCACGCAACCGCAAACCTTATCGCGCCCAGATACGGTTTGCGGTCGCGTGATTTTCCAACTGAGCGGATTAGGTGCCTGTAATAGCAGTTTTCCGTAAGGCCCCGTGCACGCCAAAGCTGCACGCGGTCAAAATCGGTACGTTACACAGATGCCTCTGTTTAATAGAAGTCTCAACAGTAGCAGAAACTTTTTAAAACACACATTATATTTGGAAGGGCACTGCAATGACGCTGGACTTGCCGTGTCCCAACAACTGCTCAGTCGACCTAATAACACTGTCCCTGCCGCACTAAGAGCTCCATAAATAACCATGGTCTTATTGGAAAACAACCCATTTAGGACCAAGTAGGCTGAGGTCAGGATAACGGCAAAGTGTTTAATAGAAAGCTCCGAGACCGAATGCCTCTGTGGTGTGAGCCCTTAGACAATGCCACACTTGATGGGGCAGCGTGCCACAACCTGCACTCGGGATGACTAGAATGAGGCCACGGAGTGTCATTGGGCCGAACTGAAAACTTAGGCAGGCTTGCACCACAAATTAGTTTTGGTTTATATCTGGTTTATTAAATCTAGATTTAACTAAATTTTCCATACGATTTGACATTTGAACTTCGTTAAACGGTCGTACAATATTTATTATTCACGAAACATCATCTCGAAAGAAAAAGTACCGCGATGTCGACTTTCGTCCTATTTTTCTACTGTTTAGTGTCAAAGGTATTATGGTCGTTTCTATCGCTGTCCGCAGTAGATATTAGCAATACCTACCTAGATAATCCTGCGAGGTAGCCCCGCTCCGTCCGCCGGCAGGAGTTTAATAAAACTGTAGTAAAGGCGAGCGGCTTGGATGCGGTCGACATATCCTCGATATTGGACCGCTAATACGGCTTTTCATAACGATCTGGCGGATGGATACGTTATAGCGTATCTATGTAGGTAGGTACCTTTACTTTCTGTTTAGAAACGCAAGATTTACTATTTATAAATAGAAGGGAAGGCCTACTATCGCTGGCGCTGGTTGATTTGATTACCTTAGCGCATGCCGATGGTTACAGCAGCTTCGCCTGAGACCACAGAATAAGGACTAGTCCATTTTCTTAGCGTGAGACCATCGTGCCATCAACATACATTATTTTGTTAAACAACTGAAACGGAATACGAAAACGAAAGTGTGATTTGTTCCTCTTTCACGCAGCAACGGAGCAACGGATTGACGTTACCTATTTTTTGCATAGAGGGCCGGAGAGTTTTAGATAGGTAGGTTGGATTCTGTGATTATTTCACATTTACCTATATATTAGTAACTAAGTAAAGGTAACTGTGGGTAAGTAGGTATGAGTAGGTATTCGATGCGTAAAATACCTACCAACGAATTCCATAGAAATTTCAGAATCGAAGTTCAGTATTAGGTAATTTTATAGAACTGCGTATTTTACGTGTCGAATACCTACTCTTACTTCGCCCCTAAATAGGTGTAAAACGGATACAACGTGGTTCTAATGTTGTTACCAGCATGTTTTTATCTAGTCGTTCTAGATAGACGCGCCAACCTACATATACAATATCTATAGAGGTAGGTAGGTATCAGGGTCTACTATGTGTATTTATAAACTGTCTGCACACCCGAGACGCTCAAATAAAATAAATAATAACCTTTCGCTAGAGCAAAGTTTTCGAATCGGAAAGGTTCGCGTGGCGTCCACTCCGCTGCGCTTCACTCCAACTTGCTTTCATTCTTCACATTATAAATAAGCAGCCATTGGCGGGTCGAGGGGGGAGGTCATGGGGGCCATGCCCTCCCTCCCAAAACACCTAGCAGTTCCATACATTCGACTCAATTCGATTTGATTTTTCGATTTGATTCCTTCGAACCTTGTCAGAATGCCCCCCCCCCCCCCCCCCCCCCAAATGAAATCCTGGATCCGCCCCTGTAAGCAGCGCCGGTCGTCTCGAATGCGATACTCGCGCGTCTCCGGGAGCTGCTGGTTCATTTCATTACAAATACAAATACAAATACAAAAACTCTTTATTAAAACACCACAAAACAAGGATAACATAAAAATTACAACAAAAATATTATCTAGGCTTTTAACAGGCGGCCTTATCGCTCATATCGGTCTTATCGCTTATCTTCATTACCTACCTTAGCGCGAGATGTGTCGAGAGCCAGGTCCAGTTCCTAGGCAAGGTGTGATCACTCATATTAGAGTGAGCTAATGTAAAATAAAATTAATGGGTGTAGGTATTCTAAGTGGGTGCCTTAGCTCTCTAACTATACGATATAATTATATACAAATCACGTCGATACGTTGCTCTGTACGTGAAAGAAGAACAAACAAACCAGCCGAATCAGCAGATGCCGGCGTTACGGTTTTACTCGTATCATCGCACTAGCCGCTACCGCCTAAAATTTCATCCACACATCGTAAATCGCACATTGTGCGATTCACACGATCTTTCTTGCCTCATCACACCTGCAAAATGTGGAATGAGCTACCTTCCGCGGTGTTTCCGACAAGCTACAACTCAAATAGAGCCCTTGAGGGTCGGCAACGTATTTGTGATGCCTCTGGTGTTACAAGTATCCATAGGCGACGGTGACTGCTTACCATCAGGCGGCCCGTCTGCTTGTTTGCCACCTATGGCATTAAAAAAAACAATTCAATAAGGCTCCCTCCGTCAGTAATGCACCGACGCGTCGCGCTGCACTCCCACTCGACGTCAGTGCCTCCAGTAATGCACGCCGTGAGCGATAGTCCTTGTCCACTATCGAGCTTACTGAATAACTCATCTCGGAGACTACTGGTTGTACCTTGTCGGGAGCTGGCACGTGTCCAATATCAGCGTTCAGCGAGGAGGACACTTTCACGAGTAACAACTTTACTGAGTTGACGCGCAGTCAAGGTACATTATACGTACGTAGGAGGGGCTTTCCATAAGTAAGTATCTACATAATATTATACCTACATCTGAAACCGAAATATCCCACTGACTGAATTACTCATCACGAAATCTCAAAACTACTTTGACTAACAAAGCTCAAATTTTGTAGGTTCCTTATGCGGTGTTAGTTAGGAAGTAAGACTACGACAAGGGTCGAAAAATTATATGAAATTCTACGCGTACGAAATCGCAAGGCAATAGTTAGTCATATTTGATAGCCAGTTGGTCTAGTTAGTAAGTGAGCCTTCTGCGCTTGTGGGCGTGAGTTCGATTCCCACCTAAATCTAATCAATCAACAAAATATTTATTTATTGACTCTTTCTTTCTTAAAATAACTACCTATTCTAAGCATTCTTTTCTTTCTTTTAATTTGAGCTTTGTATTAGGTAGGTACTATTGTTTTGAGTTGTAAAAGTTTTTTTGTACACATTATTATATGTAGGTACCTACTCTGACGAAGTTGTTAATATCTATAGAGTTTAGTTGAGTGTAGTGTAGTGGATAACTAGGTATAAGTATTGTACTTACATCGAATCATTTCTACAATCACATTTTCCAACCATCAGAGCCACTCATAACCGATTATCTATACCTACCTATCATGTTCCTACAGTTTTCAGTGTGTAGTTGAAGTGAGACGTCTCGATAGTTCGAGAGTCTCATCTGAAGGGCCGTAGAGTGGGCTAGTAGTGATTTCACGTGGAGTAGGCACCAAGGTCGTGTCGAGTCTGGTGTTACCGGGACTCACTCTACTGCCGCGAGTCCGCGGAGGTGAGCTCTGGGAAGTGGTTCCAAGAAATGGTTTTAATATCACTTAAGAGATCAATATTTTTGTATAGAACATGTTGGGTGTGGAGTAGGAAGGACGCTGACTCTTCCTGGGGAACTATAGTATCCACACCTTTGTCGGGTTTTCATTCCGCATTCCGAATTATAATAGGAAAGAAAGAAGGAAATATAAATTGATTGTATTTTATATTTTACTTTATATTATAAGGGTCTATCCCTCCGCAGTGAATAACCGTGATTTAAGTTATTCACTACAGAGGGATTGATTAGGTTGTGGATGACGTCAGATTATTACGGTTTTTATCCAACCACTTGCATTCTTCAGTCTTCCCGTGAATAATTATGGTGCATATTACTTCACCGAAATATGTGTGAGTGTGTGCGTGCGTGTGTGTGTGGGTGTGGCCGAGCGGTAGGATGTGCACTTTACAATCTGACGGCACCCGGTTCGATCCTCGGCCCATAATGATTTAATGAGTTAATTACACAAGGTGCCGATAGTAGGGCAGAGCCGCCACAGTCGTAAAGGATGTTGAATGAATCCACATTCTAGAAAGCTCTGGCAGCTCGGAAAGCAATTGTCTCGGGTGTCTTAGCGATTATCATCAAGTCGCGTCGCTCGGTTACAACGATATTTATAAATTCAAAGATATTGCTCGGTTATGTGTTAAAATCAAAATCAAATATTATCAAGTTACCAAAACAATTATACTTTATTGAAAACATCGTCCAGGAAATCAAAAGAAATATTTAACGGCAACAAGTGAACTTGCGACACGTGACTCCTGCCCCCGAATCACCAATTAAACCGGATTGATTGAGAACTGGAATAACACGCGGCGGCCGCGGGGCGCCACGGACAGTGGGGGCAAACAGGGGCATCAATCAGGCGGCCCCCCACGGTTCTCGCGCCGCTGCGACACTGGCAGGACGGGTTGAGTAAATTGACATAAAATTGTCGCAATTGTTGGTTGTACGATTGATTGATTGTTTGGCGGAGCCCCGCGACGTGTTGACGGATGCCGTGCGGCTGGAACAGAGCTGTGACGGGCCGCGTGGTGACACGTTCGACAGCCCTGGGGCTTGAAGAATGTGGAGCAGCGGAGAGCTGACGTTTAAGTTATAACTATGTTTTTTTAATAGCGTTTAACAGCTAACTCGCCTGTTAAGCGATGACGCGGTCTACGGTGGAGCACGCTTGCCTAGAAGAAACTGATTCACTCGTGATTTGAAGACACCCAGATTGTAACTACCGGGGAACACCCATTCAGTCAGCGCATTCCACAGACTATCAGGCGGTGGCAGGTATAGGTTGGTATTCCGTTCATATAAAGCGATGTATCTAGGTACTATAAACATCCCATTCCATTTATTGTCGCCGTTATCATTTCTGTTGTTAACAATGTAAAGTTATCTATCTATCACATTTAAATTCTCGAAATGAGAGTTTATTAAAGTTTGTTGTTGATTGCAGTTGAACAGCGACACTGTGTCCACTCCCACGTAAGTTTGAGTCACGTGTTGGTCCCGCCGCCGCGGGACTGCCTATCCCGACTCTGAATAGAGCCGCAAATACTTTCCAATAACAATTCAATTACAAATCCTTCGTAAGCTGGGTGACGTTACTTTTTGACCGATTTTCTTATTGGTTGACCCGGATTACTCGCATTAGGAATCTGTAAGTAATGCTGGACTCACCGACCATCAGAACCAGAGAGACGTGGGTCTTGCTCTGTACAACATTACACATGTATGCGCATACACCTACGGAATACTTTCTGAACTTTTATTCACAAGTACCCCCCCCGCCACACTTACACACAGTGCAGTTCTGGTCTGCACAACTTTCGCCCGTAGTAAGCGACAGCGGGCAATGGAGAGAGCTTATGCTCGGAGTTTCTTTGCGCGATAGAATCCGAAACGTGGATCCAAGGAACCACAGTCACCGACATAGCTGTTAAAATTTGCAAGTTGAAGTGGCAATGGACAGGCCACATCGCTCGAAGAACCGATGACCGATGGGGAAGAAAGGTGACCACGAACCGGAAGACGCAGCGTAGGTAGGCCTCTCACTAGATGGACCGACGACATTGTGAGAGTCGCGGGCATCCAGTGGATGCAGGTGGCTGGCTGTCGTTCAGTGTGGAGGTTAAAGGGGGAGGCCTATGTTCAGCTGTGGACGTCTTCTGGCTGATGATGATGAGGCGACAGTTGGCGCTCGTTGCTCGCTTTTTTCAAAATGTTTGCTGGTTATTATACCTACCTAGAACATATTTTACAACACATTTGCTCAAAAAGTGCACTTACGAAGCCTGTATACATCGTTCGAAAGTTAAACATTACGGATCATACAACGGAGCTCAGATGTATAGCACCGTGCGTGTGATTTACGGTATTTTTTTAATTTCCATCATAATTACATAAGAATTCCACAAAAGAGTTTCATATTACGAGAATAAATAAGCTGAATGATCAAACCTCCTTGGAAGCGCTTTTGCTCAATACGTTTGTCTCAGTTTAATACTAAAGAGAAAATGAGACGAAAGATGTAGTTTTAATTTTCACCACGTGATAGTGGCGCTATTTGCATGTTCGCGCCATTTTCTTATTATATTATAGAAACTATTGTTGTGACTGATATTAAGTTATAAACAAAAATTGTTTCATTTGTAGCCTTTTTTTCCCGCAAATGTGTTGTAAAACGTTGTATGGCACACGTGCGGATTGGTTATTACAAACTCGTGACTATGGTAAGCCCTCGACTTCGTCTCGGGCTTACATTCGTCTACTCGTTTGTAATAACCAACTTTCCGCACTTGTATCATAAATAACTATTCTGCATGGTGTACTTATTTTTAGTTTTTTCCACACCGCTTTGTGTTAGGTGAGCGACGGGAACCGATGCCACGCAATATTCGACGTGGAACTCATATCCCATGTGACCACGTACAGTAGCCTACTTTTAGGGCTGTAGGGGCGTAGGCACAGAAAATGTTTCTCTGCTGTAGGCATAGGTATGCCTACTTTTTAACCGCCTTCGAGGAGGTTATCAATTCGACTTTGTGTTTTTTTTTGTAAGTTTGTTACGCGGTTACTCCGCCAATTATGAATTGATTTTGATGATTCTTTTTTTGTTTTTATTATTACATAGAAATAGAAACACTTATATAGCAGTGTGTTGTTCCATTCAGGAAATATGTAGTAGTACATATTTCCTGACCGTGTTATTTTCACATTTTGTCGCTATCGTACGATAGTACGTTACCTACCAGTATCTACTGGTAAAATGTCCGTGTAAGGGTAAATGAAAGACTTTCGTAGCTTTACCTGGTCTGTATGGGTAAATGTTAAACATTTATATTCTTGTCAGCGCTCTAATACAAATTGATAGGAAATTGAAATGAGACATGAATGTAACAGGCACGTCTACTTTGATCGTGAAATACGTTCATAAATCCATACCGTTACCGCGTTACAGCGAGGTGTCTGACAGCTCCTCGTGTGCTCTTCTATATGACACATACACACATACCTACTTTACTGGGTCACGCGGATCGGGTGTACTAAGCCGGCAGGGGTCCATAGTACCCATTATGAACAACTTTTACTACGGGACCAACTTTGAAATCACGAAAAAAAAATAACAGCTGTTCCATACATTTTGTCGAGTGTCAATATCAGTTTACTATGGAACAGCTGTTTTTTCGTAATTTCTGAATTGTTCCCGCATTAAATGTTGTTTATAATTATAGGTGGTAAGGACCCCTCTCAGCTTAGTACACCCGTTAGTTACCACAATATTTCCTATCTGAGAGTACAATCTGGTGGCCTGTTATCAGTAACGAGTCGAGATATGTAAATGTCACCCTGCGGCCCTCCGACCTCCTCCCGCTGGTTTGCATAAACCCGATGTAATTTGTTACCAAATCGACATTATCCTGGGATCGTTTTTGTGGTCATCCTTTATTACTTGCCTTCTTAGCATCTGTTTCTTATAAAAACATTTGTGATCTTGTGTTTGTTTGGTTTAGTGCGGTCTCATATCAGACAAATAAGGGAGATATGGTAAAGCGGCGTGGCGGGTGCGAATTAACGCATCTGGCCTAAATCAGGCTTGATCTGTTTAGTTCAACACACCTTGCAGACTACTTTGCTGATCTTTTTTTGCCTTTTTATCTACTATTTCATTCATTGGTGTCGCTGCAAGTTTCTTAGTGTGCGTGATAACAAATAAATAATAGTAATAATAAATATTCGGGACATTTTTGCACACACGGTTATCTGACCCCAAACTAAGCAACGCTTGTGATATGGCTGCCAGAGACTGATATACATACATATATATTTTTAAATGCATACTTAAATAGCTATTAACACCCAGATATAGAACAAACACAAATGTTCATCACATGAATGTTTGTCCTAGGTGGGAATCGAACCCACGCCCCCAAGCTCAGAAGTTAGGTTCACTACCAACTGGACCAACGGGCTATCAAGACAATGTGTAAGTGTGGCATTTTTTTTTTTTTGTTAACCGCTTTAGCGGTATAGTGAAAAGAATGTACGAAACAACCACACAACACATTTGAACACAAACGACAATTGTACTAATGAATATCTCTCTTGTTTGTCTGATCTGAGAGTACGGTAGAGTCAGTTTAGCTGGCTAGAGCACTACACTTGGGCGGAATATGAAATGCTACGAACAAACATATCGTACTCATTATCAGTGGTATATTTATAAAGTGTACACTTCAAGGGGTTTACTTACCACCTCATTTTTGTACAAATAATATGTTCCGTCAGGTTTTTTACATATTGTTTGTAGCTCCACGGATTCAGGCACCCGGGTATGTCCCAAAACTGCGACCAGAACCACCGGAGGATGGGCAGCAGCGTCCTATTAGTACACGGTGGACGTACTGCGATCCCCAAGCCGCCTGCCAAGCGTGGGGATTATGGCAACACCCCTCTTTCAGAGGGAGGCTTTTGTCCAGAAGTGGACGTTTAATGGCTGCTGATGTGATGTGGATTCAGGCATCCGTGCCCTTTGTCTACTTATACAACAGGCTCTGGACTGCTGTTTCATTTGTTACTAATAACAGGCTTGGTGAGAAATACAATTAAATGTTATACAACTACTGAAGAAACTATTTAAATGGGCTGATAAAGTTGTGAGATATAAGCGTTTTAAGTTTTTGACAGATTAAATGGAATGCTCTATTCCTTTCCAACGAGGTGAATGTCAGTATGAAGTTTGTATGGCGTACTTACCAACGTACTTACATGTAAGTATACTGCGGTCTCTATCTAGTAAGTATATCTCCCTTCATTTTGAACACATTTCAATGTTGTTTTCTGTGTTCAGCTCTATAGAGATACATATATGGTCAGATTTTTTATGTAGCAATAAAAAACTGCCCGCAGCCTATTCCGCCAGAATTAGAAGAATATACTTTTTTGTTTTATATTGCTATTAGTACATATAACATTATCAAGGACATTTATTTACATGCCGAAACATATATAAATATTCACATGTTTATTTTTTTATTCATTATTAATATACCACATATATTCCTGAAGCAGGTTTTTACTTCAACTAAGAAGCTTCATTAAATGAGCTGCTTATATAACCAACGTTTGTATGTAATTTTATAAGAATTCTTTTTATACGTTTTTAAGTGAAAACTTGTTTAGGCACTTTTTGGGATGGAGGAAAATCTCTGAACTCGGGTGACCGTCACGCTAAGATACTTTTTCGGGTTCTCACCAAATTTAAAAAAAATAAAAACTTATTGTTAACTTTATTTTGTTACCTTTCCTAATAAAACATTAAAGTAACGACTTTACAAGAGGAATATACACATACAAATCTTAAAATTGTTGTTGTGTAAGAATGTTTTGTATTTTATAAGTATCTACAACGACTGAACGCATTTAAACTAAAGTAGTCGGTGCTCAAAATAAATTGAACCTGAAAAGTTTTTAGAAGGAGAATTATTGATCTACTTCTAACCACTACGCCTGAATATTCGAAAAAAAGGAAAACTGTAGATGTCGGATGAATCCGCAGGGTGCAGCTAGTGTTGAGCAAATCTTGTCTAATGAGTGAGGTGAGGTCTCATTACCATTCATGTAGAACGCGTATTGCGAGACACGCGCCGCCCGACTCCCGCCGCGCGCCGGCAGTCCGCCAGCAAACACATTACTAACGCACACGTGCACACTACCACACTAACACTTATATTCTACTGTTTGTATATATTTATAGCACTGTTTACTACATATATGCGCCAATGTTACGGAATTAAACATACTATGAATGTAGCTACGCAGGGTGGTGACTACAGGCAGGGTTACTGGTGACTGGTAATCAGTTAGTATCCTCGCAAGGGCCCAGTCTCTCAGTGCAAAACACAAGAATCGCGGGAAAGCGCGCGGAATGTATCCGCAGAAGCAAAAAAAACAAAAAAAAACAATAAATAAAATGAATTCAATAAATTTCCTTTCAATAAATTTCATTATTTACATAATTATTTTGAGCTATTATGATGAACCAAGCAGTTTATTAAGAAGCAATAACAGGAAAATTTGACGATATTGTAAGGTCTCATCATCATCATCAGCCAGAGGACGTCCACTGCTGAACATAGGCCTCCCACTTTAACCTCCACACCGAACGACAGCCTTGATTGCGGCAGATAGTAAGGTCTAAATTAAGACAATGAAAGACATTAAGAGAATAAAAGTCAAGCTATGTTAAAAACAAAATGTTTACTTACTTTTAATCAGAATTGATTTTGACTTTTTAATATTAAATGCCATATAATAACTTTACAAACACACCTCGGAACGGGGTTGGCGTGAGAGAGCTGTATTTAACGCTTGATTTACCTAACGTAATCTACATAGATGAACCTTAAAAATACGTAGCTAATATGTTTATTCTGTTTATTTATGTGCAATCCAAATATTTTACTTTAATTCATAATTTAGCTCCAAAAAAAAAGTTGCGTGAATTATTCGACGCTACTATATTTTCCGAGTCCGCAGTTTTGTTCTGCAACTTTTAGGATTTTTTTTTCATTTTTTTTCATGCATAAATTCCATGTGTTAACCATAACATAATCTCTATCCTATGGTAAGAAAAAGAGAAGTGTAATATCACATTTGTTGTTTATAAAATAATTAGCGACCCGCCCGCCCGGCTTCGCACGGGTGTAATTTACGTGCGAAGTCGGGGCGGGTCACTAGAAAATGAATAATGTATCTAATTGATGGTGAAAACCGCATCAAAATCCGTTGCGTGGTTTAGGAGGAGTTAGCGGCCATACAGACAGACAGACAGACGCGGAAAGCGACTTCAATTTATACTATGTAGAGATGGTACGATAAATAAAGCTATACTACCGAGTGCGTAACGCGGCGGGTCTCGAATTAAATAATGAAATTGAAAATACAGGAAGAGTAGATAAAATATCAACAGAACCCTTTCAACGTCCATTAAATAGCATCTACACACTGACAACATAAAAATCGCATCAAAAACCCTATCGGCTGAGTGTCGCGCCGCGCCCGGCCAACCGTGCCGGGCGGGCGCCGGGGCCGGCTCCCGGCCCGCGGGGCAGCAGTGACGCAGCTTGAACGCTACTCCACGCGTTGTGAACCTGAGCAGCGCAGCCTCACTGTTGTTTGTACAATATACAAAACAGCTGATAATCTTCAATGGGCTGAAAGTAGTTTCTTATATCATACCTCTGAATACTCGGTGCTTCCTCGTAGTCAAACTATTTAGTCAAACTGGTTCTGGACACGAGGAAACACTATTCCTCGTGGTCAAACTTTATTGATATTGCACCTTTTCAGCACGCTGTATGTATGCAGTTTAAGCATATAGTCATAGATATTAAAAAAACAATAGCGGCGTTGCTCCTCTGAGAAAAGAAGACTAAAGGTTATTATTATTGTACTATTATTGTACTATTATTGTTCTATTATTGTACTATTATTGTACTATTATTGTACTATTATTGTTCTATTATTGTACTATTATTGTACTATTATTGTACTATTATTGTTCTATTATTGTACTATTATTGTACTATTATTGTACTATTATTGTACTATTATTGTACTATTATTGTACTATTATTGTACTATTATTGTACTATTATTGTACTATTATTGTACTATTATTGTACTATTATTGTACTATTATTGTACTATTATTGTACTATTATTGTACTATTATTGTACTATTATTGTACTATTATTGTTCTATTATTCTCGATCAAGTTACCTTTTAAACAAATAAAAAAAACTAATTTAAAATCGGCTCAGCCGTTTGGGAGCTACGACACCACAGCCAGACACACAGAAACAAATACACACCTCTGTTTGCGTCGGGGGTTAAAACGAAGTCCCGCGTGCTGCGCTGCGCTGCCGATGCTGCTGATATTATGTACTTTATTTATATGAAAATTACGGCATAGTACACTAGAAACCCGTAGCCCATAAACGTAGTACTACGACGTAGCACTAGCTACGGCGTAGCGTAGCGACATCGTTGTTACACGTGTCTACGAGAGCTACGGGATTATTTTAGTGATTGAAAGATTAAAGATATGCCCTCGAAGCAATGCTCTCTAATGTATGTGTTATGTGTGCATGTGTTAAGTACACACATAAGGTCGATTTTTTTATTGTCTTACTTTCTTCATTTACTCTTCTCGTCAGCATGAAGTTTGACGTAACATTTTTAAGGCGCAATTTTTTTATCAAGCGTTTTTGAATAAAATGAATGGTTTTTGTAGTAATAAACTGAGAAGATCATAATAATTATACAGACGTTCAGCAGAGTGGGTAGTACAGTGGTACTGAGCCGAAAGGAGGTGATTGTGCTGATCATCATGAACATCTTGTAGCACGCGTGTTAGAACATTTCCTTCTTTTAATTCTTATGGCATATGCGAGAAAGAGCCGGTCTTTGTAGACCGTATTATATTGATACTAGCTGAATCCTGCGGTGTTACCCGCAATTTTCTAGTTTTTCCAAATTTCTGGGGGTAGGGGGAAGTATCTTCCTGCAAAATTTCGTTAATATAAGCCAAGCCGCTCAGTCGTGACAAGAAAACAAACAGACAGTGAGACAGTTACTTTCCCTTTTATAATATTAAGTTAGGATAAGGATATGTTTACAAGTACCAATGACGATTTATATTATCTTTGACCAGTACAATGTCCAAGAAAGGATGACTCGTGGCTTTAGTGCATCAAGTCGGCAGATTGAGAAACTAGACTCCCGAAGCAAGTTCCACACATCAGCTTGGTGCCCCGGGATACCTGCACAAGGGCTGCAGCCAGACGTACCTGCCCTAATCATCATCATCATTTCAGCCATAGGACCTCCACTGCTGGACACAGGCCTCCCCCATCGATCTAGCCGGTTGGAAGCGGCCTGCATCCAGCGTTTCCCTGCGGTCTCTTTTAGGTCGTCTGTCCATCTAGTGGGTGGACGTCCTACGCTGCGCTTACCGGTCCGTGGTCTCCATTTCAGAACCTTTCGGCCACATTGGCCATCTGTTCTGCGTGATAAGTGCCCTGCCCACTGCCATTGCGCTAATGTGAACAGGTAAATGAACATAGTGTGCATAGCAACCATCCCGTAGTGTCGGTGACTTGCCATCACGGCGTCGTGTCCCGCTCCGCTCCGCCCTGTTCCGGGACATTCGGGACTAATATTAATCTGTCCCATATTTGTCCCGATTTTACGAGCGCCACATTCCCCGGGCCGTAAACTCACACATAAACACGCACTATACGTGTGGTGTGGAATGCCTTGAGGTGCCTTTTACTGCAGATAAAAAGTTTAATAATTATGTTTTTTCTTCCTCTAGTGGGCACTGCCGGGTCGACCAATTTATTTATCGCTGTTTTCTTCGTCAGCTATAGTTCAGTATCTATGACCACTAAATAAGTAACCATGTATTAATTAACCATTTTTACTGGGCATCTGCCTTTATTAACTAAACAAAATAAAAGCTGATACTAACATTACAAATACAGTTATGCCCCTATACTGTTGAAGGTCTGAAGATAATCCAAATGCTTGCGCCCGCTATCAGTTGGCAGCGTACCCAGCATGCTGGCATACAGACATTTTATTACTTTATTTCGAAATGAAGCTAAGTTTAGACTAACAATAAAACTTGCAGAAATTGGATTTCTGCAAGTATTGTTTACCTATCTTACTTCTTCAATACTTGTACATAAATATTGAACTTCCTACAAATAACACACGTGCAAGAAATTACGGAGAATTCGAGCTAATCTAACTTGTGCTTAGGAGCGGTTAATTTACTGCCAACGAAATTTATTTTCACGATTATCTAACAATTCCACTGCCACAATTATATAAGACTAGCTGACCTGACAGACGTTGTCCTGTCTTAGAACTGTCAAACACGCAAAGTCAAAATTGTAAATCTTATTTTTTTACACCTTGGGTTACATTATTGGAGTTTTAGTAAGGATCCCTATTTTTTTTGATAATATAATATAGCCTATGTTAACCGGGGATAGTGTAGCTTCCCAACAGTGAAGGAATTTTTCAAATCGGTTCAGTAGTTTCGGAGCCTATTCAATGCAAACAAACAAACAATCAAACAAACAAACAATCAAATCTTTCCTCTTTATAATATTAGTATAGATATAAAACAGTGTTGATATAGCTGATTGTGTATAATTAAAATCCCAAGCTTAGCAAAAAAAGTATTTAATTAAGGAACTAAGATTGGCTTATGAATAAATCGTTTACTAATTATTATCTGCCAACTTTTCAGTTAAGATATAAAATAGGTAAAAGGAAAAGTATTTAATCTATTCAAACATCACTAGAGTAATTACCAGACAGACAGACAGACTCTAGAATACTCTTAGAGGAACTACTTGCTGGAAGGATTGCTGCCAGCCAAATACCAGCCTGCCTGAATGGTTGTTCCCCGATAGTTACAATCTGGGTGTCTTCAAATCACGAGTGAATCGGTTCCTTCTAGGCAAGTGTGCTCCAACGTAGACCGCATCATGGCGAGGTAGCGATCAACCGCAAGTATGTAATAAAAAAACTATAAAGTGTATATACGAACTAAAGACAGATACGAGAGAGTTTTTATTGGCTTTTAAATCTCACTTTCTATATAGAAGCATATAATATACTTGGTAAGAGAAGACGTCTCTAGTAAAATAAAGATCTTTGGAGATTACAACCTATATTTTAAAAAACTAAAGTAATTCAACTCAAAAGATATATTTTGCACACTTTGTAGCAAATAAAGAAATATGAATATTCAGGTCTTTGATTCAGAACAGTTCCAAGATAATATATTACACGACGATAAAGTTAGACAAGTAGCTTCAAAACTTTCATTTACTTGTAGCGTATATACACTTATATTTTATTATTTCCAAAGTCTCTTGGGTTGGGACGTAAATTGTAATAGTTTCTCATTTGTCAGTGTTCTGCCACTATCCTGATTGTATTGACATGTTGTTGTGACGCGCGGGGAAACGTTCCGCTGACATGATGCGTGACATGCTCATCACATCACCCGCAGTCACTGTGTACCCCTGGAGGTACGGGTAACAATGGGTAGTTTTTGGTATCTGCAGTTTGATAAATAACATTCAACCATATCTCCTCACACAAACCGACAAACAGAGGCCAACCTGAAACTTTCAATATCAAATGATAAAACCCCTCAAGCAAATTGAGAAATTCTACTTTTGTTTGCCACACTTATATAAGGGTAATGCAAAGACCCTACTTTGTATACCCTATAGGGTATACAAAGTCCTTGGGGTACTGTGACAAACATACAATTCATAACATGAAAATGACTACCACAAAAAGTACTTATACAATATACTGGTGTATAGTATATCTGTAGAATGAGCAATCATTGTATTTGAGAACAGGACTAGTACTGTCTCAGGCTCTGTGACGTCATGTCGCATCTCCCACTGGTATGTTTCCGCTGCGACTCCGCTCGGCGTCTTGGAGATATTTGTCCGCTAACAAACGAGCTGGCGCTCATTTAAATTATTTTGAATATATAATAAATAAGCGCTGTTTTCAACGAATTAAACCGTCTAAATATTCGAAGAGACAGCTTTTAGTCTCATGAATTACAAAATAATGTGTCTTGACGAACGTCGGGCGGCGCACGACTGGAGACTACTTCAGCCGACCTTTCCCTGTCACGCTGGTAAATTAATAACCGTTTTATTAGCGGGGAACATTATTGTTGCTTTTTGTTGGAATAAAATTAACAGAACTGACTTTTCTGGGCACTTTTTTATTAACTTGAAGTCGTTCCTCCAAAATCGAAATTCGTTTCTGTAAAAAAGAGATTTAAACATTTGCCGTCTTACCACAAAAGATTTAAGAACGCTTTATAGACATGTGTTTAACAATTGTTTCACTGCGAAAAATATGCTAAACACTTGTCTAAAGCGTGCTTAAATCTTTTGTGGTAAGACGGTTAGTGTTTAAATTTACACTAAAACACGAAAATGTAAAAACTTTTTTTTCGTTTGGTGCAATGAAATCAATTTTTTTTGTTTTACAATTATAAAAAGAACGTAAATAAAACCTTTTATTCTAACATTTATTTTACTACTAGCTACGCTTCGTGGTTTACCACGCGTGGACATTTCCTCAGGAACCGTAAAATTTTCCGGGATGAAAGTGTCCAATGTTACTCTCCGGCCCTCCAACTATCTCTATGTGAGCAATCAAGTTTATACGTTGCTCTGTTGTTGCATGGAAGAGGAATTAACAGACTGCACTAATAATATTTAGGTATGATTCTTCACTTAATAAAACATTATAAATGTTCTGTATACTTATTATAAATCCGCATCTATATATATATATATATATATATATATATCTCATTACTAGCTTCATACATGAATACTCTTTTATATTGTCAGAATCCCAGATTCATAACCTTGTTTGAATAGTTCCCACGAGACAAATTTAATATAAAATATGTAGCAATAAATAAATAGTAAAACAGAGTAAAGTGAAGGAAAACTCAAACAGTCTAATAATTTTCTATCTTTTTTAGGATTCCGTACCTCAAATGTAGAAAAATGGAATCCTTATAGGACCAAAATTTTGTGGTTTGACCGACAGTAATGTAGACAGATAAATGGGAGAAATTTTTTCCACTGCAAAGTTACGTTAGTCCTTCAACCTTTATACCTACTGGACTCGACTGCTGTCTTTTAGTATGATATATATGTCGGAGGGCCGTGGGGTATCTCACCGATTCGTTGGCCTTGTCGTCGCCCGACATATTCAAGAGTTGATTTTTCTTCAAAAAATAAGAACACAGGCTTGTTCTTCAATCCGTTTAATAAATTGCCACTCACAGTGTTAATAGTAAATTCCTAATCTACTAGGATAGCGATGGATTGGAGAAACGTAGTGAGTTTTGCGCCGTCTCTAGTTCGAATGCCCAGCGTCACCACAAAACACTCCCAAACCGACACCTCTGTCTGAAACGTCAGTCTCCATCAAACTGACAACATCAAAGTGACAGAGACAAATACACAGACCACACTCAAGTGAACTTTTTGAATGGGAACACTTGATGTTTCCCACAAATCTATCAACAGGTAGCGCCAGTATGCTAACGCTGCGACATATCTATTAAGTTTATACGGAACCCTCAGTACTCGCGTCCGACTCGCATTTGGCATCAAATAGAAGGCAAACAAGGGAATTAAAATCATTCGTGTTTTTTTTTCTTGGATCTAAAGCTTTTTTTTATTTAACTATACAATACAATACAATTCTTTATTAATAGCTCCATAGTTACATGTCAAACTTCTCCAGTACACTTTCTGCAACGATGTATATAAACTTATATAAACAGTATATGTTAACAATATTATTATGTGTACGTAATTCAAATTATATAATAACTTATTCACTTACAAATATTTAAAAAAATATAAAAATATTATGAGCATTATGTATCACGCTCATGTATTTACTTACTTTCATCATTTAAATGTAAAAAACTATTATATATAATTCTAAATATATCATTCATTCATTATTCTAAAACCTACTTATACTATTTATTAATTATAAATATCATTATATAATTAATACGTCACTTACAGAAATAATATACAATAAATTGTCAATTAATACTAATTACCTACTCGAAAAGTCCTCCGCGGACCGAGCCCTGACCGAAAGTCCCCAATACGCTGGCTGCGTTCCCCCGCTGAATTGCGAGAGAAATCCGCTGTGCCAGGAACCAACCCGATCGTGGATCGAGGCCCTTCTCCCTCATGCGGCGCCCCAGGTCCAGCACAAACTTCCGTGCTTCAGCACACCAAGGCCCCGCCGTCTCGACGGCAAACGGGACAAAATCGTGTGCTGACCCCAAGCAGGCGTATTTGAGGCATTTGCCTCTGGCGGCTGCCTCCGCTCCTGCGCCAGCAAAGTGCTGGGTAGCGGGGAGATGGCAGGATGCAAAAGTGCTCACGCATGTAGCATCCCACACGAGGCAGCGACCTCTCTGCCATGGGACCAATGTAAGTCCGTCGGGACGCTTGCCTTATGTGCTTGATTATGTATTACATTATATTATGTCAGTATTTCAATATGTCAAATTAATTCATTAATAATAATTATTTATTAACGAAATATTTATGGACGAATCCATTAATATTTCAGGCAGTTTAACATAGTCATCAAAATTATAGAATTGTAGGTCAAGGAGCCAAGTTTTAATTAAGCCTGACTTTAAACGACGCGGTGGAAGGTGCATCACGTACTTGTTTAGGCAGGCGGTTATATATCGCAGGTCCTACAATGTAGACAGACCTCTCTGACTTCACAAGCTTATGGAAAGGTGTTACGAGCTGTTTGCTCCTTTTGTTGCTGCGCAAGTTTGCCGTTGGGTTGGTGCCCCGTAGTCATTTGGAACATGGGAACTATTATAAGGAGTCTCTAACTCGTGCTATGCTCTCTCGTCTGTGTCTGTGAGCCGTGTGTAGACCATCCTGCAGCTGGAAGACCAACGAAATACGGCTTACATTGTGTTCAATTACGGAGATCCATAAACTCATCGACATAGACATAGCCCACCAGGTTAGCAAGTTGAAGTAGCAGTGGGCAGGGCACATATCACACAGAACAGATGGCCGATAGGGCCGAAAGGTTCTCGAATGGAGACCACGGACCGGTAAGCGCAGCGTAGGACGTCCATCCACAATAAAGACAGACGACCTAAAAGGGACCGTAGGGAAACGCTGGATGCAGGCCGCTTCCAAACGGCCCTTTTGGAGATCGATGGGGGAGGTCTATGTCCAGCAGTGGACGTCCTATGGCTGAAATGATGATGATATTGAATTATAGTCAATAACAGAAAAGAAAAGTATGGATTGACCGGAACGTACTCTAATCACTGAACAAGGCGAGAGATTACAGAAAGTACCGCGTGCATTATAAACGAGGTTCCGTCGACTTCTATACCCCCCCCCCCCCCTATTTACCCCCTAGCGAGTATTTTCACCAATTCGCTTCTACTTCCATTAACGCATACATTATGAGCGGAGGATCAAAGGCCGACATGTGATTCAATAATAAATTCATGTCTAAATAAACGCTTCCTTTGAATCCGCCGTTGTATCTCTGGCAAGTGTCGTGTTTGTAAAAAGTTAAGAGTGTTAACCATGTTAAGAGCTGACATGCCGATGTCGGGTTAATTCCTGTTGACACGGGCTTTTAGTTAGGTGTACTTAGTCAGCGTCTCTAAAAGCGATACTGCCGCAGAGCAATTTCAGCAGTCCGCTGATGAAAAGCTCTTTTAGGCACGCCAATAAATTGCAATCATTTAAAACCGCGCCGCAGCGTGGTTAACATATAGACACAGTGGCTAGCCCTAATGTCAGTGATTGTAGACTACCCGAAAGACTCTAACGTTAAGTTAGTAAGTTAACGCTAGTTGTTGTTATTGGGCATACAACAGGGACTTATAATTTACCGTGGCATCCGACTTACGGTAGCATTCAGTTATGAATGCTACTAACGGTCACCTATCTAAACTGACCGAATCGTTTGTGGCTTAAGTTTAGTGATTGTTAGGAGCAACTAGTCGGGTTACACCCCGAGTAATCCCGGAGATATTCTAGTCTAATAAATTTAGTATCTCATTTTGGATGTAGATTGGACGCTTTGGCTAGCTTTGGACTTTGATGGCACGTGACGTCTGCCTCACAAGCAGGAGGTCCCGGGTTTGATTCCTGACCAGACAAAGATTTGAATGACACAAGGAGTCCTCAAATATTTATCGGGACTTAACACGTATTATTTTATTTAGGTAAATAAAATACTACATGATAAGTCCCGATAAACATTTAAAACATGTGTTCAAAACGCGTGTGTTAAAAAAATTACAAGGAGTCCTAGTGGGCTATTAGTGTGAAACGTTCTTTATTTATTCATTTCTATTAGAAAGTTTATTATCTGACAAAAGGTGATGGTTACCACTGAGTGCAGTGACCCAGAGCCGTGCTTCGTTATATTAGGGAGCTTGGCTGGGTTGTGTAGGCTGGCGGCAAATGCACAATACACCCCAAGCGGGATGTCAGTGCAGGTCTTATCACTTTGAATTAGAATTAGGCGATGATTAATGAATGCGATGGCGAGGGATGGTTTCCTTCAAGCCATCTCTTTGCTGATTTCATAAAATGATATAACTAATTGTAGCGAATACTCTGCAACAGTGTGACCAATCTGTCGCGACACTATCGTCCGTGTAGACGCTGCTTCACTCGACTCACATTGATACATTGTAAAGCTCCAAGAGGCGTCACCAGGCGTGTTCAGTTGCTGAAATGGTGAAATGCAGCTGGCACGGAGATGCATGGACTCGCGCCGGGTTACTGATGCTGCACCGCGACGGAGGACTTTCTCACGTGACACGACTCAGTGGCTTTTATTTAGTTTGTTGAATAGAGTCTTGAACTGCCCGATGCAGTTCAAGTCTGGCGCCTGGTTAATACAACGCGGGACCCAAACGTTCAAACGATAGCCGTGGTAGCCCATTTGGGATACCGCTAGACTTGAAAGCGTGAGGCAACGTAGCATTGCCATTCAGCGTGGTAATGCCGCCAGCATGCTGGGTACGCTGTTAGCTGGTAGTGAACGCGAGCATTTAGATTGTCTCTAAACTTTCAACGGTCTATGCTATGAACATTCCAACAATTTTTGTTGTGTAATAAGGCAAAGTAAGATATTTAATATTTGTTACCTGATATTTTGTTTAGTTATTTCGCCGCAAATAAAAGTTAAATCGGTCTACATGATATTGATGGCTGGTCCGTATTACCAGCTCCCTGCACCGATGTCACATTCATCAGCGCGACAAATGGTTTGCGTCCTGAACTATTGCTTCATTTAACTACGCGAGCGTCCATGTTGCATACTATGCAGAAATCATTGATATAACCTCGCTGTTTCGACGGTATCAAAGTACTTCAGTAATTAAGAGCAGAAAAGATAGGGCTCAAGTTTCTAAAATTCTAACATAAATAAAAATACATGTTTTAGGTTTTATTCTTCAGTTGGAACTCACGGGAATTAGCTTTTTTATATGGAAAGACCACAAAAACGGAAATAGATTGTGAATTTTCCAACAGTTTTTTTGTATAATAAGCCAAGTAGTTAAGATATTTAGTATTTGTTAGCTGATGTTTTGTTTAGATATTAGGCAGCTAATATAACTTAAAATCGGTCGACATGATTTATGAAGTTCATTATATTAACAAACAACACTTCATATCTAACTAAATGTATTTCCTTCTAGATGTGGACCCAGCACTCATGTTACATCTACATATGAAATTTAATTTAATTTAATTACTTCTGTCACGACACTTAGCTACAAAACATACAATTTTGTATTTGAAATAATAATAAAAAATAAGAGGAAAAGATGTGTAGCTAAATTCACACTAATATTTAACGAAAGTGTTTAAGTGTGTATCCCACACACTCTCCGCATTCAGTTCCGTAAAAGTTTAAAGGATAAAAATTACATTTTATTTATATTACACGGGAATTACTCACGTAAGATTAAGCCGGTCACTCCGACTATAGTTTCAACCGCATTAGGCAGTCGGAGTGACCGGCTTAATCTTACGTGAGTAATTCCCGTGTAATATAAATAAAATGTGTGAAAACCACGTCAGTTTCTATAATAGATAAAAATTACATTTAGTATGGTGGTAGTATACACTCTAGATTAACACATTGGGTATACACACACTTAATCCCGGAAAAATCATGGTTGGTGGATGCGAGTGAAACCGCGAGACGCTGCGAGTACATTATAAAACAATTTCAGTATCACAGCCGCCGCCGTTAGATATGGTTCGGTAAATTTTATCGCTTTTGTTGTCTTGTACGTACTACGACATAAATAAACTTTTAAAACGAATAAAATGCATCTCATACATTATAATGGACCACAAGCTTCATTAGCAAGTCCCTTTTTGACCTACAAACGAACCGTGTAATGCATACCGACCAACCGACCGACCGACCGTACGACTGACCGACCATGTGTACCGAACGTTCTAATCTGCGCTTTTGATCCGGAAAAAAATTGTCTCTTTTCATGACAACACAATTATGTATTTTAATAAAACGACTTCAAAATGAGTAGACGATCAAACAAAATCATTTATATTATTGGAGCTGGTAAAAGTTATTGAGCCAAAATTAATTACATATAGGTATGTGGACATCGAGACGTGCTCCTCTACATATTAAAAAAAGCACGTTAATAGGTTAACAAATATCAAAGTGAGTACACAAAAAAATCGGCGTATACATAAAAATCCGGCCAAAGTGCGAGTCGGCTCGTTTACTGAGGTTCCATATAAACTAAGTAAATATGTCATACATACACCTGTCATGATTTCTAACTTATTTTAATTGTTTCGTTGCGATTTCTTGGTTTTAAACCTTTTGGTATCTAATTTGACTAACAGTAATGGCGGTCGGAAACGTGTTGACTCGGGAGTCTCGGCAATAGTGCGAATAGTGGGGGTAGGAAAAAGATAATGTGGTGGATGTTGGCAAGAGGGACTTTAGTCTGGCTTGAGCGTTCATAGCGAAAGCATATTGGTCTGAAAACTGTAATAAGTAGGAATAAAGAATAAGACTATGAATAAAGTTATATAAAGTGAGAACTGGATTATGATTTACCACACACCCAAAAAACGTTAACCTCGAGGCAGTCGAGTAAAAAAATCTGAAATATTGAATATTGAAGGACACACTTAATATAAATTGAATATCAAAGCAAAAAAAAAAAAACAATTTGATTCTATATATTAAGGGTTCAGTTTTTATACTTTTCAGATACGGAACCGTAAAAAAGCACGGATTGAATTGAGAACCTAAAAAAAAGTCTGTAAAAAACAATTGAGTTCAATTTTACACTAAATATTGTCTATTGTCTATTGTCTATTGTCTATTTTCAACTCTGTCCAATCTTATAATCTTAGAATAACTACTCAGAGAAGGTAGGTTTCCAAACAACGCCTTCTCAAAACGTAAGCTACAAATTCGCTTTGTAGCTTACGTTTCGATTGGTATTTTAAACGATTTAAGCAAGAAAATTAATGGATTACCTGTGGAATGTCACACCATAACTCTTATACTGCTTTTCTGATTTGTTGTGGTACGATTTCAGCGCGCAAATTGTAATAGTAAAATTTTTATATATTTTTTGGAGCCATATATGACACCATTTGAATGGCTTAAATTTTGCGAATGTACTTGGTTTCTTTGTGTAGTTATTCTAAGCTTATAATTAACTTTTCTTGTTTTATATAAGGCCGCCCGTTAGTTTGTTTGCCACCTAAGACAGAAAAAAAAGGTAAGTTTTGTTTAGAAGAGTTGTTCCACAGTTGAGAATTCTAGCTGAGAAGTTACTTGCAGATAGCAAAACTAACGTTACTAACGCTTACATTGGTCGCAAAGGCAGCTCTAGAATTTGGAAGCCGACAGGATACAGGACAGTAGCGTAGTGAATAGAGTACTCGGGACGTATACCCGATGATAGTGCAGGTTCGAATCCTGCCGGTCGTTAAATTGTTTAATTGACTATGACATTGAAACACAAAAAGTTTAAAAAAAAATTACCCCCCCCCCCTCCGACAGTACAACCTCCAAAATAAATATACATTACAAATACTACAGTCGCGCTATTCTGAGCCTTAATGAGAAGTGATAAGGTGATTAATATAAGGGTTTATTGATGAAATTCTGGGCGTAATGGAGTGGTGGGAGATAATAACTAGCGGGCTATTACGGGGATCAGATTAAGGAGCGCAATTATTGGTGCCTGTCTGTACTTCCCGGTGCGGCTTCAGGTGCGATGTGATGTGTGGGTAATTCTTATTAGAGTGCGTACATTTTTATCTCGCAATCATTATCAAAATATTTTAATCTGGCAGCTCTTTGGCCAACGTCAACCACACCTGTTATGGAGTGCAGTGTAGTGTTGTGGACTCTGTACATTCTTTTGATAACAAGCACGCTGCGTTCCATTATATATTTATTATAGTAAAAAAATATGAGCCGGCAAACCATGTCGTTTTGTTTTAGGATAAACTAAATTTTTATTTTCGTCGTTTTGGCACAATGAGAGGTTTATATTGGGCTCTCTTGATCGCCATTCCTCTATTGAACCCCATACAGACAAGGTCAGCATTAACTCGGAGTATTAGGAGGCATAGTGCCCTCTCTGGGCCTAAGTGGCCCTTAGAGCCATATAACTGGGTTACAGCTTCAATAGATACGTGCTTTACTAACTATGATCTTGTAATGAGATAAGGCAACATTGACTGATGTGATGTTACCAGGAAGGTATTGGTTCATTACTTGTTATATTGCCTGAGGTAACATTTGATTACGGGAAAATTGGTCACGCATACATACTCACTGACTTGGTGTTTTGGATCAAAGGACACCCCGCGGTTACATCAAAGCAAACAGGAAATATACGATAGTCATCATTATCATCAACCAGGAGACCACTCCGCTGTTGAACATAAGCCTCTCCCTTAGACCTCCACACGGAACGAGCCTGCCATCTGCATCCACTGGATGCCCGCGACTCTCAGGATTCGTCAGACCATCTAGTGGAAGGCTGACCCACGCTGCGTCTTCCGAATTCTGGTCTCCACTCAGGAACCTTTCTTCCCCATCGGTTATCGGTTCTTCGAACGACGTGACCTTCCCATGGTCACTTCAACTTGCAAATTTTAACAGCTATGTCGGTGACTCTGGTTCTTTGGCGAATATCCACGTTCCGGATTATATCGCGCAAGAAACTCCGAGCATAGCTCTCTCATACGAATATCCACGTTCCGGATTATATCGCGCAAGAAACTCCGAGCATAGCTCTCTCATACGAATATCCACGTTCCGGATTATATCGCGCAAGAAACTCCGAGCATAGCTCTCTCATACGAATATCCACGTTCCGGATTATATCGCGCAAGAAACTCCGAGCATAGCTCTCGCATACGAATATCCACGTTCCGGATTATATCGCGCAAGAAACTCCGAGCATAGCTCTCTCATACGAATATCCACGTTCCGGATTATATCGCGCAAGAAACTCCGAGCATAGCTCTCTCATACGAATATCCACGTTCCGGATTATATCGCGCAAGAAACTCCGAGCATAGCTCTCTCATACGAATATCCACGTTCCGGATTATATCGCGCAAGAAACTCCGAGCATAGCTCTCTCATACGAATATCCACGTTCCGGATTATATCGCGCAAGAAACTCCGAGCATAGCTCTCTCATACGAATATCCACGTTCCGGATTATATCGCGCAAGAAACTCCGAGCATAGCTCTCTCATACGAATATCCACGTTCCGGATTATATCGCGCAAGAAACTCCGAGCATAGCTCTCTCATACGAATATCCACGTTCCGGATTATATCACGCAAGAAACTCCGAGCATAGCTCTCTCATACGAATATCCACGTTCCGGATTATATCGCGCAAGAAACTCCGAGCATAGCTCTCTCATACAATAAACATTCGATAGTATTCTTTAAAAAATACTTTGATGTCTATAAAAGTTTTGGATAAATAAAAAAATACTAAAAGAAGCCAATGAAAAACGGAAACTTACATGAAAACAGAACGTGAAGTAAAAGGAGCAAAAACTACGAAACTTTATATTAAAACATTCTGAACTTCATAAATAATCGAATTAATCGCATCACATAACTTCGTAGTAGAGAAAATAGAAAGAAGCTATACCTACTTCCGCGCCCTTTCACGGGAGAACGCTTTGTGGGTACTTATTAAATTCCGTAGAGGAAACTCACGGGAGGTACTTCCGGGTAAATTTGTTGATTTTGGGTAACAGAACTAATATCCTAGGTCCTAGAATAACCTAGCTGGCTCCTGTACGAACTAAACCTAAACATTACTTACATTTAGTAGCTTACATTGTTATTATGTAAACAGACTGTTTTTGTAGTTTTGGAATAAGTGGCAAACAAGCAGCGGATCTCATGATGGTAAATGGTGGTTGTTTTCGTATTCCGTGGTTAGAGAGAGATATATGGTAGAGTTTTGTTAAACACATTAAGTCAGGTCAAACAAATTAAAATGGAATACTGGCTTGCGGGGAATACAGTTCAAAACATAAATTTAAAAGTGAGGTAGAACGAGGCAGGAATGTGTTTTTTTTTTGGCAAAGAACAGAGCGAACTTACTTCTGGTGTAAGGGAGCAAATTTCCACATTATATTCCAAAACTGCAGCTATTAGCAGCAGACCCTGCAGAGTCAATGGAAAGTATATAACACGATTCTTTCTTCACCCAAGCTCTAGAAATAATAGTTAGCTAGCGCAGCGGTATCGGCATATCGTCTCAGTGTACCTTTCCACTGTAACAATTATTTCCATCGAGGCGATAAAATCGAGTGCACTATCGATGGCACATTGAATCTATATCGAATATTATATCGAGTCCGTAATGATGGCCATTGTGCTGCGGGAATAATGGCGGGTCGAGCCAGTCGGCCACCGAGTGACGTGCTACGCTGGGGAGTTAGAGAGGGATACTAACCTTTATTGTACTAACTTTAAACTAACATCAAATGGTGTTGAATTACATCGATCCATATTGGAATTATAATATATTAATGCAATTTTCGTAGAACCGGCTTACCTGACGCATGCGATCACACGTATATGTATGCTAACTCGCCGGCTATTATTGTACATGTGAAATTGTTTCTGTTCCCGTCGCACATAAGTCAATCCAAATGGGAGTGACGGTGATAAAACTTGGGGGTAGGCTAAAAGTCCAGCAGTGGACTGTTAAAAGGCTGATTATGATGATGAGTTGAGGTCTATCTAGCTGGGCGATAAGAGTTTTTTCAGCAAAATCATATTTTATATAATAAATGCGGAAGTGCGTTTGTTTGTTTCTCTTTCACGGACTAACACGGATAACGGATACGGATCGACGTGATTTTTTGCATAGACATAGTTGGAGGGCCGGAGAGTGACATAAGATACGTATGTTCCGAAGAAATTATTAATAATTATTCCTTAGAGAATGTCCCCGGGGCGTAGCTACTAGGATAATAATGGTTTAGCCTTGTCTTCTAGGGCTGGAGTGCGGCCCTTACAAATAAAATCGGTGCGGCAAGTGAGTGCGCTCTCTTGTACCGCACCGCGAGTCTGCAACCCGCACCTCCTCATGTACCAACACACGGGAGGGGGTGTAACCTGGCCCCCTCGCTACTTATGTAAATATTGCGGTTTTGTGATAAGGAGTTCGTTCTTGTAATCACGTACAAACAAACACTCCATATACGCTTAGTTTGGTTCTACTTAGTAATAAGAGTTCCTAGAAACATTGTTCAGGTAGGATTCATGTAGGTTTCTGGAACAAATTATTCTAAATAATTAGAATTAAGAATGCTACGAGCTTACGGAACGTATTTGTTACTAACAGGCTAGCTGTCTGATCACAATCTTGCATAAAGTTAATTGTGGACGAAGAAAATAAACGTATCGATTTAGTAATAATTATAAGTTTAAAAAATCGACTTCAAAATTAGTGAAATACGCAATTTCATTTGCTTGGATGGCAATATTATGTAATCTAATTTTCAAGTTAGTTTGGTTAAAAACCAAACATTGGACCGATTTTGATGAAATTTCTATGGGTCTAATCTGAAAATATATCCATTGAAATAAAAAATATATTTTCTAAATCGGTTTATAAATGATGAGTTCAGAGGTAACAAAAAAATAAAACAACTAAATCGACAATTCCCTCCTTTTTTAAGGTCGGTCAAAAATCAACGACGTTAACACGCCCATCCTAGAAAAGATGCTTTCAAATACGGCTGTCGAAAAGCATCAATAGTTCATAAACACATTTTGAACATGATTAGGCGAACACAAGAAATGCTCTACAACAATGGAAGGGTTTCCCCGCGATGTTTTTTAAGTTAGGCTTGCGCTTGACCATTATGTCGCCTGATGTTAAGCGAAGGTGCGGTCTACGATGGAATATTAAATTCTGCAGCGTGGCGTCTGACCACATCGACCATCGAGTTATCATTGCTGCAGCAAATAGAAACTGTATACAAATAGGTACTCGTATTAATAAACTATGATAAAACGGGACGGGGCGGGGCCGGGAGCTCGTCTCGCCTGATAAACATAACGTGAATGTAATCATTTATCATAGGTTGATACACTGTGACATCAACCACCAACTCATCTTGTACTCGTTTAGGAAGTAAGGTTTTTGATTTTGATCATATCTATGCACGAGTATTGCAGGTAGAGCTTCCGTCAAATTATGTAACTGAATCCGTGACTTGTTTTTCTAAAGTTCCATTCACTCGGGAAGGATTAAATGAAGTTACAGTTAAATAACGTGCTCGGAATAGTCGAGGGGAGACGTTGCATCCCACCGGTTCATTTGTAATTACAATTAATTGTTTCTTACAGAGGTGCATCTCTTGGTTAAACGGCTCTATTGCAGGATCTGCTATTAATAGCTGCAAGTTTGGAGTAAGTACAAAAAATTAGCCCACTTTGAACCAGAACTATTTTTAAAGTTATATGATTATTTACGGGATATTTACCGTGGTAAGGTTGTGGTTGTGGTTGTGGTAGTGAACAACCGTGATAGTTTAAAACAGTGAGAACAATTTTTTTTTGTTCTCTGCAAATATACCTATGTACTTACTAAACACAAATATTACGTAGAGTGCTAAGTAATATTTGTGTTTAGTAAGTATCTACAAACTGGTATTCCGATTTAATGTGGTTGACTGGATTTGATTTAACTTTGGACATTGACGTGGTTTTTTTAAGGTGTAGTTTTACGTGTGTAGTTATTCCCGTGTAATGTAAACAAAATGTGGATTTGATTTAGTTGACTGGATTTTTATGTAGTTGACTGGATTTTATGTAGTTGACTGGATTTTATGTTGTTGACTGGATAGTTGATTGAATCAGGCGTTACTTTGCGGAAGTTCATCAGTTCATCTTCAAAACTGTTTCTAAGTCTGTAGGCCTCACCAGTTAGGTTATTAGTAAAACAAAAATAATTGATCCCAAATTCCTTATTGTACTTAATGCGAGATAAAAGCGGAAATACACTAGAGGTTCGTCAAAGAAATAGTTTTGTTGACTGGATTTAATGTAGTTGACTACATGTAATGTAGGTAACTGAAATTTATGAAATTTAACCCCCTTACTAATAAATGTAGAGTATAGTTACGCAATATTTTACCTGTTTCGATCGAGTTTAAAATTTGAAAGAGAGAAAAGGTAAAAGGTATAAGTATTGATGACGCAGTATTCGTCCGGTACCAAGTGTCATATAATATAGTAAGTATATCACAGTATAATTATTGTGATAATTATGTATAATGAACTGTCGATAGTATTGGTCTGTCATTGTCATAGGCTAAGGTCATTGTTATGCTCATCGAGTGTTACAGTGTTGACAATCCCATCCGCGAGAGCTATTTAGTAATTGATGTCAACATTGACTCGGCCGAGTCGAGAGCGATGAGAGGGTCGAATTACCATTACATTTACACCTAACAAAGAGCATTACCAAGAGCACTTGTGGTTTCAATCTAAACACGAGCCAGCCTGTCCGCTGCCGGGGTCACGTGGAGCATCCTCAACGACGCCGACAAAGGACCCGACTGTATCAGCAATGAGATCTAAACATTTTATTTCACACCGAAAACTCATAATTCCACGATACGAAACTAATTATCGTAAAAATTCATTCTTTATTCGCACATTAATCAATTTCAATAGCAACTATTCAACCAACGTTGACTTATTTATGATGAGGCATAATACTTTTAAAATACAATTTCAAAAAACTTCTTTGACACATTGAGAGTGAAATTTGATAACAGTAAAAATAAAATGGCAAAAAACGTAAAATTAAATCTAAAAAACATTTAATTTGTATTAGGTTTTATATATTTGCAATTTGTATGTTATTTATTAATTTTTTCTTTCTGGTAACTAGGTAATTTATTATCTCATAAGTAAAGACCTCGAATGTTTGTTTTCCGATTACTGTGTATCTACCCAGGCCCTAATTGGTGTTGCAACGGGGCATTTATACTATTTCTAGTTTGTATTAGTGAAAACATGTTTTTGGCTTTTGTGTAACTGTTTATCTTATATCTACTGTATTAATTAGCAGCTGTACGTTTTCCTTGTAAATAAAAATAAAAATAATTAATAACAAGTGAAAGTAATAATATGCACAGAGAAGCACGAATTAATGCCTAAAACTACCTAAAATCAATATCAAAGATATGCCTACAAACTGGCACTGAAATATAATACTAGAGTAATACTGCTGCTAGCAGACTTCGTTTCCAAAATGTTGAATTACGATACTAAGTAACGCGTTGCACAAGACACCGGCCGGCATTTTGGTCACAACACGACATGCTTCCACCACTAGTGTCGATAATTCTTTAAAATATGAAGTTTTGACCCCAAAAGTTTAGAAGTTGCTAAGTGACGGTAATTTACCTATTTTGACGTATGTATTTATCTACTATCTACATTATTACTTGCTTCACAAAGTTCTAAACGTAATTCCTGCGCGAGTTTGTTTGATATGCTTTTCAGCTACAGCTACAGCTATAATGCTCAGAGTCCATAGTGCTTGTTTACCTCTGGACTCTGGGTGCCACAAACACAGCGGAAGTACTCAACCTGGATGTTCCGTAGTGTGGACTGCTAGTTGAGGACTCCGGTGCACAGATCCGCCGGGTGAATGCAGAAGGATGCATATTGTTACTTTACAAACAAAACTTGTACTAAGATAGTCAGTACAGTACAGTGCATAAGTTTTTGGAAAACATGGATTAAACGTGTATAGTAAAAATCATCATACTCAAATGAGAAAGTGTGTTTATTTGTTTGTTCCTCTTTTACGTGGCAGCAGGGCAACAGATTGTCGTAATTTTTTGCATAGGGTTGCTTGGTGGGTGTTATGGGATAATATTTTTCATCCTGGAAAATATACGTTTTTTAACGAAATCTCCAAGTGAGTGAAGCTGCGGGGCACAGCTAGTTATATGATAAATATGTCGCATCCGGACACCACGGTTTAAAAAAAAACGACACGAGAAGCGCGCCAATGTCGCGTCAGTCGGTAACTAGCCGCGACTTCACTTCGTTGCGCTTCCGACAGAGCCATAGAGTGCTTTTCATGAAAGAAGTCCCCCAGACGCGGCGCTGTCATCACTATCAGTATCATTTCTCGAGTAGAACTTTGACAACTTTTGGCATCGTACACGACTCTTTAACGATGGAAAATTAAAAAAAATCACACTAGCGTCCAAACACAGTACCAACACCTGACAACTACAACATGGATATTTAGTTCCGGTGTTTGCCGTGGGACTTCTTTCATGAAAAGGACTCTAGTGTTATCGCTCGACTCGGTGTTAGGATTCACTACCCGACGACCGTAAAGTGATATCCAGGAACTGTCCTACCGTTTCGTGTCTTGTGAATTCGTGAAGCTTAACAGTGTTTCCTCATTTTTATCGCACGTTTTCCCACCGTACGCCCACGAGGTGTCTGGTGACGATGATGATGGCCAACGAGCAGTCTGGTGAAAGTAGCCTAATTTGGAGCCCACCGCAGACCTATCTCGGTTTGTTTTTCATACGTACATCTAATAATAATTTTATGTGCTGTATTAATATTTGTGAAAATATGTATGATTTTTGCTTCTCTTTTTGCTGATTTTTGCTATCCAGGGCTGCTGAACCTTCACTACTGTAGGTGAGTCTACTGCGTCGCCCTCATGCGCCACCCGCACTAACTGTTATTGGGTCTGTGGCGGCACTCTGCTGAGATTGGACCGCGACTGGGTCTACACACCCTGGCGTCCGGAATGTGTTTTACTCTGTACACTGTTTGCACAATCTCGTGACTTATGCAACTTGTGAGGATGCGAGCACTTGTTCACGGAGTCACGTCTGTAGTACCGCGCTCTATGCGGTGCTGGACGTGTGTACGGCGCGGCCGGGAAACTCTACCTCTAGTAGAACGTCTACAAAGAACGACAACTACGTGTAGAAGTACAGGTAGCATTATAAAATGACTTCAAATAACTGGCCAAGAGCGTGTCGAGACACACATGGTAGGATTCCGCATCCACAGCCATATATTGTGGTCACATTCATAGTTCTGAAATTGGTGGTTTTAGAATAAATCGGACAAACGAAGGTATGTGGACATAGCCCAATTTCAAAGTAGTATCATCCACCTTCTGGTCGAGTGCGGCCGGAGCGAGTCTATGAGAGAATATATGTTGCACGAGTACGGCGTAAACCCTCGAGATGTTGGCATGTTTCAAGGTATCCTGGCTGCACCCACGTGTGATGCGGCGAGGGCCTTGTATGCCATGCTCTCGGTCGTATTAGATCAGCGTAGGGACTCTGGTCTATTTTGATTGTGTAAGTGGCTTTGAAAAGCGGGGCCGGCATAATCACATAGCGACTAAGGCCCCAAACAAATATTAGGTTTAATAAAAAAGTAGTATCATCTCCACATGGCATATACTTTTTATTAAGGTCAATGACCTGCTAGGACGTTTTGAATTCACTACAGTTTTATCGATAAATAATCAAATAATACCGAATGAAGTATGAAATATGACCTATCAGTGTTGTAAGGTACAACTAAGTAAAGTAAGGAAGTAAGTAGTAAGCATTGCCAGTCAGCGTGGTCAGCAGTCAGCATGCTGGGTACGCTGCCAACTGATAGTGGGCGCAAGCATTTGGGTTGTCTTTAGACCTTTATCGGTGTATGGGCAGTCTGTTTTTGTCATGTTAGTGTTAGCTTGTATTTAGTTACGTGTTTCTATATCTAATAGTTTAGAAATGCAGAGCGGAAATCAACTAGAATCACGATGTGAATCGTTCCTAATTTTTTCGACGATTTTTTTTGTATATTTTATACATCTGCGACGATTGCGATCATACGCCACATCTCTAAGATGGTTAGCATTTAAATTTGAAGAACATATTCTAAAATTAGGGGATCAATCCCGTTTGTTGAATATCCCGCCAAGTCGGTTGTTATATGTATCAATGATGGTAAACTGCCTTCATTTCCGTCGTCGTAAGAAGATCGTCGTTTAATGGAGTCCACAGATGACCGACGACCCGCTGGGCGGCCTCGAACCAGGTGGCACGACTTTCACCCCGAATGGCAAAACTTGGTGGAGGATACGGATGCGAGGAAGGAAAGCATCCCCCATTTCCTGACTGAGCAAAAAAAACTTTTCTACAGAACCACCTTCTATGTCATGAGAATTTATTTATGTTTTTGTTTTGATTAAAAAACATGATGATTCGCCGTAGACAGGGTTAAAGTTTCGTAGAATGTTTGTGATAATTATAAAGTTAATATAATTCCAAGAACAACCAAAAATATACAATTCTTGTAACATATTAATAAATAAATAAATCATCATCATCATCAGCCAGAAGACGTCCACTGCTGAACATAGGCCTTCCCCTTTAACCTCCACACTGAACGACAGCCAGCCATCTGCATCCACTGGATGCCCGCGACTCTCACAATGTCGTCGGTCCATCTAGTGGGAGGCCTACCTACGCTGCGTCTTCCGGTTTGTGGTCTCCACTCCAGAGCCTTTCTTCCCCATCGGTTATAGGTTCTTCGAGCGATGTGGCCTGCCCATTGCCACTTCAAGTTGCAAATTTTTTAAATAAATAAATAAATCCACCGTCGTAATCCCACCACCCCAGCAGTGGGAACATGAAAGGCTGATAATGGAGTATAATATATCTAAACATTTTGTTTATATCATACGGGAATTGCTCGCACGTATGTATAATTAGGTTGGTTGTTCCGAGTTTAATTTTATCCGCATTTTTTAATTGTGTAATTGCATTTTAGCTATTAAAACCGAATTCTCTCTTACTTCCTACTAAAAAGCGTCAGAGAGTAAAAACGAATAAATTTGAAATGAAAAACGGTGTCAATTTCCCTGACAGCTAATATAATTTATTAGCCGAAGCAGTTCTATGAATCATATTGAAGGCGTCGTTTTTCCTGTCCGAGATCTGCAAACTTGGACGACAACTCAATACTTTATCAGCGGCGGAGGGACGCGGGAGGAGTTTGGGACTTTTATGTACTTATACAGTGGAACAAGAAAGTATTCTTCAAAGAATAGCAGGACATGATGTGGATAGTGCATACATGGAAAAATATATATTTGCCTAGCGGTGAGACAATATAGGTTAGCAAAAAACAACAACATGATTTATGGTTCTACTAGCTGCGCCCCGTGATTTCACCCGCATAGTGATGAAAAATAGTGATGATGATAAGCCTATGTCACTTTCCGGCCCTTGAACTATACCCATGCAAAAAATCAGGTCGATCTGTTGCTCTGTTGCTGCGTGAAAGAGTAACAAACAAACCAACAAACTTTTTGCATTTATAATATTAAGTATGAAGTATGATAGTATACTGTCCAGTTAAACAAAAACTTAGGTACCTACCTGTTTACTACTTTGTTACAACAATCAGTTTTGTACCTTTATTTTACAGAGTTAAACTGAACTGATGTGGTCAGACAAACCTTAGATCAGACAAACATGGAAAATATGGTAAGGTAAGGTAAGGCGTGATAAATCAGTCTTGATGTCTTTACTCGAACTCACCCTGCAGACTACCTTGCGGCCTTTATTTGCACGTGGACTAGTTAGTACATTGGTGTCGCTACAAGTTTCTTAGTGTGCGTAAAAAAATTGTAAGTGACCCGTACTTGCAGTTTGCGGTTTAGCGGTATAAGTAAGTAGCTATAGTGTTTTTTTTTAAACAGAGACATTTGTACGGGAACGATAATATTATTGTACTAAGGCATATCTCCCTTGTTTTTGAGGGTAAGACGAAAGGGGTTGTTTGACTTAACATGTGATGTTTGACATAGCATAAGATTTCACAGCCGCTTGCTCCTGAACCTTAGGCTGGAAACAAACTATCGGACGCTGCTGATTGACGCGGCTGACGGACGCGGCTGATAAGTGTGCACAGTCTTTCAAGAGAGAACAACGGCTGACAAAAACATCCGGCACGCCAGATCTCTGTCGGACGTCCGAACGCTCAAGGTCAGCCTAAGGTTACGTCCACGACTTACGTCCAATAGTTTGCACAGCTCATAAGTCATAAGTCATAAGTAAGTAAGTCATAAGTAGTAGTAATTCATTATCTAGATATTTGCCATTATGTCGCGTCCTTCAGCCGCGTCTGATAAGTTGTTTCCAGCTTTAATCTTCAATTTATCGCTTCTAATCACAGCTGACTACCTTATAGTATATATCAAAATAAAATAGAGAATGTAGTTTGGTACTTTACATTCGGTCCAAGCAATTATTGGCTCTGACAGCTGCAATAACATTGTAAAAAGCTAAAAACAACAAATTCTGATCAGTTTCGCTAGGTTTTTGAACGTAAGAATGTAGCGATACCCGATACACTTCAGTGAAATATTTAAAAAAAACATGTGTTAGTCAGCTGTTTACAAACGCTTGAAGCGCTATCATGATACTAATATTATAACAAGTGAAAGTGTTTGTTTGTTTCTCTTGCAGGCAGCAATAGAACAACCAATCGACGTGATTTTTTGCATAGATATAGTTGAAGGGCCGGAGGGACTCGGGATACTTTTTGTCCCGAAAAATTTACAGTGCCTGAGGGAATGCCCACGCGGGTGAAACCGCGGGGTTCATCTAGTACTTTTTAAACTCACAACAAATAGGCTTTCTCACCTTCAATCACATTATTATATTTTTTGTAGTGTTATTAGCTTGTATTTTGTTTAGTTAATAAAGGCATTTGCCCCATAAAAAACACATTATACAGGGTTACTGGTACGTAATCAGTTAGTTTCCTTTTAAGGATTTGTTAGTTTTTTTACGTTAAAACAAAGAACTTTTGTACTACGACTTATCAAAATTCGCGATAAAAAATCAGCCGTTCCATATCAAAAAATCATTCACTCCCGACAAAATAAATGAAACGTCTGTTAAGTAGATAAATATGAGAAGAGAGAAGAGAAGTAGGTAAGCAGTAACCCTGTATAGAGGTATAACGTTTGCGTGCGGTTACTCTCGCAGTATTGAACAGGTGACGGCGGCAATGAAACAAGATTCGGCTTCCGAATAAACTTTTATTGGACAAACTGTAAACTTCATTGGAAGCCTATTACAACGATACTAATCAAATACATTTAACTGTACCTAGCGATACGTTACACTACGCCGCGAGATAACTAACACTTACTTATAACGCTCTCTTAATATATATTGTTAAACACTGTTTAAACTAGGAGGCGACATAACTGCGAAGAGCTACATTTGTACGTAATGCTTGAAGTACAAACTGTAACAAATCTAATTTACATTGTAAAACTGTTTTTGAAATAAGTCTACAAAACAATACTGAAACGATAGGAACTATAAACCGCCAAAGTTTATTTTAATTCCCTTCCCTGGTTGGAAGGGAAGCGAATTAAAAATATTTAAATATATTACAAAAACAAGGTCTTAGATCTTTCCTCTGAGTATTTTACACATAGTTTGGTTCAGATAAATAATATATTTAAAAGCAACGAGTAGATTGGCAGATGATCATCGAATTGAACCTAAAGATATGATATTAATTAATAGTTAGTTAGAAATCGTTATACATTATTATAATACAGTTTCCGGTGGTCTAGGCCTCGTCTCTCGCCGCACTGCTATCTGGAATAAAATATACAAATATATTAATATCCTATTTGATAAATATGACGGTAACATTGTGGTAATCGGATACCGCTGGTGTTGTTGGCAGATAATTTGGATACGTCTTATTACGGGAGTGGGCGCGGTGCGTGTCTTACCTAATATGTATTCTAAGATCTTGAACATGTACAAATAATGAAGGTTGTACTTAAGTTAAACAATACTTTAACTTTCGTGTGTGACGATTTCCGTCAGCGTAAAGTTGTCAGTTATTTTTATTATTGTTTAAATTACGTTACGTTTCTATGTAAGGCTGTAAAAGTATAATCCTAATTAAGATGTGTACAAAGTGTGTTTAAAAATAACAAGTTTCAATTGTTTATGTTATTATTTTTTTAACTGGATACCAATGGACAATATCAATTAATCCATGAACTATTGAATTCGAGATGGTAATCGTATCTAATTAAATATATATATATGTAAAGTGTCCTCAATTACTGTTACCTAATTTTAAATTTTTACATTTATATTTCTGTTTTGGCATAATTGAGTAGTTAAATAAATAGGAGAAGCCATTGGCTAACGTCCCACAGTCTCTGACTAGTTCGGGAGCCTCTGGAATCAATACTGTAGCTTCTTTTACATTATGCCCGAATAAATGATTTGTATTTGTAAAGTAGTAAGTTAGACAACGTTAACATTAGTTTTGTAAGTACTTATATCCAGACACCAATGTATTTACACGTATATAGTAGAACGTACACAAATGTCAGTCTTTTATATTTACAATGTCCAAATAAACAAATTAGGATATTCTGCAACACAACATCTAATGCAACATAGATATCATTGGACACCCTCCACGCGACTTGCGTTTCCTACGAACGAATTCAAATGGGCGGGAAATGTTACATTACACGTTACATTACAGGAAGTATTCGTACGCACGAGTAACGAGACGGATGCCACCGCAGCAACGATCGGTTAAACTAAAAACTTAATCGTAGGTTAAGTCGTGCGGTGATCGCGAACAAAGCGCCGCAGACGCGCGATTAACTCCCAACCCCGAGCTATTTGCCCAACTGAAGTTTCAGTTTGCTTTTGTTCGAGCCTCGGCGCCGAGCCGCGGTGACTGGTGGAGTTAATTTATAAATTCTTTGATTTAATTAGCGAGAGTTTTCAGCGGTTTTGGTATAATCTGTAATTTAGCGAGATTAATAAACTTACTCCTATTTATATTTTGATTTAATTCCTAGACGCTGCAGTTAGGCAGTCGTTAGTTCCAAAATAACAACCGATTTCTGGTTATAACGCTAAAATGTGTGAAATTATTTCAGTATCGTATTGTTTGTTTCCTAGTTTATATTTGTAAGTACGAGGGTAAGATTTGGTCCGTTCATAGACCTCTTTGGGTCGGGTTTCGATAAAACGCTAAAGATATGTCGCCGTGCCGCCCGGTCGCCGCGCCGGTCGCTGGTCGGGGCAAACGCCGTAAAAACACATTGTTACGAGTCCGACTCTCTGTTGTTAAACTCTAACTGGAGCTTATGTGTTTTAAACGCGATTTAAACGACAGTTGAGAAAAGCGACAAGCTGTGCTAATTAACTATACAACTCTTATTTTAGTAAACAATTTAAAGTTACAGTCATCGTGAATTCCAATTATTGTGGACCTTGTATACTGAATCTAGATTTAAATGCAGCTACACAGATTTGTTTACGCTTTTTTAAAACCGTCCTGCCCAAAATATCGAGGGTATATTAATTATTAATATCCTCGACATATTGTGGACTATTTTTAGGTTATTTATCAATTTGTATTTTAATGATAGGTATAGTTATTTATTCGATAATATTTTTAATGCTTAATATGATTTGTATGCCGAATGTGTATACATATTTAATTTGTATTTTTTTATAGTTGATTTGTTTAGATTAGATTATATCTGGTCGGTACAGGTCACTGCGTTGTGGAGCTTCATAGTCGACGAAGACAATAGCAAAAGCCAATAATCGCAAATGAAAGGTGAAATAATAAAACATGTGTGAGCGGACACGCTAGAGTCGGACTGGCATGGATCAGTGAGTCGGGGGGCAGGCGGGCAGGCACGGGTCGCCGCGTCGACTGCGACATCTGAGCCGAGACCTCCGCGGAGGCCCCCGGGGCTCGCTCGGGCTGCGCCGCTCCACGCTCCGCTTCACCGACAAATGTTATTAGATACTTACGCGACTAACGCGACTATAGGAACTCGGGTCCCGGCTCTTTTTAATTCATAACAATCTTGATAGAAACGTGATATGAACAGACACATTTACACTGAAGGCTTCGTCATCGTCAGTGACAGCTAATTTCATAAACGCTATCGCTTCGACAATTAAAAAAAAAAAACAATGTTTAGTTAATCACACACATTTTTCTATTTACAGTCAAAATTAGGATCCAACTACATGACTCTACAAGAATCTATTCTAGTAACATTCACGGGAAACAACTAACAACATCAAACATAGTGAAAGGAGAACTAGAAGAGAGAAGAAGGCTAGATGGAGCAAGCTCTACAGGTCTAACATCTACTAACATAGAGCAGTCGAGGTGTTTACAAGAATCTACTGAAAGAGAAGACAGATAGAGAGTAGTGCTACGACAAACGAGTGCGTTAGAGACAGAGCTATTGTGTGAGTTTCGTCTCGAAGGACGAAGAGCTATGTGTTGTGAAGCGTCATTGCACCGAGCGTGGTTACCGTGGTCGTCAAGCGAGTCTGCTCCGTATTGCGCTGAGCGCTTGCCCCACATTCCTCTTAAGTTAGTCCAGCCTGGTTCCCTCTTCCAGTAATACGCTCCTGTTGGTCATTTTATATCTTTGTATTTTCCTCGTCAAGTAACTCGAAAACCCATCGAATATTACAAGGATGTTAATAATATTTTTCATTAAGTCGTTTACGATTATTGCCGCGAAATTATGAGTTATAACGCTCGAAAAATTCTGCCTAATGGGTCGTCCGCGCTGTCGGGCGGCCGCCATATTGACTCCGAGGGTGTTTAATTTAAAAACCTCCGTGAATTATTATTTAATTTTGTCGCGTCGGATGGCCCGGGGCACTCGGCAGCGCTCGAGTCCGGCCGAGTCCCTCTCGGCCCCACTCGGCCACTATTTATCACCGCAGACGCTGGACAGTCGCTCTCCCGACGGCACTATATTACTTTGACATTTATCAAATAGCATCCCCACCGAATAGAATTATTGAGTACCATTGATCGCAGAGAGATAACGTATTTAAGTTTAGTTGACTGAAATTATTCCACGAATAACCAAATGAAAAAATTTTGTGTGTTAATTTCGAATCGAACCAAGATATAGATTTAAAAAAAAAGTTATTTACCCGTTAAAAATAAGGAAAAATAAATCTTATTATAAACTTATTTGAAAATTATGTAATTTTTTGGGTTGGAAATTCTAACGTCCAACAATATTATCAAAATACAATCTGTCTATTCGTCGTGAAAGTTAATAAACTGAGTGAAAGCGGGCAGGGAGGGCTGTAACCGTAAACGTAAATCAATCAATGGAACAGCAGCCGCATCAATCAGGGCCGAGCCGGGGAAAATAATTACCGTTTTCATGGTTACAGAGTTACAGCGCTCGCTTTGAGCTTATTGGAAGTTTAGTGCGCCTTCACGTCGGTCGGTGGTGCGTTCACGGGACAATGATTTTTACATGACGGGCAGAATGCGTTGGACGCGTGTAACCGAACACAAAATTGCGAGTAATACGTTTAAATCGAATATAGATTACTCACTGTGGTTGAACTAGCGTTTTTAGAAAATAAAGTATATCCAATTTTCATTGTTGGAAATTTTCGTATCGTCTTTTGTTTCTCAAATCAAGAGACTTTTTGATCGGCTAATTGTTTGATACCTTCATTAAACCTCGCGTGAGGAAACATTATAAGTTATTACAGACGGCTTTCACTCACGATTATGTTTTATCGGTCGAGAAGATGGACCTAGGAGCCTAGAGATACTTCATCAGGGAACATGCGCGCTCTCGGAGAGGGATGCCTGGTGGTGGGTCGCGCTGCGTGCGCTTCGTAAGTGAGTTGTTCGGGAGTGTAAGCCGTTTGTAATAGCTTGTGACTGTTTGATTGTTGTTATTTATGTGAGTCGGTGTGCAGGTTCAAGTGGATACCCTACCTCCGTTGTACTGGGCCTGCTTGACGGGTCGCTTGCCCCAGGCGCCGTGCAGCGTCTGCCACGCCTTCTTCTCAGGTGCCTCCATCCGCTCGTTGCTCTCCATCTGCAGGCAGAACAGCCATTAGAATCATACTACTATTGTTAATGCGAAAAGTTTGTTGGTTTGTTTGTTCCTCTTTCACGCAGCAACAGAGCAACAGATCGACCTGATTTTTTGCATGGGTATAGTTCAAAATAGGATTTTCATCATCTTCATCACCATTTTTCAACACTACGCGGGTGAAACCCGTAGCAGCTATAGTAACCAATATTCAGAAAATATGCTATAAATTAGTAAGCTCGTATCGGCTGATCCCTGGGCCCGTACCGTGAGCTCCTCAACGCGATTCTATTTATCTTGAACTTAACGATATCTAGAAGGATGACAGTGTATATCGTAAGGACGGACAAAGGGTACTTTCCCCTTCCAGAACATGCGGAAAACTGGATAATTACGAGTAATACCGTGGGATTCAACTAGTGATATAAAGTCGAAGTGTGTTTGTTGGTTTGTGTGTTTCTCTTTTACGCAGTTGAGGAACGGATCGACGTCATTTTTTGCATTGACATAGTTGGAAGGCCGGAGTGTGACATACGAAATTTTTACCTAAAAAGCACGGTTCCTGAGGGAATGTCCACGCGGAGTGCAGCTGAGAAATACTAAATCGGAGAAATTAAACTATAAGACGTATTGTACTAGAGTACAATGTGCCTTAGAGTAACGAATCTATTATTAAATTTTCTATTATTAATCTAGATAATAGGACAAAATGCAGATGCTCACCTGTTGCTCTGGCAGGAGCTGTTCCACCGCAGCTTCAAGCTCCTCGTAGTCGGGTTCAGTGCCGGAACGTTTGCCCCAGGATCCGTGGAATGCTGCCCATTTTTCCTGAAAACCTCTTCACGTTTACACTCCTTTTATTACAAAAATGGTTGAATTGATTCTTGTTTATTTCAAAACGTGATGGTGGAGCGATGGTGGCCTAGCGGTAGCACAATCTGATGGCAACCAGTTCGTTTCGTGGCCCTGCACCGGTATGTCCAAGAACCTCAAAAGCTCAAAGACATGACAATGGGAACGTGCACTGGGCCAGCATGGTGGATTATGGCCTCTCTCTCTCTGTGAGAAGGCCTGAGTCCCAGCAGTGGGAGCATGATACGCTGATAATGATATTTCAAGAAGGTAATGTTTGCTAAAGTCCATATCTAGTTATTTTTGTCAACTTATACATAATATGATGTCTTTTTTGTCACCGAACATAAAGGACGTCTGCGGTTCTATTTTAGATGTAAACAAAAGGGCGATGTTTTCAGTTAACCTTTCCACATTTCTCCGCATGATGGCCAAATGCCACCCAAGTGGGCCCACCTTCCAACCTGAGCTAGATTACATTATAGTTGGAACCGCAAAAATGTTCCAGCTATTCGCAACAAACTTCTAATAGTTGTTCACTTTACGTTCACACTCCGACTTCGCAACTTGAAACCAAGTTTTCAATCGTTAAGTGCCTTTCAATAGTTTCTATTACGAGTTTGAGAAGTAACTTTGAGGAGTCATCATGAGGTGTAGATCGGATTGATTCATATTCAGTGGTTTCGGATGAATTGTGTGTATTGTATATGAACTAGTTTCCTCTAACTCCATATGCCGCTTAGTGGGCGTGTTCACTGAACACGAACATTGTTCAGTGATATTAAATGATTGTGTAGTTAAAGTAATAAAGTACCTATAATAATTAAACGCTACAAAATACTGACCGGTGCCCTCTTTCCCCAAGCCGAGCTCATGTCTTGCCAGCCGCGCTTACCCCAGGCGGAGTTAAGGTCCTGCCACGCTCGCTTGCCCCAGGCGGAGTTCAGATCTTGCCACGCGCGTTTGCCCCAAGCGGAGTTGAGATCTTGCCATCCGCGTTTGCCCCAAGACGCTTGCGACATGTCCCTCCAACCACGTTTACCCCATGCGGAGTTCAGATCTTGCCAACCCCTTTTACCCCAAGCGGAGTTTAAGTCTTGCCACGCGCGTTTGCCCCAAGCGGAGTTTAGGTCTTGCCACGCTCGTTTGCCCCATGCCGAGTTGAGATCTTGCCAGGCGCGTTTGCCCCACGCCGAACTCATGTCTTGCCAGCCTCGTTTGCCCCAGCCTCCGTGTAAATTTGCCCAGGCCCGCTTTTCTTCTTCTGTTAGTTCTAATTCGTTTTCATTCTAGAAAATAAGATAAATTAAAAATATTACATAAAATATAACAATCAGACTAATTAGACATTGACCAGACATTGCATAAAGGTCATATGTTTCGGCTGATTCATATTCAAATTACCTGCTCAAAGCACTATAAATATGACTCCTAATGTTATGACCCTTTCCACATTGACATCATAAAACTACTCCAAATGTTTTCAATAAAACCCACACGCGGAAAACTTGTTGTCGATATGCTAACGATATCATTATATCACCATCACAGAACATTACTAACAAATCGCCCGATAAGTTCACTACTTGAACATAAATTAGGGAACCTGACTCTATATTTTAGTACTTTCTAGTTGCTACGAAGGACAATATATTAGTAATATATATTGTAATGTCAGCACTACGCTTCGTTACCATCATGTTCGTTCACATTCAATATAATTCTAAAGATAATTCATCGTCAATTTTCCTCACACTTCTAAGAATTGCATAAGAAGCAAAGAAAGAAGTCCTTATTCTACAGGAGCAAGCAACGGCTGGCGCTGATTTCAGGCCATTTGCGAGCTGGTTTATTATTCCATTAAACTGGCCGAAGCCCCTGCGAGTGTTAATTGTGCCAGGACGAGCGCTCTTTATAACTCAGAGTCTGTCTCCTACCATATTTATTTAAATAAAAACACTGATTGTTCTAACAGCCACTTCTTCCGGTATAAATGTTACTTGTGATAACATAAAGCTATTTTTAAACCGATTTTTCAAAGATATTTTCGATTCAACTGTTTTTTTAGTTGCGCATAATATTGTGTATTTATTTTATGGGATAGGCTATATCTCAAAGGTCCATTGATCCATTAAGAAGATATCGATTTCTATATGGTCGATTATTTTCTACGAACGGTGGAAAATTAATTAATAAATTAATTATTAATTAATTATTAGGATGAATACCATTTATTGAACTACCCGTGGAGTCGATTGTTGTTTTGTATGAATAATTATATGTCAATTTCAATTCTCCTGTATAATTTTTCCCAATAAGTAACTCTAAACTTTTTTTTTTACTTAGGGATAGGCTAGCGTTAGGCCGCTAACTCGCCTGATGCTAAGTGATGATGCGGTCTACGATGTAGCACACTTGCCTAGAATAATCCGGTTCACTCGCGACTTGAAGACGCTCTGATTGTAACCATCGGGGACCATCCATTCAGGTAGAGCATTCCGCAGATTAGCATTCGCACAATTATAGCAATCTTGTATTATCTTTAAAACCAGTAGATCGTTTCCATGTATCCCGAGTAATTATAGCACAAACATTAGTTCCACGTGTTCATCCACCCGGTGCCACATCCACCGCGGTGCCACATCCACTCGCGGTGTCGCCACTCTCTGTTTCCACTAAAACGCGGTTTCCGAGTTTGTGTGGAACTCGGTAGCTCATTGTTTCGCATTAGGTCGCTTTCGTTCTTAGCGGCTTCTACAAATACGACGTACTTAGCTTGGTTTCTACATCAGTATTAGGTTAAGAAGTTTTTATCCGTGAATACGCAGTCAGGACACGCGCGCGAAATACGAAAACTGAGTTTATACAAACTTGGGGCCTTAACCACGGTTACCTCTTAACGCGGGCTCGAAACAGCGCAGTGCGGAAAAACACGCGAACGTGAACCTTAATGCGCCAAGATACGGTTTGCGGTCGCAAACCGTATTTTGGCGTAATCACCTAACAGAATCGCACTTTTCGCAATCACCTAAACATAATCGCTTTAAACAGGTAGCCGTAAGGCCCCTGAAAAATAGAGTAAGTACTTTTCTATGTATTTTCTCAATATTTTATTTCACTAAGAACAACAATGAAGCTTTTGAAGTAACTTTATAAACGTCATATTTTATTTAGATATGATACATTTATGGACTCGCGTTATGTGTGCCTCGGTTCTGCCTTGTCTGACACCATGATTATCCAGCAATTTGTTTGTCTGTCGCAGTAATGTACTTACTACTCACAACAAATTAGATTTTCCTCAATTTTAGTTCTATAGCTTACAAAATGACCAAATACGATAAGCTGGGATATAGGATTGTATGTACGAGCATCACTGGTGCCTATAATGAGCTCGCTTCGCTAACCTTTCCCCGCCTTCGGACACTGAATTATTGATGTCCTTATTAAGATCGACTCGAAATCCCGATTGATTTGTCTAAGGAGGACGGCAGTAAACTTAATTATTCGTGAAATGATTTGGGTAAGTAGGCACAAGATTAGGGAAATGGGTTTATATTGAGACCTAGATTATTCCCCTAAGTCTAGATTGAATGTCTGTGTTATGATGATCAGTCTTCACAAGCTATAATTTTGCGATTAACTGCCTAATATCGATACAACAATTACTTTGCTCTGACAGACATTGTAAAAAGCAGTCTGAAAAAAAAAGATATTTTTTCTTTAAAAATGTTGGACATGTACAGGGATATTTTTGGCGTTTGCGACGGGAAGTCGTTGTACCGCCAACGGAGTGACCGGTGGCGCTTAGTAAGTAAGTGGTTTAGTGACCTGTGGAGCCGCCGGCAGGTCGTGCTGGGCATCCTCGGCGGCAGCTACGGCGAGCGTGGTGAGCGCCGACACCCACAGTGCAGCCACGCAGACACGCATCTGTCGACAACACAACCATACCCTGTTAGCTGAATAACTATAATCTGGATACAGGGGAGAACGGAATATGAGGAGATAGTTCCTCAGTGGATCACACCGGTCGCAGTTGCCTTCTTGTTGGGTATGGGTTCGAATCCCAACCATGAACTTGAGTTACCGGTAAGTAAACCATCGTGAGAGAGCCGTAGCATCGTGATAAACCTATCGTTTGACGGTTTATCTGCAATAAGTCCTGGCTAGCAGTCCTTATTCTAGATAGGCTGTCTTTACCATTCCCATACACACAGTGACTTTACATCTGATGAGCTGTGGTCAAAAACCTACCCTAAAAACAAAACAAAAATACTAATGATAAGTCAGTTAGTTAACTGTTAGGTAAGCACCACGAGCGCTATATCAACCTAACAATAATGAAAGACATACATTTGAATCGTAAAACAATAAATCAAAATGCCTTATATAAAGTCACAAGACAAATTAAGAAACAAGCTTTACAGCTCCGTAACTTTTGCCAAGTTCCTGCCTAGTGAAAGGGAAAGCCACTATCTACTGAAGCCTCTGTTCTGTCGCAGTCGAGAATTTCTCAGTCGTTGTCAGACTTATTATAAATGTCGTGAGAGTGAGAATGACAGACAGAATCTCGACCACGCCAGAATAAGGGTCCAGTTTGGGACTAACTTCGGGTAATTTGGCTTGCAACTTCGTGGGAATTATTTCTCCCGTATATATTGTGAACACTGCAAGTTGAATGGAGAAGGAATTACGCCAAATAACTCTTTCGTAATAGACTTCCTCTGAGATTATAAGCTGTAAATGAAGTTGACAGCAAAGGAGAAACGAGTAAATAATAAACAGATGTTACTGAATAATATAATTATCCTTCATTATTCATGTTATAAGAATTAAAGGTGAAACGTACAAAAATAAGCTTCTTTGTGGAATTTCTATTATAAATTCTTTGAGATGATAATAATATGTATTTTTCTTCGTGCGGATTTGAAATCTAATTTTCGAGTAGAAAGATAGTAGCTTTCTAACCGGACCAAGGAACAGGCCATACTTCCTTAGGCATACTTCTTGTTATATAATTGCATTATTAAAATATAAGTGAAAGTGTTGTTTATTCACGAGTTACCAGTAACATGTTAATGCTCGTAAGGCCTGGTGCCGACTTGCTGATAATGTCGCTCAGTGACTTTTTGTAACATACAAGTGTTTTTCAATCTTGAGACGTGAGCCATGCGTGTGGAAAAATATGCATTTACACCTTGACAAATCACATACCATACTGTGCCATTTTGTCGCAGCAGAGTCGGTCCTGGGGTAGATAGAACGAGAGAAGCGGTCGCTCTAAGAGCCAGCTAGCAAAGGGCAGCACCTAGGTAGCGCGGCGTGACAGGCGCCGGGCACACTTGTGTTGTTTGTAGACAGCATAATATATCGATAAAATAGTTTATATCCTGGATTAGCACTTGATTATTTGCATTTGTCTATGGCGCAATTACTTATTTGTAAAAAAACAATATGCACTACCTTATCCTTACTGAGAGCTGTCAAAATTATCATCCTGTTTTATCTATATCTATACTATAATCTATACTAATATTATAAAGAGGAAAGATTTGATTGTTTGTTTGTTTGTTTGTTTGCATTGAATAGGCTCCGAAACTACTGAACCGATTTGAAAAATTCTTTCACTGCTGGGAAGCTACACTATCTCCGGGTGACATAGGCTATATTGTATTTTCTAAAAAAAAATGGGAACCTTACTAAAACTCCAATAATACCCGTGCGAAGCCGGGGTGGACCGCTAGTAGTATTATATTTCTATGGCAGACCATTTACTGTACACACAGTCTTACTTAGTGTACTAGCTCAGTATCAGTACATCAGTAATCGAATTAAATGATCCGGCCAGAAACACACATCAAGCTGAATTTATACCTAGGTGACATAGTGGGGCTTTACTTCAATCTTCAGATGTGCATAATTATATAAAGCGCTGCATCGCTGCCCATCGTCCCGCGCTATAAATAAAGCGACCGCAGCGCAATGGCACGCTGCGCAGGCAGCGCACAGGTCAGGAGAGCCCTTTGTACCTGTTCATATTTATATCTTAGCCTTTCCCAACCACGAGCTCTATTAAAAATACACTACGTAAGCAGGTACGTGACACCTGTACAGGCAAGAATAAACAATCTATCGATTTAATTTCGCTTTGTTAGTTTCTTTTCACTTTGAACTCGTGATTGTTTCACTGTAAAAAACTTAACATGTTAGATTGTGTTTAATTAAATAAGAACAGTTTGTTACAAATAAGGTTGCTCTTTTCAATTCTTAAGAAAAAATACAAAGAAACTTAGAACACTCACGGTAGGGGAAGGTTTATGAAAGCTTTGTAAGTCTTTTCTTCCCTCTACAATTTTCCACTTGAACAGGTTTCTGCTGTTTTTGAAATCCTTCGACGAATTGTTTAATAAGATGAATAAATATCACAGCGTAATATTTTTTTGAGTAAATAATACCTCGTTCAATCGCAGCAGATGTGATTATTTTATCGAGATATAAAAGCGCTGCAGTTTAATGCTTTTATTGAGTTGACCCATTTCTTATTTCTTTTGTACAATTCCTGGTATATACGAATAAAGATAATAATGAATTGAAAACAAATAATCGTAGAGTACACAGTTAGTACAGAGTTTAGTTAGTCAGTAAATAATTTAATAAACACGACAGCTAGGTTATGAAGTTTGAGATATCACACAAATCTTCAACAAGTCAAATGTGACTTTTATAAATGTGTCTCATCAAGTCACAGTAAGATAAACGATAAGGCTGAAGTTCGACAAGGAAAAAAAAAGTAAGATACAGAGGCCTATTCTGTCATACCACTCACTAAACTAAACCAATCTGACAGGACTAAAATTATCTCCCTATATTTTAATTTTAATATGTGAGAGAAGGATGGCAAAAATTTTAGAGCTGTCAAATTTAGTTTAGTTTAGAGTGCATCAGAATCGGTGCCATTGGCCAGAAGATGTTTTTATTTCAGGAAAATGCGGAAAATCGGATAATCACAAACGCAGCAAATTAACTGATATTCATGAGTTTAAGCAGGTGTGGGTAGATATAGTTATGCTCTACTTCCTGTTCGGGGAGAGGTGTGCAAACACCACCCCACTGGTAATGATACTCACACACTTCCTGGTAATCTTGCGATCTGGCAAACCCTGATCACACACTGCCATTACAGCACACGTCAGCACGCTGAGCGCGTCTCATGTGAACATAACCTTACGTTGTAGGCGTTGCTTTAAACTCACAATATATTTGTTGGATTTATACATTTGGGAGCTGATAAGTTCCGAATGTCTCCGTGTCGATACTCGCAGCAGAACTAACATCAGGTTGTACAAATCGAGATGTGTCCTATACACAACACCTATCCACCTGAAGGAATCATCATCATCGCCAACAGCCTTTAACTGTCCTAAAGGAATAGAATCAAATAAATTGCATCAGACATAAGATATTTTTACTTGTAGATAGGTTGTGCCCGCCACCATATTGACTAGACGAATGCAAGGCTGGCTGCCCGACTTCGTTCAGCCGTCTCTCAGTCACGCACTCCGAGTGTCCACAACAAATTGTATTTTCGTCTTTTTCTAACAACAGATATAGCGTAAAAAGTCTCATATTCTTTCCCTTATTTCACAAAATGCACATATACGATACATGCGTAGGTACTTAAGTATAGATACATGCTGCGTTTAGTCACTTCTTAAAGCCACGTTGTTCGCCTATAACGTGTCTATTATGACACCTCACGGTATTAGACCTCAAAGATTAGAATGGACTGCAAATAGTTCGGGACGAAAATTAATAAAATACTTTTTATACATTACAGATTGTTTTAGTACAAAACTATGAGTACATTATCTGACGTGCTTTTAGCATATAGTCCCGAATTTATTCCATCCAGTCAATTACTTGACCGAGGATTCGAAATAGGTACATAATTACCGAGCTCATCGTGAAGGAAGATTCAGATAATCTGGCTCAGCGAAAAGCGACGACGTGTTGGTTAATAACTAATGTTTTATCAGTAAGACACGAACCTAATCTTCCCATTTACTTATTAATCATTAATATTCACGGCTTTGTTGATTTCGGTAAAAAATATAGCTTTGAGTGGGAACTACGACCAAGTTAGTAACATTTTAAGTACGCTACCAACTGTTGACTGAGTAAAAACCATTTTAGTTTTTACGGCCGCCGGTGGCAGCTTCCTTTGCCTATCATATTGGCGAAATAAAAGTGAATTTCTCGGTTTTGAGCGTAAGCACCTGTAGCTATATAAAAAAATGGGTTTGTTGGTTCAAACACAGTAGAAACTTCAACCAAATATCACGACCGTAAAATGTTAACTATCAATTTAATAGTTCAAACAAATGAGTGCATGATTTCACTCGTAGAATGTTGCCAGTCGGCTGTTTTAAATTAAAATATACCAGTCTCCGCCGCCGGCGTCGCGGTGAAAACTGTTCACAGGGCTTTTTGTGATCAGACTATTTGATATAAGTAAATGCTTCATACAAACCCCTTGCGCGTTTATTGGTTACAAAAGTTAGATAAGTAGGTAGCACATTTTGTAAATTATCATCATCTCGACGAAAATCTTATAGACGATCATTGTGAACGAAGATTGTGCCAGACATGCAGCCTCTACCGACCCACCTTCTGTTATCAAAACACATTACAAGCTAACTAACATCTTCTGGGCGTCTTCAAATCTTATAGACGATGATTGTGAACGAAGATTGTGCCAGACATGCAGCCTCTACCGACCCACCTTCTGTTATCAAAAAACATTACAAGCTAACTAACATCTTCTGGGCGTCTTCAAATCGTGAGTGACTCGGTTTCTTTTAGGCAAGCTTGCTCCACCGTAAACCGCATCATCGCTTAACATCAGCCGAGTTGACGGTCAAATGCAAGAATATTATTAAATAAATAAAACACTTTTAATACTTAAAATACTTAGACTTAAAAAAAAAAAACAGTCTTTGTCATACCCATAGATCGTGAAAGTTCTAGAGACTATCCAAATGCACGCGTCCACTATCAGTTGGCAGCTTACCCAGCATGCTGGCGGCATTAGCACGCTGAATGGTAATACTAATGCGTTGAGCCAGAAACACGTTAGCATTGTGGTGATTACGTACGTGGTCGTACCCAGTATGTGTATACTAAGGCGGCCGTGTCTCGCGCCAGCTGTGTACTTGCCCACTACAACACAACCGACAAAGGACACCTTCCGTCCGGGTCATTGTCTTTAACTAGCTATGACCTCTAGTATATAATCTTTGCTATGACTGATGTTAGGATTAACTGTTTCTACTCGAAGTAAACTTCCTGAAATGGGAACCTTTACTTTATAGATAGGGTGAATAGAGTCCTCAAAGGTAGACAACGCACTGACAAATGCCCCGGGTACCTATTGTAGGCGTGTAAAGGTGGCGGTGAACATCAGGTGGGCCGTCGTTTGTATCCACTTATTCTATAAAACATGACAGTTTCCTCTCGAAATAATATTTGACTGAACTGACCGACTGTTGGATCCGCGATACGTCTAGTCTAGGAGATTTAGACTTATTTGTCTTTATATGTAAAGGAAAGCGAAAGATGTACCTAAAATATAGAATTTAATATAATATTACTATTACTTATATCGCTGCGACCCGAGGTTTCACCTGCGTCGACAGTTCCTCTGGAACCGTAGGTATATTATCCCGGGAATAAAAATCCTATGTCACTCTCCGGCCCTCCAAATATATGCAATCGCGTTGATTTGTTAGTCTGTTTCTGCGTGAAAGAGGAACATACAAACGCACTTTCGTATTTTATAATATTAGTATCACTAATATTTCGCAGGTAAATTGATATTGCATCTAATCATTCATCCAGTAGGTCGAGTTAAAAACAACAATCATAGTAAGGAAAGGGTCAAGTGCGGAACGGACACGGTATTCATTTATTCATCAGCCATTATTCCACAATACAAACAAACACACAATACTTTTCGCTAAACATTCAAAGCGATCGATTTTAAGCTTTTATCCCACGGAGCAAGGTATACTATTTAGCAGGCAGGGTTTGCTTCAGGGGCTATCGGATGGTCGCTACGTTTTACGTGAATAATTCATTGTCATAAATGGTGTGATCTTTAAAGGAATAGTTTGAGAGCGTGGCGCGTGGCGTGCCGCGAGCACTACGCGGCCGCGTTCAACGGAACGTGCCTCTGAATGCAATTACACGAAATATACAATCTACATTTGTTCAAAATAATCAAATAGCTCAATTTGTTTTAAATCATTAAAATACCGGGAAAAATATTATAAATTGAAAGACAGATTATTTGAAATACATCTTTACAAAGACAAGGACAGAGGAGCATTTATTTAAAACAGACTCGACGATGTTCAACAATTTGTAAGGCGGCAAGGCAGCGCGTACATTTATACGCGTTTACCCAAAACTTGAAGTATTATGTTTTCGTTGTCTTCTTTGGAGGATAACAAATATATTACTTACACATTTATAAGTGTTGTTACCTACTTAAACTACTAATATACTTACCTAACTCTGCAAATTAGAATGTTAGTCCCTAGACCGTCGTCGATCGAATCTTAAAAAATAATATGAAAAAAAAAAAAAACTGGACGTTTTCAATCAATTTAATATAATTGAATTGAATTATGGAAAGGCCATTAAATAAGAGTTGAAGTTGAAGTTGAATTATGGAAGCATTCCAAAAGTCGATGACGTCGTTCTAAATGAATCCGTGTTCCGTGCCCGGCTGCACGGTAGGTATCTGTCAGGCTCACATCCTGAATACAACCAATTTGTTGGGCAACGCACCGACTCGGGAAAAATCGCTACAGTTAACCTCTTCGCCGAAGTCTGCTCGAAATAGTTCGCGAGACGCTCCTTACTGTTATTACGAATGTATTGGAAACAATATATTCTCCGCAAAGTTGAAGATTGTTGTAGCATGTACTTACTTAGTAGGGTATCCTTCATTGTTTTAATAATACTGTATACTGTGTACAGGGTTACGCATATAGACTGTACTAAGTCGAAAGGAGGTTGTGTACTCATAATTAAGAAAAAAAATACTATGGGAGAACCAGAAATCGCAGTTTTCAGGGTCTTGGAAATACCGGTTTCCTCACGATGTTTTCCTTCATCGTTGTTTCACCTTTCAACAACGGTGAAAGGAACCCTATCCTTGAATAATTAAGTCACAATAATAAGTGTCGAGCAGTAAGCAGGTGTTCCAGCCGCTGCTGCACTAGCGCCGTGCCGTCGGTTCTTATCGCGATCTCTCGTTAGCGTGGGGATTGATTCCGGACACTTCACTCGAGTGCCGAATCGATACAATTCGATTTTAGTATCGAGACGAGTCGAAAGCTGTCGGGAGCGGGATACCCTCCGGTGAATTTATGCTGAAATGGATACGTTCTAGGATTTACTTGAAACTTTAGCGTCTCTAGATCTTAAGAAGAAAAATCAAAGAAGAATAAAGAATCAATAACATATTTATTTATAGTCCAAACACAATTTGCGCAAAGACGCTCTGTCAAATCGTTAATTTTGTAAAAAAGACTTTTTTTGCCATAGGTGGCAAACAAGCAGACGGCCCGCCTGGTGGTAAGCAGTCACCGTCGCCTAAGGATACTTGTAATACCAGAGGCATCACAAATACGTTGCCGAACCTTTTGAAGAACCCCATGTTGTAGCTTTTTGGAAACACCGTGAAAGGTAGCACATTCTACATTTTGCAGATATGAGCAAGAAAGATCTATGATGTGTGGATGAACTTTCAGGCGGTGGCGGCTAGTATATACGATAAGCCTTTTGTATTAAATAATCCACAACTATTTCCCTAAACAAAGTATTTTTCTTATTTATTAGAGTTTCAGGTAGCAGGTTACAAGATAGTAAGCTCTCCTGGTAGTGGCAAATAACATGATCCAGTTTATTGAACTCCGCGTGAACTCTCGTTTTATCAAATGTATTAATTAATTGCACACAACGAGCTTACGGAAATGCTTTTTAAAATAATACTCGATTGAACCGAACTTGCGCGTAATGCAGTGTGTGTGTGTGTGTGTGTGTCCACAAGTACGTAGAAAAGCGAACCAAGTTTCCAGTTCCAGGAAACACTTGAGTATAATCCTTGGCTGTAATTTCCCAACAACGCTTTCTAGTTATGCATGAGCGCGGGGTTCAATCAATACAAACTGCACTATTTAATTGGATGATGAGCCTGTTTATATGACTTCCTGCGCCTGTTGGTCGACCTTTTCAAATACCTAGAAAGTGTTGTCATCGATTAACGTATTTTCCTTTCGAAATTGAATTTGTCGTATTGTTTATCATCTTCGACCATATATACTGTCTATCATACTTATCATCAGATGAGCTGTGGTCAAACGCCTACCCTGTCGAGCAAGAAAACAATTGTGACTTATCTGACAGCTTTACTGATACCGCATCATCGCTTAACATCAGGTGAGTAAATGATCAAGCGGAAGCCTTTTATAAAAAAAAAACGCTTTCCTGGATATCTTTGAATAGCAATGACGCATTTGTTAAAAATGCGGTTAGCTACTTCCAAACCTCAGATCAGACAAACAAGGGAGATAGTAGAAGGGAACTTTAGTACAATTATCGTGGTTCTGTGTTTCATATAATGGTATATTTTTTCGCTATATGACCTACCGCTAAACCCCAAAACGCAAAAACTGATGTAAGTGCGGCACTTACTGATTTTCACGCACACTAAGAAACTTGCAGCGACACCAATGAACTAATAGTCCACATGCAAAGAAGGCGAAAAGATCGTCTGCTGGGTGAATTTGACTAAAGGCATCAAGCCTGATTTAGGCCTGATACGTCGCGTCCACCACACCACCTAACCATATTTCTTTTGTTTATCTGATCTGATTTCCAAACCAACATAAGTACTTATATTCGAATATTTAAATTGCCAACCACCATTTTTGAGATACGGATTGAATGTCTAATATAATAATGAGGGTAGCTGTGAGCGGGCCGTCTGTCCCGTCCCGTCCCGCCCGTCTGTCCCGTCCGTCCCGGATTGATGCGGATACGAATTACCCACGACGTCATTTACCATAATCCGGGGAGATTATGTTAATGGCAGCCCCATCGAATTCACGTGCCCTTTACAATTATAATCTGCGTGAATTGTGTTTATTTGGCTCGCGCTCTGAGGAAGAGGAGATAATACTGTTGAGTGTAGAAGCGGCTTTACAAACTGTACAAAAACTAAACTCACAATCGAGGAGCAGGTTGTCTTTATAGCGATCCCTTTTGTGCCACTGAACCCTTTGTTTTTCTTAATTACTACAGAAAAGTAATTCCAGTGGCGTCCAGACGTCGTTATAGAAAGTACAAAAACTTAAAAGAGCGCCAGAAAAATAAACCTAAACAAAAACATAGAGTAACTAGCATAGAGTAGCTGAAGCATATAATTCAACTGAAAACTGTGTGACATCGTAAACAGAAACGTTAATTCTCTAACTGTAATCCTTTCTAATATTATAAAAGCGAAAGTAAACAGTGTCTGTTTGTTTGTTCGCTTTTCGCGACTTAACGGCTGGGGCGATCTTAACGCCATTTCGCAGGATGATAGTGTACATCATAAGGACGGACGTTAGGTAATTTTCACACCAAAAATATAGCGGGTAACACCGCGAGATTCAGCTAGTAATGTTATAAAAGAGAAAGTAACCCTGTCTCTCTGTCTGTCTGTTTATTCGATTTTCACGACTAAACGGCTAAGCCGATCTTAACGAAATTTGTCAGGATGATAGTGGCATTATAAGGACGGACATAGGGTACTTTTCCTCCCAGAAAGTGCGGAAAACAGGAAAATCGCGAGTAGCACCGCGGGATTGAACTAGTCATATATACATATTATACATTTCGAGGCTGGGAGTTATTGTTGAGAGCCTAGTTCCCTGGCAGCGCCAGGTGCCCTTCCACCTCGCACCCTAATCTTTCCTGTTGATTTAATACACTAGAATTAGTTAATGTTTCCGAAATTAATTAGTTATTCAAAACTAAAATAAATAGGCAGAAATTATCATATTTATCCTAATTTATTTGACGCTAAGGTCTAAATTAAATTGAAGCAATTAAAATTTATTAGCTCTTTTCAGGCATTGCAAATTATTATAGAGTAAAAAATCTGTGAATAGGCTATCGGACTAATTTTTTATTATTTTATTAAAAGCCTGACTATAAATAGAGTCGATCACCAAAAACAAAATTAAAGTACGAGTTTGTTCAACATTAAGGAACACTTTAATATCTTGCTAGACAGAGAGCGCACTATACTTTCAAATTACGTCACTTGTAAGTCATCATCATCATTTCAGCCGTAGGACGTCCACTGCTGGACATAGGCCTCCCCCATCGATCTCCAAAAGGGCCGGTTGGAAGCGGCCTGCATCCAGCGTTTCCCTGCGGTCTCTTTTAGGTCGTCTGTCCATCTTGTGGGTGGACGTCCTACGCTGCGCTTACCAGTCCGTGGTCTCCATTCCAGAACCTTTCGGCCCCATCGGCCATCTGTTCTGCGTGATATGTGCCCTGCCCACTGCCATTTCAACTTACTAATCCGGTGGGCTATGTCGGTGACTTTCGTTCGTCTACGGATCTCCTCATTTCGGATTCGATCTCGTAGAGAAACCCCGAGCATAGCCCTCTCCATAGCTCGTTGTGCGACTTTGAGCTTGCTTATGAGGCCCATAGTGAGAGACCACGTTTCAGTGCCGTATGTCATCACTGGTAACACACACTGGTCGAAGACTTTCGTCTTAAGGCACTGAGGTATTTTGGACGAGAAGACGTTGCGTAGTTTACCGAACGCTGCCCAGCCGAGTTGGATTCGCCGATTGACCTCTTTCTTGAAGTTGGACCTACCTAGTTGGACTGTTTGTCCTAGGTAGACGTACGCGTCAACAGCTTCAAGAACTGAGTTCCCAACTGATACTGGGGTGGGCACAACATGGATATTTGACATGACCTTTGTCTTGTCCATGTTCATTTTAAGGCCCACCTGTTGGGAGACTCGATTGAGGCCTTCGAGCATCATGCTGAGATCTTCCATCGACTCTGCCATGACCACAATATCGTCGGCAAACCGAAGGTGAGTGATGTACTCGCCGTTGATGTTGATGCCGAGTCCTTGCCATTCCAGGAGCTTGAAGGCATCTTCCATTGTGGCAGTGAACAGTTTCGGAGAGATAACGTCTCCCTGTCTCACGCCTCTTCGCAATGGAATTGCCTTCGAACTCTGCTCCTGTACTCGGACCGACATGGTGGCGTTATTGTACAAACACTTCAACACTTCGACATACCGATATGACTATCGGTATTGACATACGGCATCGCTGGAGAGACTCGAGCACCGCCCATGTCTCGACCGAATCAAAGGCTTTCTCATAGTCCACAAACGCCAAACATAGTGGCAAGTTATATTCTTCGGTCTTCTGTATAACTTGGCGTAGCGTGTGGATGTGGTCTATGGTACTATAGCCTTTTCGGAAACCGGCTTGTTCGATAGGCTGGAAGTCATCGAACCTGCGATCGAGACGATTCGTGATGACCCTTGAAAACAGCTTATAAACATGGCTCAGAAGCGAGATGGGTCTGTAATTCTTCAGCAAGGTTTTGTCACCTTTCTTAAAGAACAGCACCACCACGCCTCTGTTCCATGCTTCTGGCGTTATACCTTCGAGTAAGACAGAATTAAAGAGCTTCTGAAGGACTCTGAGTACCGGTGTTCCACCCGCTATAATTAATATATATAAGTATAAGTGGAGGTTATGTATGAGGACATTAGTAGAGCCATACATACGTCCGAGACCCACTTCACTGTTGTTATGGGGGACTTTAACGCGAAGTTGGGCAAGAGAAGTGATGATGAGTTGAAAGTGGGGAAATTTGGCTGTGGGCAACGGAACCCTAGGGGACAGAGGCTGGCCGACTTTCTGGAGAAAGAGGGACTTTTTATGATGAACTCTTTCTTTCAGAAGCCGCCTCACAGGAAATGGACCTGGATGAGCCCCGATGGTTCTACGAGAAATGAGATAGACTTCATTATGACCACCAAGAGACAAATATTCAATGATGTCTCTGTGATTCACAGGGTGAAAACCGGTAGTGATCACCGAATATACATAACTTCCACTTGTAAGTACGCCATACAAACTCTATACTGTCAGTCACTTTTTTTGGGAAAGGGGCAGAGCCTCCTTATCCAAACACGTTTTAAACGCTTATCATCATCATCATCAACCATTCTCCACCCACTGCTGGGTATAGGTCTCCTCTTCAGCGCGCCATCTTATCCGGTCCTGTGCTAGCCTTGTCCACTGCTTTCCTGCTGCCTTAACGATGTCGTCCGACCAGCGGACTGGAGGAAAAACGCTTATATTTCGGAAAATTAATAACCAGTTTTAATTTTAAAAAAATACTACTTAATGCATATTACATTAAAAAAAAAATATCTCTAAGGCTAATATTATTATCCAATCAAACAACAATGCGATAGTATATTATTGGCCGCAATATCAAAAGGCAGCGGATACGGAGAGTGGATTAACCCAATCGAGGCGCGTTTCCGAATTGACCATTCAACTTAATAATTTACTTTGCTTCCAAATTCAGTTGGTATGAACTTTAGCCATTGTGATGGTAATTTTATTTTTCCCGTTAGCTAAACAAAGGAGATCGATGCAGTGTGATAGGGCACAGCGTTAATTACACTCATTAACTACAGACTCTACAGGACAAAAGATTTTTTGAGATTATACCAGTTTTTTTAAACCTTGATTTTGTTCAGTCGGCTAAACATATTTTTTTAATTGTAGCTTAGAATAATCGCGATTATGTCACCTAACAAACAAGACAAAACCAGATCAAAATCGGTTCAGCCGTTTGGGGGCTACAATGCCATAGATTGACACACATACTCACAAATTATACACACGTAAAACTTGTAACATCCCTCTTTTTGCGTTGGGGGTTAAAAATCATTTGCACATGTTGGTCGATTATCAAAAATGACAGGCTATTTGTTATAATTATCATAGTAATAGCCACTTGACCGGTTACTTCTACGAGAGGTCCAGAGGCCTTACGGATACCTGTTTTAAGCGATTCAGAGGTGATGAATAAAGTTACGCGACCGCAAACCGTATCTCGGTGCGTTAAGGTTCACGTTCGCGTGATTTTCCGAACTATGCGCTGTTTCAGCGCTCGCTTTAAGAGTTAGCCGTAGCCCAGATCTTAAATTGCTCTCTCATAATAAAACCGGCCAAGTGCGAGTCGGGCTCGCACACTGAGGGTTCCGTACCACCACATATCTTGTTAATCTTGCTAACTACTAAAGTACAAAAATAAATTGCAAAAAGACAAAATCCCATCAACGCCCAGGCGGTCACCCATCCAAGTACCGGCCGCGCCCGACGTTGCTTCACTTCGGTGATCGTACGAGAACCGACGGTGAACGGATGTCACTGACTCGCACTTGGCATTATTTATTATTTGATATACTTTAGAGTGTGTACTATAGTCATGTTAAGTTCGACGCTTGTACGTATTACCGTATTTACATTAGAACTAATACATAAATACGTAAAAAAATACGTTTGTTGTATGGGGAACCCCCCTTTCGTTTTAACTTTATTTTTTATCATATCTTAGTTAATCCGTCGTAACATTACATATTTTGTGAACATTTTAACTAGCTATCCATTACATTTCGAAAGAACAGACGAACGGACGGCCGGCCGGACAGACAAACATCGTAGGCTTAGTTATAGGGTCCCAGTTAAACCCTTTGGGTACGGAACCCTAAAAATGACTGCTTGAAATACTAAGTAACTAGTAAGATGAAGTATTGAAGTATCAAGTACCTGCATGGCCTCGCTCGATATTCCACAACGTCACAGCCTGCCGAAGAGGACATTTGATAGAGTTCGCGGACATACTGAGTGTCGTTGACACGCGCACACAAACATTAAAAAGTAAAAGTAATCACGTCAGCTATAATCGGGGAGTCCCGGGAGCCATCCGCGTCTTTTACCAACGTACTTTACGTCTACGTTTCACACATATTCTCATAGCCTACGTTTTTACGTTACACACGTGGGTTTATTACGTTCTCAAGCTCACGGTGTCGTGTAGGTGTAACACGTTGACTTTTACTGGATTTGTTCAATAAAAAGTGAAATTAGAACAAGAGAAATGATCCTCGACGGAAATCATAAAATTATATACCTAGGTACCTATAACAACTCCAAGCGATACATTTTCATGTGGAGTTTTAGCGCCAACGTGGAAAAACATGTAGCACGTATTATTTTCCTAAACTTGTGTATTTTCGAGTGTTAATATGAAATAATGGTGGATTATATTTAATTTTATTAAGTGCTCGTGAACGTGTTCGAGTGTGGACAAGTTATATAACGAGGTGAAATATGTCTAATCATGTTGTTTCCAAAACTCCATAGGAGCCTCTTGTAATGACTCCACCACTTTACTGGGGTATGAGTTTGGCTATGACTTGTTTGACGCTATTTAATAGTATTAAAATTTGTTTAATATTACGATTTAAAGACTGTATCCATGGTCATGAAAAAAATTACAAAAATATAACCATTTTAAAGTTCAAGACTGTCTAATAAAAAAAGAATTACTGGTTTAGAATTGTCTTGTTAGTATTTTTTTGGAAATTCTAGCCATAATATAGCTTTTTAGTAATAATAAATAATGTGCGCAGAATTTGTAATCTGAGTACTTAATTTTATTACCTGGCCAACTTTCTATCGACGGCAAAAGCCTTTGAAAAAGTATCTAAAGTTTTTTAATTTCCAGGAGAGGAATAATTAAAAAACATCACTTCTTTTTCGTTTCTTAGAACTTTTATTTTCTGTCAATATTAGTTTAGTATCATATTATATTACAATAGTAAACTAAGAGATTACTAAAGTTAACAGGTAATATCGTTATTATATGAGTTGAGTACCTTAAGGATATAAACAGGTATCTACTATTTTAACGTTTCTTTAGTTAAAAAAAATGTCGATAGCAACTAAAGAATAAGGTTAGAAGAATTAAATGTTGTTGATGACATAATATCTCGAAAATACTAAGTTGTGAGGGTAACGCACCGACCCAAGCTTAACTAAGTTAGCATTCGATAGAAACACACGTCCACTTTTCTCTAAAATGATATCAATAAAAAAAAAACGAATTCACAAAATTTGTAAAATACGCAACTTCGGTTACTATTGGATGGCATAATATTGTCATCAAAGTAACCGAATTTTCCGGTTATTTCGATTTATATGACAAACCACTAAACCGATTTTGATTAAATATATATGGGACCAACCAATCTCAAAGTATATCCTTTCAATAAAAAAATCCTAATCGTTTTATATATGACGGAGTTCTGAGGTAACAAACATAAAAATAAAATAAAATACGAATTGAGAACTCCCTCCCTTTTGAAGTCGGTTAAAAGTAGAGTGCAAACAAGCTGGCTGGCCTCCTGATGGTAATTAGTCACCGCCGCATATTTTGGTAAGTAGGTACTTAATTCTAAGGTAAATTTTGTTTGCTGAGGAAAGTAATGTTGTTTTGTTCACTATTTACGTGAAACCGCCGACAAAAGCTTGTATTTCATAGAGGTATGTACTTTTATTAGTGAATTAATAATATAGCTTACAAATAGATTGAAGTTAGTGGAACTAGCGAGACGATTTGTCAGTAATCCCCGCTGATGGGTCGTCTCAGCGTAATGGTTCCGAATACGAGTCGATTCTCAACTCGCTTCACTCGATTATCGCCATAATCGATTCGGGAGGATTTGACAAACAAAATTAATTAAAACAAGTACCCGACGTGATCGGCAACTCGGATTAGGGAAGTATTCGGCTTTTATTGGGGACGTCCGTCTTGTGGCTGCGACGACCTACTGTTACCATACCATTTACTATTTCAGTTCAACTGAGTATATGTTGTGGGAGCGGATATCTCGCCTGATGGTAAGCGACGATGCAGTCTAGCACGCTTGCCTAGAAGAAACCTATTCATTCGCGACTTGAAGGAACGCAGATTGTAACTATCAGGGAACACCATTCCAAGCAGCGCATTCCACAGTCTAGCTTATGGTTAGGTTAAATAAATAAATAAATAAATAAGGTGGCCCGTTAGCTTGTTTGCCACTTATGGCACTTGAACAAACACATGCATCAGGTACTCAGGTACCCACGACTTAGTAATCACACTCATTTCGTAAATGAACGGGTGTTATATATTTATAGTATATCATTTGTTCTCACACAACCAGTTAGATTTAGTTAGTAAGTTACAAAGGCTAAATAAGGTTTCTCATATTCTCATAGCGGGCTAGAAGAACTAAGAACTAACTAAGAACTAGAAGCACCCCGCGGTTGTACCGCGGGTTGCTTCTAGTTTTATCTGTTCTGTGGTAAATGAGGAACTAAACACGCGGACAACGTTCTCGACTGACGGCTCGATCCCCCCTGATCAAGCTGAGCCCCGGCTAAGAGGTAGCCGTAAGTCCCCACTTACGGCTACTTCCAGAGCGGAAAATCACGTGAACGTGAACCTTAACGCGCGGAGATACGGTTTGCGATCGCGCACCTTATACCAAATCGCTTATAACAGGTAGCCGTAAGGCCGGTCTTGTGAAGAAAATATGATGCTGGCTCCCTCATTCGTTCTACAGTTATGTTAGCTACATGTTACTCTTACCAGAGAATATCTCACAACGCTCCAACACGAAGATAATTTGCTTACCTGAAAACGAAGAAAATATAAAATTAGACTTTTTGATTCATGGATTTGAGAAGGTTACAGATAATAAGAGATCAATTTTCACAAATAATTTATGCCTACTCAAAGTACTCATGTTTAAAACGGAATCAAAATCTTATTATCTCATATATTAAAATACTTTTTGAATTAATAATATATATATTCGTCTGGTTGAAGCCAACTCCTAACTGGGGCCTGTATTTTGAGAACGTGTCTACTGGCAGTGCTTAATTAGATTACTTTAGTTTTATATCATTCATATTGATTTTATAGGTGTTAATTAGAATTTTATATGTACCTACACACATTTTTATATTTTAATTTGTATTTTGTTTTATTCCGTCAAAAAATAACCATTCTGAATTTAAGATAGTTCTTGCTTCGAAAACAAGTACACATAAATGTTTTTTTTTTAATATTTAATCGCCTTACAAAAGAGCTGGTAATCTTCAAACGGCACAAAATTTTCTTGAATCACAGCTAAGAAAAGTTTTTATAAAGTCACCTTTCAAACCTATTAAAAAAAAACCAGTATTAATATCGGTAAAGCCGTTTGTGAGCTACGATGCCACAGACAGACATATACACACGTTAAAAGTATAACCCCTATATTTGCGTCGGGGGTTACAACCATATTTTATCTAAAAGACTTGTAGAAGTTAGTTCAAAAGTAAAAGCTGTAATATTAGTTCTCCTGTAACTTCAGAAGTTTACAGCCTAATTGTAAAACAATATGTGAACTATCCGACTCGCAGGCAAGTATGGATAAAGGTAGGCGGCAGCGAACCTCGCTCGAAGGTGCCGCAATCAGTAACTAATTAGTAATTACCGCAACTTGCCGCCGCTAATATCCTAATGAGAGTACAACATTCTTACGAGGAAGTTGCTAACAGTTTCACCACGCTTTGATTACTTGGGAAACTATTTACGGACTTTTTCTTGAAAGTGAATTTTAAATAAGGAGTAAGAAACAAGTTTTTTAACGAACAGAAGACTTAAGCTTGTTTGCATATCGTAGACTTGTTACCAGCTTGAGAGTTTGAGCAATAGACATGGCTTAACGATTGGTAACTCAAAACAAATGACCGATCACCCGAACGCGCTCGGTCATGGTAGCGCTTAGTTGGATACGCTCTCATGGTCACAAACCAGTTGACCCCCGGGAGAAACCAATTTCCTTCAAACCTAACGGATTTATTCTTTTTACTTGATACAGTAAAACTTAGGTACATGTAAGGTTGATAAGGACATCTTGGGTAATGAATGAAACTAATCTAGGTTCCGCTCTGTCATCTTTTTTACCAGTCTGTGGCAATCAAAATAAATGGTACAGAATGACCAAACTTATCTGCAGAGTCGGTCAAATGATAGAACTAAAAATATCTAAGAGAGGTTTATAGTTTTGTTGAGAAATATGACTGTAGCGCCCTCACTCGGCTCCTCAGATAAGTTGGTTGTTCTGTACGACGCACCATTTGTCTGCTATTCCACGACGTTGTGGCCGACGTGCGTAATTACTGGCCATCATTCACCTGGACGGCTTCACCTGTCCACGGGACTGTTCCTACTAATACAGTTCATCAGATTCATTCATCGAAGGATTACTTTAATATTGTGAAGAGGAAAGGTAACTCACATTGACAAGATCTGGTCATATCCATAAAGAACTGCGTCCAGCAGTGGACAGATATTACGTCGGTTGATGACGAGGAAAGTGATAAGGTTAGAAGGCGCAAGAAGTCGGGCTTCAATACTACAAAGAAGGAGAAAAGCTCTTCAACACAAGGTTACTTTTATCAGACTGCCAGCTTGTCTGACTGACATATGACGATACTTACCTACAACCAAATTGCATGTGAATCAGATTCTTCCAGGCAAGTGTGCTCCATCGTTGACCACATCGCTGCTTAATATCAGACGAGGTGTCAGTCAAAACCAGCCAATTATTAAAAAAATAAAGCAAAAAAATTACACGAAATCTCGAAAACCAAGCTAAAATTTGGTAAGTAGATTCCGTATGAAGTGTAGAGGTCCGCTATGAAGCAGTTTTTTTTTGAAAGGGCAGAAAAAAATATTATTTGGAACGAGGGTTGGAAGTCGCGGGCAACAGCTAGTCATTTATATAACTATCTCTACGATTTTTCCAAATAAATAGTCAGGAGGGAGCGTTTTTCGCCGAAATTACTGTTCACCGGTTCTACATTCTCTATTAGCTACTAATATAATAAAACATTTTTAATTAAGTAATACCAGGGGCCTTACGCCCAACTCGTTACGCGGGACCAAACTAACGTTAAAACCGCGCAGTTCGGAAAATCACGCGACCGTGAACCTTACCGCACCCAGATAATACGGTTTGCGGTCGTGCAACATTTTTTAATCACCTAAACTGGATTGCTTTAAACAGCTAGACGTAAGCCCCTGCGCGTGAAAGTACAGCGAGTTTAGTAATTCTTGTAGATAACACGTCTACACATAGATTGTATTTCTCGTTTCCAAGATTTCATATACTCAAAACTTTATTAAGTGCAAACTTAGCACAGCAGGTCCAGTGTGGTCTCCAAGCAGTGATCTTTACTAGAAAACCCCCGGGCGGGTTAACTTCGAGTTAACTAAGTTCAGTTCAAGCTATCTTGGTTAAGTTTAGAGTTAATTTGCTTAGCTATATTGTATCCGAACTGTTCTCTGCTATAAATCTAATTTGTTGACTTGGTTTGTGTTGGTTTAGAAAGTATTTTAGCTAAAGTTACTAAAGTAATTATACTTAAGTATATGTACTACAGATTCTGCATAGAGTGAATGCAAAAGACCATAATAGTAACAAGTTTATTTTTATTTGTCAGCAAAAACGATGAGACCGAATTCACTGTGAGATTTTCTAAATTAAACGTATCTGACAAAACTAAGGTCTATCAAATCAAAAGTTTCCGATGCTAGATGCAGTGTTGTGCTATCGACCCGTCGCAATCGACGCCGCGGACATCACTAATTCATCGGGTTTCAATCGATACGGGCTCAGGGTAGGTCTTCGTGATTATTAATAGAGAGGTGAATAGCCAACTAGACATGCACAGTCATGCTATAAGAAATGCATATCTCTGAGACGGAAGACTATCTGCGTCAACCAGCTTTATGAAATGTGAAAGTTCCATAAGTGAGTAATTCTTCGATTCATCATTATCAGCCTTTATGTTTCCACTGCTGGGACACAGGCACAGGCATCTTCTCAGAGAGAGAGAGAGAGAGAGAGAGAGAATGGGCCGTGCTGTCCCAGTGCATGTTGGTCTTTAAACTCTTGAAGTTATTGGACATACCGGTTTCCTCACGATGTTTTCTTGTTCACATTTTTTGAGCGATGGCATCGAAACTGCACTTAATTTATTAAGGTATCTATCTAATAATTCATTGGTGCAGGGCCGAGGATTGAACCGGGTGTCGTCAGATTGTAAGCACATGCTACCGCTCGGGAGCCATCGCTTGTATGCTTTTTACAACAAGGATTACAAATTATTTCTGCTGGTTTGTCGGTTCCCATCTAGCCATCCATTTATTTCACCACAACTTTTATAGCTATGGACCAAAGTACATAATAAATAAATACTCTCGTAAGTTATAATTTTTTGAATTGGTTAAACAAGTATTTGGTAAAAATGCTAAGTCATAGGCCATATAGAATTTACTCATAAGTGACAAGTTGCGCATCGCGACAAATACTTATCGAGTTATAGTCGAGCCGCTGACTCGGCAGATTCATTGGCTCGGTGAGAGCATGTCTTCTTTATGGCTTAAATAAATAAAAAAAAAAAAATTTCGGACATTTTTGCACACACGGTCATCTGACCCCAAACTAAGCAAAGCTTGTGATATGGCTGCCAGAGACTGATATACATACATATATAGTTTTAAATACATACTTAAATAGATATTAACAACCAGATATAGAACAAACACAAATGTTCATCACACAAATGTTTGTCCTACGTGGGAATCGAACCCACGCCCCCAAGCTCAGAAGGCAGGTTCACTACCAACTGGACCAACGGGCTATCAAACTTGGCTTGATTACTATTTGTGTTTTATACATATCATTTAACTAATGGATGAATAAATGAAGTAACTAATGCCAGGTAGAAGTGGGATCCGTGATAAAATTATATATTACAAAGGTTTGTTACTGATATTATTGGTATATTTTAGATTTTAATATTTTTTATGTATACTTAAAATGATAACTATAATTTTTTTGATGAGTTACCCTCATCACACTGACATCATAAATGAAAAAAGTGTGTCTGTTTGTTCATCTTATACGCAACAAAAGAGCAACGTATCAAATTTTTGGCACTTTTTATACCAGAAAATTTTACGGTTCCTAAGAATATCCACGCGGGAGAAACCGCGGAGCGCAACTAGTCTCAAACAATCACAGGAAATTCTATCGTCGAGCTGCATTAGTATTTTCAGTATCTAATATTCCGTGGTAGAGCTCCCGAAACCATACAAAAATATTTACAGACAAACAAACAAAAACGTTGTGTGAAATTAGATTTTCCCCGGTGTTTGATCAGGCTTGACCACGAAGCCACAGATCAAACACAGTTTCTTAGAACCACGGAGCCCGAGAACAGTGTGGCTGCTAATTAAGGCGGCGTGACAGTAAACAGAACTAGTAAATGTTCTATTGACTCGGCTTCATTTCTCCCAGATGACATTACTACGGCATAAGGCACGATCCACACCGCGAGCGAAGCTGGTTTACGTAGCTGCGACGCAGCGTCTCTTTATACTGTAGAATGATTTTGGTGGGAGAAAGTGGAATAAAGTGGAAAATAGAACGAATAGATTCCGGTGTAATGTTTTTTTTCAACCGACTTCATAAAAGAAGATTCTTAAATGCGACTGTATTTGTTGTGTGCATAGTATGACGCGATATCTTTGCCGATTATGAAGCGATTTTATTTATTATTTTTTCATTTAATAAACTATAGTTTGAGAGTAGTCCTACTTAAGTTTGAAAAAAATATTCAACCTATAAAGGTGGAAAATTAGGGGATGAATCCCATTTATGAATTTCACCCACTTCCCGGGAAGTCAGTTTTTATTTTTGTGTAAATTCAAATTATGATTGGTAATTTTTTTCAGCACTGAAACGTACAACGTCTCTTATTATGGGCCTCATAAGCAAGCTCAAAGTCGCACAACGAGCTATGGTGTAACGAGCAACGAGGGCTATGCTCGGAGTTTCTCTACGAGATCTGTAATGACGAGATCCGTGGACGAACGAAAGTCACCGACATAGCCCACCGGATTAGCAAGTTGAAGTGGCAGTGGGCAGAACAGATGGCCGATGGGGCCGAAAGGTTCTGGAATGGAGACCACGGACCGGTAAGCGCAGCGTACGACGTCACCTACAAGATGGACAGACGACCTAAAAGAGACCGCAGGGAAACGCTGGATGCAGGCCGCTTCCAACCGGCCCTTTTGGAGATCGATGGGGGAGGCCTATGTCCAGCAGTGGACGTCTTATGGCTGAAATGATGATGATGAATGATGTTTTTTTTGTTCTCTTACAATTTTGGTAAGTATGTACATTAGATGAACATTTCCCCCGTAGTTCGGTTAACGGCAATTGTGATCCGCAAAGTGAAGTATATGATTAAACTTGAGCTCAAGTAAATAAGCTTCGCCCGCGGTGTGACCCCTGCCTTACTACGGTGACATTACTATGCTTTTATATAAATATGCTTAGTCCGAATTACTTTGTGCTTAGTGTTCTGTGTCGGGAGTAGGCGACGTAATTAATACATAATGTGGAATGGACGTCGTATTTTCGTCACTTACATTAATAGGAATATTATTTTGACATAATGGATATGTAAGGAACAGGATAAAAATACTGCATATTTCTTTTAAGAACTCACATTGGAATACTTGAAAACTTTCCTTCAAAGTCAAAGTCAAAGTCATTTATTAGTAAATTTAAATTTACAAGTCAATTATTAATATAATTATATTGAGCATGGAACATAAAAAATTATATAAAACAAACAAAAAAAAATAAAAAATATCAAATAATTATGTCAGTTATCATTAATATTTCAATTTCACAAATGTATACATATTTAATTAAATTTTATTAAATGCCTTCTAAAAGGCATTCTAGCTATAAACTAACTACACGGAAAAAAAAGATGTCTTATATCAAGACAATATCCTATTGGTCAAGACATTGCGAGACTTATATATGGGGAAAACTATATATTCTTAAATAAAGTAAAATATTTTCTCAGTTATATTGTCTTCGTATAAGACATTAAAATTTTGAATCAAGAATTCTGAATCAAGAATTCTGAACCAAGAATTCTGTAGTATCGTATGAAGAATGTACAATGTTTTGATTGAAGAATACATATCCTTGGGTGAAGCTTCTACTATTCTTAACTAATAAGAAAATGTTTTAAGACAAGACTCGTATGTTTCATACTAAGAAAACATAATGTTGGGTAAAGTCTCTTCTGTTCTTTGTTGTTTTTTATTTATTTTGAGTCAAGATTAGTATGTTTCATATTGAGAAGACTTAATCTTAGGTGGAGACTCTACTATATTCAGTTAAACACATATTTGTCTTGAGATAAGACTAGTATCTTTCATACTGAGACTACATAATCTTCGGTGAAACCTTTACTATTCTTAGCTGAAGAGGTATTTGTTTTGAGCCAAGACTCGCATATTTCATACGGAGACGACTTAATCTTAGGCGGAGACTCTACTATATTCAGTTAAATATATATTTGTCTTGAGACAAGACTAGTAAATTTCATACTGAGACTACATAATCTTCGGTGAAACCTTTACTATTCTTAGCTGAAGAGATATTTTTTTTGAGCCAAGACTCGCATATTTCATACGGAGACGACTTAATCTTAGGCGGAGACTCTACTATATTCAGTTAAATAGATATTTGTCTTGAGACAAGACTAGTAAATTTCATACTGAGACTACATAATCTTCGGTGAAGCCTTTACTATTCTTAGCTGAAGAAATATATGTTTTGAGCCAAGACTCGTATATTTCATACGGAGAAGACTTAATCTTAGGCGAAGACTCTACTATTTTCAGTTGAATAGATATTTGTCTTGAGACAAGACTAGTAAATTTCATACTGAGACTACATAATCTTCGGTGAAGCCTTTACTATTCTTAGCTGAAGAAATATATGTTTTGAGCCAAGACTCGTATATTTCATACGGAGAAGACTTAATCTTAGGCGAAGACTCTACTATTTTCAGTTGAATAGATATTTGTCTTGATCCAAGACTAGTAAATTTCATACTGAGACTACATAATCTTCGGTGAAGCCTTTACTATTCTTAACTGAAGAAATATATGTTTTGAGCCAAGACTCGTATATTTCATACGGAGAAGACTTAATCTTAGGCGAAGACTCTACTATTTTCAGTTGAATAGATATTTGTCTTGATCCAAGACTAGTAAATTTCACACTGAGACATTATAGTCTCAGATGAAGCTTCTACCATTCTTAGTAGAAGACATATGTTTTTTGAGATAAGACTAATAATGTTTCATACTGAAACACCATTATCTTGGGTTAAGGCATTCCTACTATTAATTGAAGAAATATTTGTATTGAGACAAGACTTGTATATTTCCTACTGAGACTGGATCAGTCTCAGCGTGAAACATACAAGTCTTGTAGCTATACTTGAAATAAAAAGTATACTTTTTCTTGAAGAAATCTGTAATTTCAAAACAAAATTTATAGCTAACTTATGATAACTAAAATCTTACATTTTATATTAGACTGAATACGTGAATATTAGGTTAAGTGCTACCAGTCTATAAGTCAACCTTACTGATATCACGTGATAGCAAATTTAATTCATAAGTACATTGTTTTATATAAAATAGACAAGAATCTATTTTACATAAAACAAAGTAAAATGAACATTTGCTATCACCTGATAACAGTAAGGTCGACTCATAGAATTATATACCTGTCTAGTAGACAAATAACACTAAACCTAGGTACAAAACAATGTGAGAATGAAAAGTTGCATTCACATGTTAACAGTAGGCACCTTTACATTCTCACATTGTTTTGTACCTAGGTTCTGGTTAAATGTTATTTGTCTACTAGTCTGGAACATTATATAAGTCAACCTTATAGTGCTAACTGACGAGACGGACTTGGTTGACGAACCGCCGTCCAACCACGGGTAAGAAAGATACATTTTTATCTTTCCCAACTGTTGGTTGGACGGCGGTCCGGCAACCAAATCCATACGTCTGTTAGCACTATAAGGTTGACTTATATAATGTTCCAGACTAGTAGACAAATAACATTTAACCAGAACCTAGGTACAAAACAATGTGAGAATGAAAAGTTGCCTACACGTGTTAACAGTAAGGTCGACTTATATAATGTTCCAGACTATAACACTTAACCTATAGGTACAAAAAATGCAAGAATCAACATTTTGCTATCACCTGATAACAGTAAAGTCGATATTTTATCCCCAATTTAGTAGACAAAAAATTATCAATTAAAAAAAACCGACTTCAAAAATTCTGTTTACTTGGATGACATATTTTTCCAGTTATTTTGATTTTAAAACCAAACTACTAAACCGATTTCGATGAAATGTTTATGGACCACCTCTGAAGTATGGCCTACCAAACAAAAAAGGAATCATCATATCCAATACATAATCAGCGTAGAAATCGATGAACATACAAGAAAAATACAGTTAAACATAGAACCTCCTTTTTTGAAGTCGGTTAATATCACTTAACCTAGGTACAAAACGATGCAAGAATGAACATTTTGCTATCATCTGATAACAGTAAAGTCGACTTATATCCCATTTTAGTAGACAAATAACACTTAACACTAAATTTTAAACTTAATATCTATAGCATTTTAAATCCACATAAAATTATTGATTGAACTTTCTGGTTAAAGTAGTAGTTATATATACAGGGCTACTGGTTAAAGCCGGCTTTGTATTTTTTTACACAATAGGTGGCAAACAAGCAAACGGGCCGCCTGATAGCAATCACCGTCGCCTATGGATACCTGCAACACCATAGGGGCATCACAGATACGTTGCCGACCCTTAGACTATTAACAGCCCTTTAGTACACCCCCTTGCCCTTTAGTAGTCCCTTATTTAGTACATCAAAACAAACAAATTTGGTTCTACGAATTTTCGGAATTAGCAAAAAAAAAACGGCCTTTTCTTAAAAAATCATTCACTCCCGACAAAATATATGAAACAGCAGATTATTATTTTCGCGAATTTTGACAAGTTGTAGAACAAAAGTTGTTTGTTTTCACGTATTGAAGATGCTAATTTACCAGACTAAAATACCAGTAATCCTGTATATTCCAGACAAATAACATTTAACCTAGGTAGATAACAATGTGAGAATAAACATTTGTTATTATCTCAAAGTTCGACGCACATATATTCCAGTCTAGTAGAAAAAAAATACATATTCAAAAAAATATTAAAACATTGTCTTATGTGCTAGCACTTAGCATTAGATATCAAATCCATGATGTAGGGTGGGATCACATCATATTTAGTGTTTATATCATATAAACATTTCTGTATTAGTAAATACAGGTGGTATCCTGATTTTGGATATGTCGCGTGGAGTACGTGATAACACTTGACTAGTGTATCGAAAGCCTTGTAGGCAGATCTAAATACATATCTGACCTTATCTATAATAAGATAGAATGTTCCACAAGGATCTTCATCGGTTGTACAATGGATTATATAAGGTTGTACGGTTTTTCTTTTTCCTGACGCATCTGTGGATATATCATCAATTTTCTTTTGGATATCGCCAGGAGACTGAAAAGAAAAGGTTAAGTTTTATTTTAAAGTAAATGTACATACAGTAATATTAACTTAGTTTTTTTTTTGTGTTCGTTACTCTCAGGACATGATTTGTATAAAAGAAAAAAAAAGAAAAAAAAATTGGACTATACGGGAGCGAAGCCGCGGGTAACAATTATTATTAGTAATAGATTAAAAAAACAGATAAGAGTTCTATCTATAGGTAGTGAAAAATGTTCGCATCATAACGGCATTGACAAGTTTTCATTTTAAATGAACTATTAAAATTTGAAAACCATTTCAAGATTTTGGGCTGCTTAACAGGACCAACTATAAACCAATTCTTTATTAAATTTTTGGACATTGGCGTTTAATTTTATCATATTTATATCAATTGAATTAGGAATAATAACCTTTGCCTTATGATATGACTGGTAATAAAAAACAACTAACGTGACATGAATGGAATATCCAAACATAGAAAAAACTTATTTTTTTTTTGAAAAATGAAAGAATACGTATCCCTTATTTTTCAATAAACTATCTCATCATCATTATCATTTCAGCCACTAGACGTCCGCCGCTGGACTCAGGCATCAATCAAATAAAAACTAACAAAATAGTAAATATTCTAATAAAAAATAAAAAAAGGATGATTTTTTTTTTATGTTGTCAATTACCTTTACATTCACAATGAAACTTTCCGTGCACTCTGCTATAGAAAACTTTTGCCGTTTATTAAGTCGTCCCTTTGGAGGCACTAAATGGCAGAGCAGCTTAATTTCAGATGGAAGTTTATGATCTAGAAGAAAATGATATTATTAATTATTATAATCATTAATCCACACAAATATTATCAAAGTGAATTGACAAGTTTTAATTTAGAGGATGTTAAAATTTTGAAATGTCAATTACTTATACTATAAAGTATATCAATGCCCTCATTTTTAAACTGAAAACGCATCCTCTTTGGCTACATTAGTAACAATACCAACCATCATTAGCCAGTCCATAAATATATTCGACCAAAGCCGCTGACTCTTCTTTTAAATGCGGTTTTTTGACATTCTTAACCTTTTCTATGAATTCTTTCCATAGTACATAGAATTTATTTGCTCTTCCCGGATATATTGCGTCGAAGTTAACTGAATCTGAAATGCAAGACGAGTGAGTAACAGACATCACAGTGTGGTGAGAAAATGAAGCGAAAGCATGTGAGCGAATAATCAGGTAATTAAGTACACGAGCATAAAAATTAATCCCATGCCATATTAATTTACGTTTGTTGTAATATATTTTTGTGGTTTTTTTTTTCGGAGAAGCCTCTAAAACTATGTTTAGCTTGCTTCATTGATATGTCTGTCTGGCTTTCCGGTTCAAATCTTGTTCAATTTTGACTCAGTTTGCACTGTTCAATTGAGTTGAAATTTGGCATACTGTCGTGTTCCAATGACAATATAATGGTAAAAGCGAGTGGATCTGATGATGGAGACGGAAGGTACACAACGGAAATCTTCAATAGCTACCGGGAATTGGACTCATTTTGATCAGCGTACAGTACCAATGACGAATTTTATAAGGGCTTGTCTGGAAATTGTAATAATGGTCACCGATGAGTTCCGTTGTCTACCTTTCGTCTAAATCATCAGATCAGCTCGCTGTCACCATAGTATGTATTATCATCGGAACTTGACAACCATGCAAAAGTTCAAAACAACTGAATAAAGGGAGCTGGGTCCTTGTAAATCAATTTAAATCGAATGAAGCAAATTAATAAATTGTAAAAAAGGAGGTTTTCAATTACTCACCAAGACATCGCTTCTGACATCATTTAAAATAGGCCAATTTTCGATTAGTGCTCCCACTGTATCATATTCAAGCAGTTGGCGGAGGTCATACGTTGTTTTCCATTTTTGAATGACGTCTTCCCAAGGTTCGGTATTGTTTTTAAGCCAAATTAAATCATCTTTGTTGTAACTAAAATGAGAAGAACATGGTACATTCTTTATTCATATAATGAAAATTTGTGTTTGTTCTATATCTGGGTGTTAATATCTATTGAAGTATTTATATATATATATATTTTAAACAGTCTCTAGCAGCCATAGTACCTACAAGCTTTGCTTAGTTTGGGGTCAGATGACCGTGTGTGCCAAAGTATACGAATAAGTATTTATGTTTACTCTTGACAATTGAACAAGGGTTGATGATTGGAACCATAACATAACCTCTGAAATCTCTAAAATATTCTTATAATAATCCTTGAGCTTTGAGCTTTGTTTCGCTCTCTCGGCTAATGAGAGAGTAAGACAAAATTCAATGTAAGGTTACTATAAAAATGTTTTTAAGGTTGTGTTTTTTTAAGCAAATGTATAATAAAGATATGCAAACCTCTGATATTATTATGTTCATTAATTTTATTTTTAAGACGTATGCGTTTGCAAATTTTTGGGCACAATTCCTTCAGCAACTTATCAGTCAAATCTTTGAAAAGATTTAGATCAATGCCATTCTCTGAAATAAATCAGGAAAAGCAACATGAAAAACAAAATTTATTGGTTTAACTTATATGTCAAGAATCTTTCAAGGTAAGAACTTAAAGATTATAATTATCATCAGATGGCTAGTTGAAATTTTCACAGAATTTGTAATGTTACGGCGGATTGACTAACAAATAATAAAAAAGACAAAAAGTAAAAACGAAAGGGTGGTCCCCAACGTATTTTTTTTACGTATTTTTGTATTAGCTCTAATGTAAAAACAGTAATACTCACAAGCGTCACACTTAACATGATTATAGTACACACTCTGAAGTATAACAACAAATAATAAAAAATGGCCAAGTGCGAGTCGGTGACAAGTTTCTGTTCATTACCAAGTTATAACTGGTAATTTCGTTATTGAATTTTGTGGTGGTACGGAACCCGTAGTGAGCGAGCCCGACTCGCACTTGGCCGGTTTATTACTTTTTGACTTTATTATCATTTCTTACTTAATTCGCCGTAACCAGTGAGTTAAGCCGTAACATTACCTACATATACGTATTATGTGAAAATTTCAACTGGATATCTAGCTATTACGGTTCGAAATGATACAGCCGTGAAAAGTTAGGACAGACAGACAAACGGACAGCCAGACAAACGGATAGACAGACACCGTAGGTATTAGTAACAGGGACCCGTTTACCCCTTTTGGGTACGGAACCCTAAAAATAATTAACCGTAATGGCAGAATCGGGACGGGTGGCTGATTAGGTATGATTATAATTATGTTTGAATTTTTATTGAATAATGCAAAAAAAAGTAAACTACTATGGAATTTGAATGAAAAGAGACAGATGAATATTGTATACTTCTTTCTTAATTCTTATACAACCAGAGAACAACACAGTCATCATAATAATAAATAAAGTTGTAAAACTTACTTGTAAAATTTTCTATTATTTCTTGTTCCATGTCCCAGCTTTTCAATAGGTCACTCATTCCTTCTTGCCCTGACATTATGGAAAAAAATGTATCTCTTCACGACACACAAACACGACATTAAAATGACATGTAAATTGACAAATAATATGCTCAATTCTTTGCATTAAATTACCAAAACAAGCTAAACTAGCGAACGGAGCCGGATTTCGACGAACTGTACGTGAAAATCAGCCAGAGAGAGTACTGACACAGTGAGTGAATTGAAGCGGGCGAAGCGACTCGAGCCGTGGGCGCCGGTCGCGTCCGCGGCGGGACGATGTTGCCCTATTGATATTAATAAACTTCCCTGAAAGAATGTGTCGGAATGTACAGTATTAACATTTCCATTTAATTATAATATTGTTGGTGTTCTTTTGTATTAAAGACATACTGATAAAATAATTGCTTAAATTTTTACTCTTAAATTAATAGGTAGGTATAATATTTCTTAGGCTTATGTTGAACAAAACCAAACTTGCCTGCTTCTATTAGAAATGTAATGTAATGACCGAACACGACAAGGTGAAAAATCTAATGAGCTCAAAGTCTCAGTTCGGCGATATCGTGTTTATTTTAAAAATATAATTAATCGAGCGAATTGGCGTGTTTGTGTATGTATGTCTTTAAGCTAAGAGTGAATTGGTTTCTTCTAGGCAAGCGTGATCCATCGTAGACCGCATCATCGCTTAACATCAGGCGAGTTGACGGCCAAGCGCAAGCCTATTATTTAATATAAAAAAAAAACCCTAACTGGCATAAAGAGTATTGGAAAAAAAAAACTGCCAGAGACTGATATTCGTACGTATATATTTTTAAATACTTATTTAAATAGATATGAACACCATGACGTACAACAAATACAGATGTTCATTACATGAATGTTTGCCCTAGGTGGGAATCGAACCCACGCCCCCGAGCGCAAAAGATAGGTTCACTGCCAACTGAGCCACTGGAGCAGTCCGGGCCGGATCATTATGATTGTCGTAACAACCAAGTTGCAGCGCGCGCTAATTCAGGCGTTATTTCAATGGGGTTTTGTTCGATGTTTGTAGTGACCTACATCGATCTGCTAATTTGGTAAGTGTAATAATGGCCTCAAATCGAAAAAATATATTAGTTTATTTACTACTGACTAACAAGTTTTGAACCGGAAAGATAGACAGACATACGAACGAAGCCAGTTAACTAAAGTAATAAAGGCCTGCCTGGAAAATATATTTTCCCATAAAAACTTACTTATTTAATACTAGCAACACTGCATACTAGCGAAATGATTCCGACCAAAAAAGTCATTTCTTGGACTAAGACTAGCAGTCTTGGTTCATACTTAGGCATCCATCCATATTTTAACCTATTTAACACGCTTTTATTTTAACTTGATTTTCAACTACTTGAAAACGTCGAATTAAATTGAAATTTTGCACACCTATCAAGGACCGATGACAATGACAAAGCAATAATTTAAATACCTAGATTGTTCCATTATCCTTACCAGGATCTTCAGGAAAAGCGATTTTAAAGCGTGTTTTAGAAGATTTTAGAATTATTTACTTACAAGCTATAGGTAACAAAAGCGTTTTTGAAATGATAAGCATATTCTTCACTATCAACATAATAGGTACACTAGGTACCTACGCTCATCACTGACATGAATCCAAGAATGTGAATTTTGATATAAGACAAAAATTCTTAGTTGATAGGTAAGTCGGTACATACTTACTTACTTATGAAACAATTTGTTTGGAGAATGAATGAAAATCCTCATAGATAGAAGATATAATTATGTAGAGATGAGTCGGTATGACGTTGCAATAAACGAAACTATTGGTATTCTTGACAATAACGTGTTCCAAAACTGTTTATTAACAGACTTCAAAAAAGGAAGTAGTTCTATGTTCCACTGTTTTTTTATATGTAGGGAATTACCTCTTCCTATGTTCAGCGATTTTTCCGCCAATTTATATTTCCTTTTTTGTTTGGAAGGCCATACTTTGGAGGTGGTCCCAAAAAAAAAATCATCAAAATCGGTTTAGTAGTTTTGTTTTTAAATCAAAATACAATACGGATAGTTCATAAGATGTCCTAGCCGTATGCGGGTCATAATATGACCTATCTTTATTGTAAGTTACAAGTTTTTATGTCGTATAGTTTAGAAATGCAGAGGACCAAATTTTTGCCACTTTGGCGGGCTATACGGGTGTACTCTCGAAGCCAAAAGAAGGTAATTGTACTCATCATTATGAACCACTTTTACTATGGGACCAGCCTTAAAATCGCGAAAAAAAGATCAGCTGTTCTATAAAAAACGGTCATTGACACTCGACAAAATGTATGGAACAGATGAATTTTTATCCGCGATTTCAGGGTTGGTCCCATACTAAAAGTGTTTCATAATGATGAGTACAATTACCTTCTTTTGGCTTCGAGACTGTTCCCCTTACACTCTGTATTTCGCAAAGTATAGACTTTATAAAAAAGTGATGTATGAACATTACCTTTATTTTTTAAGACCTTTACAACTTTACCCCACACAAGCAAGTGCAGTGAAAAAAAAATCCTCATATCACATGTATCTGAGCCATCCCTAAAATGCAATATTAGCGTCGATTCTGTCATGCCACGCAGTAAACTAAACCAATCTGACAGGACTAAAATTGTCTGCCTCTCTTTTCATTTTAATACGTGAGAGAAGGATGGCAACAATTTTAGAGCTGTCAAATTTAGTTTAGTTTAGAGTTCATCAGAATCGATGCCATCAGCTATTTTCTATACCTACTTTTAAAATTAAAATCTATATTACAACTGTAATTGTAAGGTTCTAAAAAAATCGGACGGACGAACAGACAGACAGACGGACAGACAAGAACGAATTTATGAAATTTCCTTGTCGGGCTGTCAGGCTATCATTCTCCATCATGGGGTTATCCGAAATAATAAGGTCACTATCAAACTTCACATTGTCTTAGACGCAAGTGCTCGCACAGATAAAAATGTGTCACTAAATCAGATGTTACATGCAGGTCTGAATTTGCAAGGAGATATTTTTTGTACTTTGTACTTGCAAATTAAAATGGTCACTGACCATTCAAAATATTTGATATTATTATACAGGTTTAACCCAAGTGATGAGCTTCAAGTTTAAACGGCTTTGTTTTGGATTAAGCGTGAGCCTATTTTTGTGATGAAGAAGCCAAAACTATCCAATAACAGTGGATGTAGTGCGAAGAAACTTGTACATGGACGCACTTGCTGCAACTGAAGCCACTTTGCAGTTGACCTGTTTGTTCAGTACGTCTATATTATTTAGAAAAGAAAAACAATATCTTGAACATCACTTCCATATTCTTGTTTCGAGTGAACGTTTCTTAGATTAAGAAAATAAATTACTTCAGTTAAAAATAATTAAATTGTTTTAAGCCAAGTAAAGAAGTTCTTGAAACAAGCATATTTATTATAGATATACAAAACAATTAAGTCTTGAGTTGGAGAAATTTGTATTCTTACTATGAAACAAATTTAATTTTAAAACAAGATATTGAAATTCTTGGTCGAAGATTATAGACATTCTCGGGTCAAAAATGAGCGAAATTATTTGAATCAAGTTAAAAGTCTTCTTGCAATAAGAAAAAAAACTCTTGGTTTAAAGTAAGTCTATATTATTGGGACAAGAAAAACAATGTCTTGAACATCACTGCCATGTTCTTGTTTGGAGTAAACGATTCTTAGATTAAGAAAATAAATTACTTGAGTTCAAAATAATTGAGCTGTTTTAAGCCAAGTAAATAAGTTCTTGAAACAAGCATATTTATTATAGATATACAAAACAATTAAGTCTTGAGTTGGAGAAATTTGTATTCTTACTATGATACAAATTTAATTTTAAAACAAGATATTGAAATTCTTGGTCGAAGATTATAGACATTCTCTGGTCAAAAATGAGCGATATTATTTGAATCAAGTGAAAAGTCTTCTTGCAACAAGAAAAAAAACTCTTGGTTTAAAGTAAGTCTATATTATTGGGACAAGAAAAACAATGTCTTGAACATCACTGCCATGTTCTTGTTTGGAGTAAACGATTCTTAGATTAAGAAAATAAATTACTTGAGTTCAAAATAATTGAACTGTTTTAAGCCAAGTAAATAAGTTCTTGAAACAAGCATATTTATTATAGATATACAAAACAATTAAGTCTTGAGTTGGAGAAATTTGTATTCTTACTATGAAACAAATTTAATTTTAAATCAAGATATTGAAATTCTTGGTCGAAGATTATAGACATTCTCTGGTCAAAAATGAGCGATATTATTTGAATCAAGTGAAAAGTCTTCTTGCAACAAGAAAAAAAACTCTTGGTTTAAAGTAAGTCTATATTATTGGGACAAGAAAAATAATGTCTTGAACATCACTGCCATGTTCTTGTTTGGAGTAAACGATTCTTAGATTAAGAAAATAAATTACTTGAGTTAAAAATAATTAAACTGTTTTAAACCAAGTAAAATATATTCTTAAAATAAGACAGGACTATCTTGATTTAAAAGGTATTCAAAATTTTCAGTCAAAATCTGTAATATTCTTCAATTAAGACTGTAATAATCTTGAAACAAAAATATGTTCTTCGATCAAGAATAATAATAAAGAAATTATTATTCTTGATTTGAGTAAACCAGGTTTTTTGAATAAAGAAAATTTACTTATGTTAAGAAAATATTTACTTGGATCCAAACAATTTTCCTGAGAATATTGAGATTCTTGGTAAAAGACATCCTTTTTTTCCGTGTACCTACAAGTTGTTGTCAATCGACCGGGAATTCATTACGCCAGGAGTGTAGGGCGCCTGGGGACACTTAACAGTTCCGTGGTTAATGGGCTGCCACTCCACGAGACCAGTTAGTTTACTGTCCTATCTCTGCTTCTAACCTACATAGAAAATTATCAGTTTCACCATACGGCAACTGTATAGCTTATTTTTACGCGACGGCCCAAGCATTTCATTTAATACTTGCTATTCTATAGGATAGCTATAGTTATTTTATAAGAGCGATGGTAGCCGAGTGGTAGCATGGGCAATTTACTATCTGACGGTACCCGGTTCGATCCTCGGCCCTGCACCAATCATGGATTTAGTTGTCCAGAAATAAAAACTTTTTTTTATATGCAACTCCGTGGACACTGGGCCCGTGACTTTTGTTAGAAGTACTTAACTACAATCTTGCTAACTTAAACGAATGAATTTTAGCTATACATAAGTAGATATCCCAAGCTATAAATTTGTTACGAGCTACTTAATTTAAGCAGACTTGTAATTTTGAATAATGTCCTTTCAATTTAAGATTTTTTGGTAAATCGACGCCATTGTCATCAAAGTGTGAAATATGCAGTTGAACAAGGCCGATGCAACTCTCAAACATTATAAGTTGAAGTGCTTATTAGATCATCTGCTGGAGGTTGTTAACGGGTCAGTCGGCGCGACCGTCGCGTCGTCGGAAGATTAATGGCCGCGGCGACATCTCACTTCAGATACTTCATTTTTCACAAACTGTGAGTGGCGTTTGATAGGAAATGCCGACTGATCGATTTTGTTTAAAGGTCAACAATCTCAATAGACAGCGTATTTATTTTCTTTACAAGGAAGGTATTTTGTTGTTTCCTGTGAATTTTGACCCTTGACGCAAAAAGAGGGGTATTGTAAGTTTACCGTGTGTATCTGTGTAATTGTGTGTATGGCTGTGGCATAGTGGCTCTCAAACGCCTGAACCGGTTTTTATTTAGTTTTTTGCTGTTGATAGGTAACTTGATCGAGCGTGTTCTTAATTATGATTCAAGAAAATCATAATATATATTTAAGTATTAAAAATAATATACAATAAACAGTCAATTAATACTAATTACCTACTCGAAAAGTCCTCCGCGGACCGAGCCCTGACCGAAAGTCCCCAATACGCTGGCTGCGTCCCCCCGCTGAATTGCGAGGGAAATCCGCTGTGCCAGGAACCAACCCGATCGTGGATCGAGGCCCTTCTCCCTCATGCGGCGCCCCAGGTCCAGCACAAACTTCCGTGCTTCAGCACACCAAGGCCCCGCCGTCTCGACGGCAAACGGGACAAAATCGTATGCTGACCCCAAGCAGGCGTATTTGAGGCATTTGCCTCTGGCGGCTGCCTCCGCTCCCGCGCCAGCAAACTTAAGTATGTATAAACTATATAATGTATGTATATCAGTCTCTGGCAGCCATATCACAAGCTTTGCTTAGTTTGGGGTCAGATGACCGTGTGTGCAAAAATATCCCAAATATTTATTTATTTATTATTATTATTAACTAGTCACATAAACGAGTTAGTTATTAAGTTCTTTAAACTAATAATATATTTATCGTATAGTTTGTATGGTTAATTTTGTGATGCTCCAATGCAGCGAACCTAAAAGGACTTGAAAGAAAACTTTCGCATGAAGTTTGCAAATTAATTTCTACGGGTATTATCGCGAGTTTAGTGTAGGTTTAGCAGTGCAAATACAGGACAGACGCGGAGTTCTCTCTCTGAGAGCCTGCACTCGAGTTGCTAGAGCTTCATAGTTTCCACTTGATCACAGTACGTTTTAATTACTTACTGCCATGAATAGGCGTCCCAAAAGGACGTCGCTTCCTCGTTTAACATTCCTACCGCAAGAAAAACTAATTTCCGCTGCGCACTCCGTAGAAAGAGCTCAAAAATGAAATGCAACTTGCTCTGATTAAACCTGAACCACCCCTGCCACTGATACAGGATGTCTCTAAACTAGGAAGCAAAACCAAAAAATATAGCGATAGCATTGTACTACGAATTACCTGCCAACGTAATTTATTTCAAACGTCAATCTGTTATTTTTTGATAAAATTTTTTGCTCCAATCTAGACCCTATTTTATAAAGTGTGGAATGTAGAATGCGTTGCCTGAATGGGTGTTTCCCGATAGTTACAATCTAGGTGTTTTCAAATCACGAGTGAATCGGTTTCTTCTAGGCAAGCGTGCTTCCTTAGAAGAACTACACACAGAAACCAAGTACCTACATGCGTTAAATTTAAGCCGTTCAAATAGTGTCATATATGAGTATAAACGACGTTCGCGCGGTCAGTGCTCTGAATCAGGCGATAGATTGAACAGCTCCCAAAAATATATTTAAAATGACAATATGCACAGTGAAGATGTGCCACAACAAACTGGACAAGCAGCATAAGAGTCCTGGTGTGACTATATTTTTATGTTTTTATATGTGTAATATTTTTCATGTAAAATCAACCAACCAATTACCCAACTTTTAACTTTAACTTTTTTATATTGCACACCCCGCCTTCTACCTCCTGTATGAATCCTCTCCATCCTAAGGTTGCCTGGAAGAGATCGCTCTTAGCGATAAGGCCGCCGATTATTGCACTAGTTTATAAGCTGTTTTATCATGTTTATGAAATTTGTGGTGGAAACAATATAGAGTTTATCTATCTATCTATCTACCCAACTTTTAGGAGGAAAACATTTCTACTGGCCACATAATTTTTGCGTCTGTGTGCGTGACGAGCCAAGTAAACACAGCACACGTAGCGAATTTGTAGCTTACGTTTTGAGAAGGCGTTGTTTGGAAACTTACCATCTCTGTGTAGTTGATCTAAGCGTGCTCCATTATAGACCGCATCATCGCTTAACAACGCGACTTCATATTTTGGTCGATAATTCAAAGCAGGGACATAATTAGGACAGAAAGTAAGTTACAAGTAACAGTAGGGACATAATATATGAAACGTACAGTTTAGTTTTTCTATTTTTCTCTTGGCTTTCTTCTGGCTTTAGTCTTTATTAACTAAACAAAATACCAGCTAACTAACACTACAAAAACAGTTGGTCTGCCCATAGACCGTTGAAGGTCTAAAGACAATCCGAATGTTTAGTTATATTTTTGTAAGCCACCTGTACACGAGGTATAGCTCGCCTCCTGGGCTCTAACGAGCTGGTAATGAGCCAGCCCTGGCGCAGTAAATTGTGTGCTTACTCATAATCTTACCTACTTAGGTGACAAGATTTTTTTAAGAGCTCAAAAGGTAACTTTAAGGAGGATTTTAAGCTTGAGAGGTAAACAGATTAGTTGCGGCGTGGAAAGGGATAGAGCATCGGAGTGTCGGGGGATCTTAAGTTTGGTCTCTGAATACAGAAACGTATTCTGAGAGTTTGGTTTATGTTAATCAGTTATTGTAAGGGAAGTTTTTCCAATCTATTTTTAAATTAATGCATGAGTGACGGTGAGTTGGTAGAATTCAATATTAAAATTTGCTTGGTACATAAACCTTTCGTAAATTGGAAGGCGTAGTTAGTACCTACACTGGCAGTAGTTTTTTTGGTTTTACCAGTTTCATGTTTTGCTCAATACTAAGAACATGTAGCGGCGGCGTGCTGGGTACGCTGCCAAGTGATAGTGGGTTTGAGCATTTGTCTCAAAATTTTGTCAAAAAATTTGGATTGTCTCTATAGAGACAATCCAAATGCTTGTATATAGAGAGTTGAAGGAGAGAGTATACTCTCTCCTCTCTATATGAAATTTTAATAATACTGAAATGTAGAGAAACAATTTCTAAATAAAAACATGTCAATAATTTAATATGAATATAAATTATGATCAGCCTAATTCAAGTAATACATTTTCGTTATAAATTATTGAGGGCTCGTTCATTATTTAAAATATGACGTGACCTTTCATTAACTTGGACAGGCTGGTGATAAGTCGTAAACATATCGAGGCAGAGCCAATCAAATGTTGTTAATAAAGTAGACGGAACAATATCGCTTGTCCCGTATATGTTCCGGCCGACGTCGGTCGGAACTGAATTGAAAAGTCCATATTTCTGTGAGCCGCTGCGCTCTCTGGCGGCACGTTTACTCTGATTGTTGATTTCCGAGAAACTTTCCAAAATTCCGTTCGTGAATGAGTTGAAATATAGCATTCAAAGTTGCTGCGTTAAGAACGAAATTTATTACTTTTGAATTGTAATTGTTTTGAGGTTTATGGGATGGCTGTTGCATTATTGGACGAAATATTTATTGATTTTAATTTATAAGTGAGCTTGCGTTTGACCGCCACCTCGCCTGATGCGAAGCGCTGATGCGGTCTACGACGAAGCATGTTTGCTTAGAAAGAACCAATTCACTCGCGACTTGAAGACACCTAGATTGTAACCATCGGGGAACGCCCGTTTAGGCAACGAGGCAGGTCAATAATAGCGAGTACTTTTTTTCAAACATGAGACTTTTAGCTTGTAAGTGTTGTAGTGACCAGCAATTACAATTGTATGATAAAAAAGTAGGTAGCCGGTAGAATAGTGACGCGATGAGCATGGATGGATTAGGATTAAGGTATTTCCGATGCGAGGAAGCCGCAGCAGTGCAGCTCTGCAGCGTGATGCCATGTGTCGCTGGGTGCAAGTTGTTGAACATTGCATCAGGCGGAAGAGTAAGTCATCATCATCATCATCAGCCAGAAGACGTCTACTGCTGAACATAGGCCTCCCCCTTTAACCTCCACACTGAACGACAGCCTGCCTTTTGCATCCACTGTATGCCCACGACGCCAGCGTTTCCCTGCGGTCTTTTTTAGGTCGTCTGTCATCTTGTAGGTGGACGTCCTACGTTGCGCTTACCGGTCCGTGGTCTCCATTTGAGAACCTTTCGGCCCCATCGGCCATCTGTTCTGCATCTGTTCTGTTCTGAACATTTGATTCTTCAGGATATATTGTGAGTACCTAGTATCTACGGTATATATGCGATATCTACAGTAAAGCTAGTACTTGTAAGTAATCTGTGTCAGTAGGTCAGAATTATGGAGACATTTATCATCATCATCAGCCTTTTAACAGTCCACTGCTGGACTTTTAGCCTACCTCCGAAAGGGTGATTGGGCCAAATCCACCACGCTGGCCCAGTGCGGGTTGGTGGATTCACATACGCCATTGAATCCCTTCTTCGTACGTATGCAGGTTTCCTCACGATGTTTTCCTTCACCGACAGGAGACATTTATAAGTTAGCACAACTTTTTGATAGATAGGTTGTGTTTTTTGATCTAAATTAGTATAGGCATCGTACACGACTTTAATGATGGCAAATTAACAAAAATCTCAGTAGTGTCCAAACACAGTAACAACACCCGTCAACTACAACATGGAAATTTAGTTCCGCTCAAACATGAAAAGCACAGTAAGTTCCACCTTGATATATATTTCCGATTCCCACAAAGATAGAACATTATCCGATAAAGAGTGGGGCTTATAAACAAACAGACAGGCTTCATTATTATCTGTATGATGATCCGCGGCTCGGCGGGATGAGCACGCGTGCGGCCGCGCTACTGTACGTACTACCTGCTACATCCCTATACCTTCCTAGTACCTACGGAGTGCTGGAAATATTTGTATGCTGGTAAAGGACGCAGGAGACTGGCTGTATCAGGAGGCCTATAGCTCGGAGGCTAGGCACTGGGTTATTTTAGCTAATGATGCATGAATGCACTCACCAATGATGTTATATAAATAATATAAACATTGGCACTCACACTATAATTTCACTATACAAGGTTACGCATATATCCCGTACTAAGCCGAAAAGAGATCATTGTACTTATCATTATAAACAACTTTTGCTATGGGACAAAACTTGAATAGCGAAAAAAACCTGCCTTTCCTAAAAACTGAGAAGTTGTTCACAATGATGAGTAAAATGACTTCCTTTCGGCTTAGTACAGGGAATATGCATAACCCTGTATATATTTTCGCTAGGGTGCACCACGTAACGTAATTTATTAAAAGCAGTCGCCGCGGCTGAAGTCGGCCTGGAATGCATCATCATAATTTCACTAACTGCGTCCTGTGGCTTCACCGGGAACCCTACCGGAACCGTATATTTTTCATAACTTAATTACAAATATTATAAATGCGAAAGTTTGTGTGAGCGTGTGTTTGTGTATTTGACCCCATTAACGGCTCCAGAACGGACGGAACTGGTCGTGGAAGTAGTCTATATCCTGGATTAACAATTAAACTAACTTTTATTCCATAAAAAAGACGAAACATAATAGAAGCACACCGAGGAACATAACTAGTTTGTCACAAAACATTATTATTTCATTGATTTCCCACGAAATTTCTTGGAACACGACACTTTTTTAATGGGAAATGAAACGTAATTTCCCATGAAAAAAGTGTATCTGTCCTTGCACCAAAACCACCATACCTCTATTCCAAATTCCATATGTGATGTGTAAATAATGAAAGAATTATACTGACCCAATCTACTTACATTTTTTTTAAAGCAGATTTGCCAAAAAGAGTCATTGTTTGGAAATGATTGTGAAGAGGAATTAAATATTAAATTGTGAGTCGCTATTGTACTTTCTGTAATCCATTCAATGCTCACAGCCATCCGTTTGAAAGGACGAGGAACCCGCTAATCCAGAGAGGGATGTTTTAGTTGGTTTGGTTAGAATCCTTAACTTATTTTTTTATTTAGGCTACTAGCAACACTAGTATGTAAGTCTTGTTAGAGAATTTTGGCGCCAACGTGGAAAAAAACATGTCGGCTCGTTGGATTATTTTCCTAAACTTGTGTATTTTCGAGTGTTAATGTGTACTAAATGGTGAATTATTATTCATTAAGTGCTCGTAAACGTGCTCGAGTGTGGCCAAGTGATATAACGAGGTGAAACGTGTCTTTTCGTATTGTTTCCAAAACTCCATAGGAGCCTCTTGTAAAGTCTCCGCCACTTTACAGGGGCATGAGTTTGACTTGACCGTGACTTACTTAGCTTGACTCTGACTGTGACTATGACTTGTTTGACGCTATTAAGACTAAGTAAACTGTTTAAGATTACGACTAAAGGACATTGCATCCAGGGTCATGAAAATTTTAACAATAAAAAAGAGTCTTGTTAGAGAGTTTGGCGCCAACGTAGAAAAAACATGTTGGCTCGTTGGTCGTCATTATTTTCCTAAACTTGAGTATTTTCGAGTGTTAATGTGTACTAAATGGTGAATTATTATTTATTCGCTTAGTCGCTATTTCGCTTCAGCCTTTCCTACCTGCATACTCACTCAACCACAGCTTATATATTTGTTGGCAGCTGTGGTTGGCACACATCAAAGAAACTTTTAAGTTGCAGACTATATACACTTTTACCTTTTCACAGATGATACAACATTAAAGATAAAATACTTTGATAAATATGTACCTGATCTAAGATAAAATACAACTAAACCAAAATATTATGATTTTAACAATATACAAAATATATATTTATTTTTGTACTACACAAACTAATAAAAAATATTTAATAAGACTAACATTTGTACGCTGTAACAGGGAAAGGACATGAGATACGTCTTCCTAACGACCATGTATGCTACTTTATTATGTATGTGTACCTACCATGCTCAGACAAATAAATAAATTGAATTTTAATTTGAATATATAATTTTGTTAAAACATGTTTTGCTACCTCGAATACTTCGATTAACAGTGATCTGTGATAATTTTGTTACATTATTTTAAAGTGAAAATATAAGTTGTGAAACGATCATACCTAAGATGTTTATGAAACTCGACGGAGCGATAGCGTCTTCATGAAAGTGATTTGGTGACAGCCCCGCGGGGAGTGTTGCCAACCTCGCGCCCGTTAAATTAAACACTCAAACATGAAACCTCATTCTAGCCCGAGCTCATTTTATTCCGGGATTTATTATTTTCGGCCAGTGCTGATTGATTACAGGCGTCCGATTTCGTTCGTGATAAAAGGTGAAAAAATCAGACATTTTATTTGGAAGTTAGTTAACGAAAATAAATCAAATCGTGCCGATATGATAAATATTTAATTAATGTTTTTTTTAATGAATTTAAACATGAAGGTATTGAAATCCTCAGATAAATATAAGTGTTGATGTGAAATGTGACTTCCTCGTCCGTGTCTCGGTTATTTTAATAACATCCAAATATAGCGAGATTTACCTTCTGTTTGTAATTAAAATCGGCATGTTCTTTCAAGAGTCTCGACTTGTTGATCTCGTCTCGAAGATACGACTCCAGCTCTGTCGAGAGCTGCACCTTCCTTTTTTGTCTCACAGACAAATTAATTGTTTGCATTTTATAAATATGTAATATTGTCTCTATAAAATATAAAACATTAGATGTTGTTTAAAAAAAACTGTTAACAATGACTTTTAATATGAACGGAGAGAGAGGACTCTATATACATTTACTATGTGGGCGAAGTACGAATATTCGCTACGTAAAATACGCATCGAATTTCATACAAATTTCAATTTCGTAATTCAAAATTTGTATTAAATTCGATACGTATTTTACGTAGCCAATATTCGTTCTTCGCCTACTGCTGTCAGCGGCCAATCTGCCAACTCACGCACTTTGCGAAAATATGGACAAGACAAAATATGGACTATTTGGTATTATTAGGCCGCATACTTGTTGCTCTACTTGTACAGATAACAAAATCTCATATTGAAAGAATTTCGAACGGACTAGAGAATAAAATATAATCACATTAAAAGAAATAATAGTAAAAGTGATTGTACACTGTACAGGTAACAATATCTCCCTACTCCCGCGGCTCTCTATTGTATGAACTCCATTAGAAATATGAAAATGCGGACAAACAACGTCAGCCGGTGATCCATCGTGTTTGACGAGCCTCTCCCGCCCGCCCTGCCGGCTCGCACTAGGCCGCCCTGCTGGCTCGCACTAGGCCGCCCAGCCGCCCTGCCACTCAGCTGATCCGCTGCCCAGCTGACCCGTCGCCCCACGAGTTGCATATTTTAAGACTAAAGCACCGTTTACACTAGTGAGGCTAACTAACTTTACTCAGCGACACAAAATATTTCCGACACACTCTTTATCTTGTGCAAGTTCCTGGTCCGAGCTTCGATTTCAAGTTTCTGATAACACGAGCGATACTACCAACACCTCTATGATAGTGCTAGCAGACCTGTGGATTTTGTTGACCTCAACTCCCGCCTGACCAACGGGAGAGAAAGAAAGGGAAATATGTTTTTCTCACTCTTTCTCTCTCCTTGGTCAGACGGTGGTCCGTGAACCAAATCCACACGTCTGTTAGCTACTAAGATTGCTGGAGCAATTTATGCACGACTTCATTTTGACAATACTTGTAACTAATTTCAAAAAAGGAGAAAGGTACTCAACTCGGCCCGTAATATATATATTATATGTATTTTTATGGCACAGGTGGCAAACAAGTAGACGAGCCGCCTGATAGTAAGTAGCAGCCTGGTGGTTTTTATTGATGATGTAATTTAGCATCTGTCATTAAATTTTCCAAACACTTTGTTGTTACTTTACAATAAAATATTTATTTGAGCTGCATTAAAGTAACATTAGGTTCATTTTTAATAAATGTATGTTTCTTGTATTGTTTGAAGCACCTACACAATGCACAATCGACCAAGCCAAGCGACGAGTTCTCTGACGGAGACGGAATAGTTCGTTGATTGTCTGTATGTTTGTATGTTTGTTCAACGATATCTTGGCTGTTAATAATCAGTTATTTCATGATATGTTGCAGGAAAGTTGTTCATGTAAACACATTTGAGCAAAATCGGTCCAAAGGTTGCAAATATAATTATAGGGTCGTTACGTTAAATTTCGGGCAAACCTCTAGTTTTAAAATGGTTAATAAGTAGAATAGTAAACATGACAAAGAGGTCCATAAGTCTATATGGTGGAACATTATCCTAATTTGTAGCGTAGTAATCGATAAGGTGTGTTTCAGATTTTTTTGCGGGGGAACAGAAAAATCTGGTCGAAGAATTAATTAAGAAAATGTATGAAATTACGAATGTTTTGAAAAACGTTCTGGACTAAACGTCACCAGTAAATTGTTCTTTAATTAGCTGAAACGTACACACATTAGCTACACTATGAAGTAGGAATTTACCATTTTAGTTAGAAGTAAAAAAAAAAGTTTTACATTTAAGCTTGGTGTCTGTGGTGGGTGTAAAATTTTAGGAGCCGACAAATTTAATGGCATCTCCAGAATACTATAAAATGCCATCACAAAAAGACAATACGCTACCGTTTTACAACTGTTTGAAAACAGGAGACGAGAGCTAACACTGCATATTATACTGCTCTCATTCTACGTAACAAACGGCACTCTACAGTTTCATGGGTACAGTATGTTTTTGTAACTTTAGTCCATCTTACATAAATCTGACTTTAAAATATTTATGAGATTAGTAGAGCATACAATCAGGAGTTTAGGTATTGCTGTCACTCTCACTGAAAAGGACGTGGGAGTGACTAGGATGGAAATAATATCGATTGCTCTACAATTAGCCGCAAAATTTAAATTGACCGTAGGAACTCCCAAAGCAGCGCGTGCGCCGTCATCTGCATATACCATATACCATCTACCAGCGTCGATAGCCGGAGGTTGTACCGACTGAAAACAATAAAACTTTACTGCGTGTAATTAAACCCCAAGTTGAGCGGCCAGTAGTGAACCGTAATGGGGCCCGTTCATCAATTTACAATAAAATAAAAATATAAAGCTGAATACACACTTAGCTCGCGCGGATCCGCGCCATTTCCATACAAATTGCACGCCAGATGGCCGAAACGCAAACGTGAAATGATAAAAACAATTTTTTTTCAGATCCGAACGCGCGCGGATAATTTTATTCCATAGTATTGTGAACGCTGCGTTAACTTAGAGGATAGGTTTTTCTGGTTCTGATGGCTTATTGCATTTTCATTTATTTAAATATGGATTTAATTTGCATTTGTATTGGAATATTGGAATGAATGGAAACTCGGATGTTTGATGTTTGAAACAATGGTCGCGGTCCGATGGTTCTCTGACATGCTGCACAAATATTATTATGCGGGCAACACTAAACTGAATACTATTCATAAATCCGACACACTTATTGATCGATTCAATCCTACATCAAAAGTTATTTAGAAAATACCAGGAATTATTTAGCAGCCAGAAGTTTAGAGATTTCTAATTTGATTTGACGAAACAATAGACTTCTGTCGAAAGCTCGTTTTGAATAACTATGGAAATAATGAAAAGTTTTGGATGGGATGTGGAGACAATACCACCTATTCCAGGGCACCTTCATGAATAGGAAAGTAAATTAATTAATTAGAAAACATACTCATATAAAAAAAAAAAACATCACTGCTAAGAAACAAGCAAGATATTTGCGTGATAGTTAACACATTTTTAACATAAAATATTGTCTTTCAAAAACATAATAATTATACATATATTTTATTTTCCAAAAAAGAAGAAAACTTAATTATGTGCTTATATAATAGGATTAGAACATAGAATAATTGACGGTTAAGACACTGATGACCATCTGTTTTTAAAAGACAAAAATTTATGGGACAACTGTGTAAGTAAAATAGTAAAAAAATAGTATAGGTATTCGAATAATATTGAAGGGACAATAGCACACATCACCATTACGATAGACCGGCCCCGTGAACACGTGCACGAGGAAAGCTGCAAACTCGACGAAAGCGACGGATTGTGAAGCGAGCCTCCGTCCAAACTGATGACCAGGGGTCTTACGGCTACCTCTTAGCACGGGGGG